>CM061534.1:144770122-144934360 GCA_030545055.2 Neoaliturus tenellus | reverse complement strand
TGATAGTTTCGGTAATTTGCCACCACCAAAAGAACTTCAAAATTACTTTAAATCTGCTAAAAACATATATTATAACTATAAAAGAGAACAACCTGATAATACTTCAATATGCGGCCATTTATGTTTGGAATTTTTAGCTAAAAGTATCAGTCACTATTGAGATGTCTTCCTATACGGTATCATTAACAGGAAAATCGTCCACTTTACGAAGTATCCTTTTTCCAGCGTTACGCTTGCAAAAAGGAAGATTTTGGGAAGCGGCACTATTGGATTTTACAACTTACAACTCTATTCCCAATGTTACGGAAGGTAAAAATAACGTATTGCATTATTATAAGGGAAAAGATGCCAGTGGGAAATTTACAGACTTACAAGAGTGTAGGTTACCCACAGGTTCTTATGAAATCGATCATATAAATGAATTTTTGCAAACTAAAATGGGAAAAGACAATATAACATTAAAAGGTAATAATAATACGATGAAAGCTGAAATTACTTCCAAATATTATATAGATTTTACTCAACCACACTCAATTGGTGATTTATTAGGATTTTCCAACGATCAGCCCGTTTTAGAACCAGATGTAACACATTCCGGTAAGAAAACAGTAACAATATTAAAAGTCAATAGTATAGACATAACTTGCAACATTATACAAGGAGCTTACAGGGATGGGGCTAACACCCATATCATACATACATTTTACCCAAGTGTACCACCTGGATTTAAAATTGTTGAAAAGCCACAAAACCTGGTATATCTACCGTTGAACACCACTTTCATTTCAGACATCGTGTTGAGCGTATTGGATCAAGACGGTAACTTGGTAGACTTCAGAGAAGAGCCTATTACGATTAGATTACATTTAAAATCGACACTTTAATACAAAACCATGGGTTTAACATTTAAAAGCGAACAACCTACGGGAAACCGCATTAGTAGCTCTTCAGCTGTGGAGGAGTTAACACGCGAGAACATTCGTTTCTTAGAGAGAGTTGGATTAAAATTAACCGATTATGGATATACTGGATATAGCGCAGGGTCCAACATTCGACGAAACCCTATGGGAAAAAGAATATCACACCCACAACCCTTACACTTCATCGAAATTAAACAATAACGATGAAATTCGTATTCCATACAACATCAAGACATTTACACACTACCATGTGAAAGTTACTTGTATATTGAAGGAAAAGTTACTAAAAAGGACGGTACTACTACTGGTACAACAGTTTCATTTATAAATAATCCTATGGCTTTCCTTTTTGATGAAATTAGATATGAAATATCAGGTGTAACAGTTGATTCTACTAAAAAAGTAGGTATTACAACAACTTTAAAAGGGATAACATCTATATCACCTAATGAAACCAATTTACTTCAACCTGCCGGATGGGTTTTACCTGAACATGATACAATCACTCCAAATACAAATGGATATTTTGATTTTCATATCCCATTACGTTTGTTGCTTGGATTTGCTGAAGACTATAGAAAAATAATATTAAATGTTAAACAAGAATTAGTTTTATTGAGATCTTCTAACGATAAAGACATTATTAAAGCTCCAGATGGTACAACAGATGCAAACTTAGAATGGAAATTAACATTAGACAAAATTGTATGGAGAGTTCCACATGTTAAATTAGCTGACGAGCATAGAATGCTACTATTAAGGAAGTTAAAGGCTGATCGTGATATTGTAATTCCTTTTAGAAGTTGGGAATTCCATGAACATCCAAGCTTGCCAGCTACGGATCGTCACACTTGGACTGTTAAAACATCTAATTACGTAGAACGAGCCAGGTATATTATATTTGGTTTACAAACAGGTAGGAGGGACAGCATCACAAAACATGCAGGCAAGTTTGATCATTGCAACTTAAAAAATATTAAAGTTTATTTGAATTCACAATTTTTCCCCTATGACAATTTGAATGTGTCATTCGCTAATAAAAAGTACAGTATATTATACGATATGTATGCGAGATTCCAAAATTCATATTACGGTAAAACAAATACACCTTTACTATCACCAGAAGAATACTTAGATGGTTACACAATAGTTGTAATTGATTGTTCTAAACAAAATGAATCAGTAAAGTCATCAAGTGTTGACATAAAGATTGAAATGGAGTTTACTGCAACTATACCTGAAAATACAACTGCATACTGTTTAATTCTACATGATAAAATTGTAACATACACACCTTTAACTGGAATTGTTAAGAATGTACTGTAAAAACCGGTTTTGTTTCATTCCGCGAGTATAAAAGCAGAGCGTACAGGCCGCTCCTCATCAGTTTGTTGCCTACTGTTGTATGGGTAGCATCGTATTCAATATGGCTTCTCCTAGTGGTACACCTGAAAATGTGGTAGATATTGAGAAGGAGATATCTGAGTTTTTAGATCCTCAAGGTCACCAGGAAGGAGGTGAACAAAACGTTTGCGGACAACTTCATGCCAGTAATAATGTTGAAGAAAAAGGTAAAAGAAGAAAGAATATACAAAAGAGAAAAAGGGATATTGAAGATAATATTTCTCCAAACATATTGAGTGAGGTATTTTTGCGAATATTTTACCCAATCTCCTCCAGTTTGGACAAAAGTGTTTTAATCGGTGTTATGAAATCGACAGATTATTCCCCTACTGTAATTTTAACTCATGGACCCAAAATGATTTTGTTTACGGACAGTGCTTGGGAATCGTTTATGAAACACTTGCATCTGCTAGAATGCTATTTAAGTAGTAACATGTTTGGAAGAAAGACAAGAGTAGGACTTTTGGATTCAAATGTGGAAATCGATATTATTAAGCATCGTGGTGATCATCAGCTGCGGTTTAGAGACACAACAAGACATGATAACAAAATTCAACTTAATCGAGAGGAGTTTTTCATTTTAACTTGTGCTACTGAACCAATAACAAGATATTTGAGACAACTGGTGTTTTCAAGTTTGATTATTAAAGATTATCTGGAAGACACTTTGGACAAACAACCGGGACGCACCTATATTATATGGACCTGTGGATACTTCTATATTTAATAGAGTTCCTCATGAAGTACAGATGTGGAGACAATTGGAAAAGTACGCTCAACTACATAAGAAATCAGTAAAACAGGAAGAAGAGGAAGATGGAGGAGAAGAATCAAGTGTTAGTGATGAAAATGAAAACAAGGAAAATATAAAGATGGAAACTTAAATGACAATGGTTAGTTTTTAAAACAATAACCAACATTTTGTGGGGTTAGGCCTATTGGGGGACGGTGCCCACGTTAAATATACACCAACGCGCCAACAACTGTACGGCCTGGTATAAAAGTAGTACCTACCGTGGTGTGGAAATCAGTTGACCTCCTGACTTCGTAATGAGCAGACGTGTGACCTTCAAAATGGACAAGGGAGAAGAAGAACAAGTAAAGTCCAAGCCTGGTATTATTGAGTTTCAAGCGTTTCGTGGTAATGATGATAGATTCATTATAAAAGAACTTGTGTTTTTGGACATGAATACAAGTGTTCCTTATTCATTTTTATTTAAACCACCATGTTCTTATTCGTCTTTAACTAGTAAAGCCGCTACTACCAACAGATGGATTTCAAAACACTTCCATCATATCGATTGGTATGATGGTTTTACAAGTTACACGGACTTGTATCACATTATGCATCACTTTTCAGACAAGTTTACCAATATTTACACAAAGGGGTTAGAAAAAAAAGATGGATCGAAGGATTTACTCATGTTCCGGTTAATGATGTGGAATTGGATAAAAATTATCAATACATGCTGGAAACCATATGTATTTGTACAAAAAGCCCAGAACATGATAAAGATAGACATTGCGCTTTGAAAAATGCCTATAAACTCGCCTCTTACCTTCAAAGTGGGGAAGTGGGGAGTGGTGGGGGTAACGGAGAGTATATAAGTGGGGAGCAGACAGGGACCTGGCATGAGTATTACTCGAGATTCCGAGACGACAACATCTCCGAGCAAGAAGACGATCTGTAACCTGACCATGGCATCTCACCAGTTCCTTCAGACTTTGGTCGAGCAGTTCAATGCTCACTCCAAGTCAACAATATTACCTGTAAAGAAGTGCTCGGAACTAAAAGACGAGAAGCACTACATAATCCATGCTATGAAGAAGATGGAGACTACAGTTGGGGAGGCCATCTGCTGCAGTCTCAGCGAGGCACCGTTTACTCCGGGGGATGAACCAAAGTTCCAGGTGTACCTGCCCAAGAGATTCGTCCATCTTCTACAAAACGAGGATCTTCGCTCTATTCAACCCGGGTGTCTATACCTGGTGTCCCACGGCTGCACGGGTAGCAATTCTACAGAGTTGACCATCCACATCGCTGACAAGCAGCAGTGTTAGATTTAAGTTTTAATGTTGTACATATGTTGTTGTTGTAATGTTTTATAAATAAACGAATCATAAAAGACAAAAAAAATAAAAAAACAAAAAATGCAACATATCAATATGTGACAAACTTCACGTATTGATATGTTGCATTTTTTTTTAAACTTCGCGGGTGACCTTGACCTTTGACCTTTGCATTTCACAACTACCCCCACTACCGTAATTACCCCCACTACCGCACTAGGATTCAAACCTGCTTGGATGCGAAAAACGGTCATTCTGTTGCCAACTAGCAAACGATGAGCACCTTGTACGAGCTTTGCTTACAACGAGTTATAACTGACGCATCTTTATTCCAGACGGCTTTACGAGATAATATCCCTATAACAGTAAAACAGGATATCGAAGAGTACAAGAAAGATAATAGAGGGTATTCGGGATACTCCTGGTATAGGTTCCAAGACGGGGAAAAGTTTTGTAGGCCTTGTGGCAATGCTGCCGTCAGAGACCTTCGACGGTTCGTACAGGAAGGTGGTAGAAAACAGTTCGGATTTCTAGCACCGATGTTTAGATTTGAAAACTACAAGGACACCTGTGCTATTTGTTCCATCCCACTGTATCAATGGAAAAAGTTTAGAAGTGTTTAATTGGATCTTCCATACCCCCACCACCATTACCCCCACCACTTTTTCATGTACCTCTAAACGCTGTGCCTCGGCTTCATTTCTACTCCAGCAGCCGACCTAGCAACATCAGGATGTCTCTGAACGTCAGTTGCGCAAGTTACGAGGAGGTGAGCATCAAGACTCAGCAGGAGCTAAACGACTTGTACAAGGAGTTGCAGCTCATGGTGGCACGAGGCTACCGTATAAACGTGCAAGTTTACGCTTGCAACATACGGAACACCCGGCAGTCAAAAGAAGAGCCTGGACACTCCTCCACGGCTTCCTCACCGGCGTCGATGAAGACCGAGCCAGACAACTTGGACTACTTCAGCTGACTAGCAGTTGTCTTCCTTGTTCTTACAATAATAGAATATGTATATTTTTTTATTATATTAAAGAAGTAAAAGAGCAAAAACACCTATCTTGTTACTGACATATAAGCTCAGTAACAAGATAGGTTTTTTAAAACACAATTTGGATGACCTTGAAACTTCCCCCTCCACTGCTTTGCTACCCCCACCACTTGACTATTGATGTACATGGCACATCACAATTGGAAACCTCATTCCATCTTCAACAGCCAAACCGACAACATCAACAATGGCAAACCTACCAACGGATAAAACATGTCCTCATGTTTGCTGTGACTTCGTCCACGAGTTGGAGAAGAGGATGCAGGAGAGGGCGATACGAAGAAAGCAGATACACTCAGAAAATATCATGATAGTCAACGGCTATCTTTTATTGTTCGGCCTTATTATGGTTGTACTTTTCATACTGTATGGCATAGTCACATGTGTCGGCAAGGTTGCAGAAGAAAACGCTCGCCACCATCAATTGGAAAGTTTCAATGTTACTTTGTAGGTTTTCCTTTTTTTTAAAAACTTCGTTTGGATGACCTTGAAAATACCCCCACTACTCCACCACACCCCCCCCCCCCCACCACTTCACCATGTTCCTGCATGAGCATCACATCAACCGTCCATTCCTTGTCCGACAAGCAACCATGGCAGACAACAACACCATCAGCCAAGCTGACTCCACTACTGATGTCGGTACAAGTACGGGTTGGACACTGTCGATCGATAGTGTACACTATTTGGAAACAATTTGCGAACGGATGAAGGAAATACTGCGGGACAACCCTGGAATCATAATACAAATGAATTTAAATTATGATTGGTCCCAAGTCAGAATGCAAGGGGACGATAACAACGGTCAACAATCTCCACAATATTCGCCCATGTCCCCGATCTACCCTTACGGCGAGTCTGACGTCGATGAAGATGAGGCTAATGAGGATGTGGGGGACAACGAGGCTGAAGAGGAGTAACCTTCATTCCTTTTTTTTTTAAACCCAAATTGGATGACCTTGAGAATTCCCCCTCCACTATTTCCTTTTTTTTAAAACCCAAATTAAATGACCTTGAAAACACCCCCTCCACATACTTTTGGTTTACCCCCTCTACTTTTCAATACTGTTACCACAGTCTGTAGCTCACATCATTCCTTGCTTAGCTATCATGGCGGACAGCACTCTTTCTCGAGTTGACTCCACTACGGATGAAGAATGGCCATTTTCCTGGAATGTTCATCTGCAAGACTCGGCAGAAGTGGATATGTTGCATGAGAAATTGGTGTATGTATTAAACGAAAACCCCAACATTGAATGTAGAATGACTATGGATTTCGATGCGACAGGGGTCCACACTCAACCTTCCACTTCCAGCCAGCCTGAACCTCAGCTTACAGCCGAAGAACTTTACACATCTTTACACTCCAATACGGCCGGAGGATGTGGTTATCAGCGAGGCAGACTCTACTACAAGTTATATTGAGCCAACAAATTGGAAGCTTGTTGTTGACACCTTACACAAGGTGGACTTAGTATGTGACAAATTAAAGGAATTGATGATGCAAGATCCTGGTCTTCGTTTTAAAATTGATTTGTTTTTCATCTGGGGAGCACCTGCACGGGGCTCTTCGTCTGACAGCTCTCTAAGTACGACGGACGAGGAGGAGGACGACTAGTTATCTTTTTTAAAACTCCGTTTGGATGGCCTTGACCTTTCCCCCTCCACTGTGTTTATTTAAGGTGCACTCTCAATGACTGCAGCATCATTTCATCGCGCACCTTCACCGCAGCAACATGGAGAGTCAACTTAATTACTGTTGCGAACAGAAATGTTTTTCATGGCCAAATGACATTGATGTTGCGGATGGCCTGGCGTGTAGAAAATGTGAAGCTTTTGGTCAATGCATGTGTAAGTGCAAGTCTTGGAAGAAGCCTAAACCAGAGTTGAAGACATTCCATGTGTACCAGATGAGAGGGCATAAGTACACTTGTTGCCCTGAACGTTGCATTGAATTCACACTAAAACAGCTAACTGGCTGCAAATTGTGCAACAATCATTTTGCAGGTTTTTGCAAACATTATTTAGGAGTCTGTCAGTACAGATCAACTTGGCATACAGAAGCACTCACTATCAATGAAATCGCTATAGATACACAAGAGTAGTCTTTCTACTCTTTTCTTTTTTAAAACTCCATTTGGATGACCTTGACCTTTCCCCCTCCACTCACCTTAGTTTATATAAACCCCATTCCCACTGACCACAGCATCACTTCATCGTGCTCCCTCGTCAAAGCAACATCAGCTATGGAAAGTAAGCGCGTCTCATGTTGCGAGCATAGGTGTTTGGAGATACAAGGCGTCACATATTGTGCAAAGAAGCGTTGGGAGGAAGAGACGGGGACAACCTATTGCTGTGAGGATAAGTGTTTCCTCTTACCAAAGTGGCAAGTGGATGGGCTGGCCTGCCGGCAATGTGAATGCTTCGGATGTTGCAGGTGTAGATGCAAGAACCAACAGCTGCCACCACCGGTACTACAAACTTTCAAAATCTACAAATCCAAATACTTTTATACTTGTTGTCCGCAGCGGTGTATTAAATTTCACTTCTCCAATCTTACCAATTGTCGGAAGTGCTACGGACAACCTGATGGGTGGTGCACCTGTTTTCTGGACTCCTGCCGCTACAGATCAGATTGGTTTACAGATCCGTTAGAAGTTGATGAGGTCGCCCAGGAAGCACAAGAGTAGTCTTTCTACTCTTCAACTTTTTTAAAACTCCATTTGGATGACCTTGAGATTTCCCCCTCCACTTCCCCATATACCTAGAGTACACAGAGCCTGACAGTCAGTCACTCGGTGGCTGTCGTGGGGTGCGCATCGGTGTCGGCGCTCCGTTGATAGGTTTTCAAGGTCACGGTAATATGAAATTGGGGGTGTTGTGCTAGTTCAAGGTCACCTGAGGGATTACCGATTGCCCATTTAGGCAGAGTCATGTCAGAAACTCAGGTTTAACTTGGCACTTTTGCCGTTTCTCGTCAAATATTCGCTCCAAGTGGTCAAGGTCACGAGGACTCGGACTGAAACTCGGAGCGTAGTGCGAGAAACGGCAAAAGTGCCAAAAAATTTAAGTTTCGGCTTGACCTTGACCTTGGTGGCGTCGGTGACGTCATTTTGATGACGTAAGGGGTGATGACGTCATCAGCACGTCATTTCTGTGACGTCATGGGTGTGACGTCATGGAAGTGACGTCATTGGTGATGACGTCATCGATTGCGTCATCGATGACGTCATCGATTGCGTCATCGATGACGTCATCGATGACGTCATCGGTGAGGTCATTGACCTCGATGACGTCATCCCTCAGGTGACCTTGAACTGGCCCAGCATCCCCAATTTCACACTACTAGTGTTACCAACACTATCATTGCTAGTGTCAGCTAGCATTGCCCGAGTGTCCCTTCCGAGCGCGGTATTTGCAGTGTTGGTAACACTGTCTGATCTGCCCCCGCCCCTAATTGAGTACTGAGGGAAATAGACGTCAGTGACTAAGTCGCGGCGACAAAGTCGCCCGTATAGTCGGGGCCTTACAATTAATAGATTAATTTTAGTTGGCACATATGTTTTAATAATACTAGTGGCTTGTAGGGGAAAAGGCCCCTAAAAGTCTAAATGGTGATGTTCCCAAAAATAAGTTTCAATTTATCACCTCCTTGCAGTATTACTGTACTTTTCCCAAGCTGTAGAGTGAATTTACACATTTGGGTTTTCTAATAAAATATTTCCTAATCTTGACAAAACTTTTTTGCGGTACTGTATCTAATCAGTAATTTACAAATACCTTTCCCATGTATTAAGGTACAGCAATCTAATTTGTGGAAAAAAAGAAAAATTATTGCACTATTATACTACCGAACGCGGTAAAAATAGTTTTAACCTTAAACATGTTCATGATAAGTTGTAACTCAAGTAAATAAAATAGTTAAATACAACATAAGCCAATTAATACTGTACACTCCTTCACCCTGGACCCCTATGCCCCCATTAACTCATGCACCGTGACCCCATGCCTCCCCTTGCCTCCGTTCACCTCTCCTAACCCGTGTTTTATGAACCCCCTATGCCCCCAGGGCTCGAGTACCCCCCATGCCCCCGTACCTTCTTGCCCCTTCATGCCCCTGTGCCCCAATTCTCCCATCATCACATGCCCGCAGTTCTTCCCCGTGGCCCCCCTGGCCTCTATGTTCATCATTCCTCCCGAATGCCTCCCATGCCCAACCACTTTCCGTGCCACCGACATCTCTAGTACCCTTGTTCCCCCATTCCTATGCCCCCATACCCCCGTGCCCCTATGCCCACCATTCCTCCATATGCCCTCTATATCCCCATGCCCCCTACCCCAGTGCCCCCTACAATCCTCTTGACCCCATGCCCCCGTACCCACGGTACTCCCGTGCCCACATACCTACCTTTCTTACCCATGTCCCCATGCCCTCTATGTTCCCTGGCCTCCCCCGTGCTCCAATGCCCATCTGCCCCCCCCCCTTCCTCGTGCCACCGACGCCCCTAGTGCACATTGTGCCTTCCCACCGCCGCGCCGCCACGTGCCCCGGGGCCCCTTATGTTTCCGTGCCCCAATGCCCGACGTTGATCCCCGTGGCGCCCGTGACCCCCATGAAACCTAACCCTTCTGCCGTCGACGCCAAGAGTGCTCCGTATGAACCCGCACCCCCCACCGCCACATGCCCCAGTGCATCGCAATGCCTCCTCAGAGTGATCCGTATGCCCTGCACCCCTTTACCCTCCATGCTCCCATGCTATCATGCTTGCAGCTCCTCCCTGTGCCCCCTATATTCCCCATGCCTAAAAAGTGACCCTCATGCATCTCTGTCTCCAGTGCCACCGACACCCTTCGGGCAACCATATCCCCGCACCCCTGTGCTCCCCACGGTCCCTTGCTGCCATCCCTGCCGTCCCCATCTGCACCTCTGTGCCCTCCTGTGCCGCCAGCCGTGCTCTCCTGTGCCGCCAGCCATGCACTCCTGTGCCCCCTTAACCCCAGTGCCACCGCCGTCCCTCGTCCTTTGATTTTAGTCTATTTTGTCTTTTCGTCAATGAAGTAGAACACTTATTGATATTGTTAATTTTAACACACTATCATTTACATGAAAAGTTCCCGGTCTTTATGGATTGACAGGCGTTTATTGTTTCCCTACGACCTACGTAAAGAAAGAAGCCAAATGGATAAAAAAATTTCTCATACGGATGATAGTTGTGTAAATGAAATAATTCAGTCGAAAATAAACAAACACTCAACAAAACGATTCAACTCTTCAACTCAAACTACTAAATAGCCAATATATAGGCCTAAAGCAGTAATGTAACTAAATGGCTGAGTAAAGACAACCATTATATCAACCACGCCACGTCCAATCCAATTCAAACTTTGGTATATTCAGCATAAAAAAATCATTTCACTCCTGTTTCCTTAATGACATAGATGGGACCACGAAAATGAAATCTGTGGATCCGTAATCCGTTCATGACTATAAGTGTTCTCCTTTTTTATAGTGCATTGCCAATTTTTAAAAGTTATAAGCATACGGTTATCTTAACTCAAAATATCTGCTCAATAATCAGCTGAGTTTATGATAAAACACTGGCACATCTGCTTAATCACACACGTAGATCTAAAAATCGTCTTCCCATTAGATTAACATTGGAACTTCAAGGTCCAATGGGGCGAAGCCCAGGTAACTTTTGATAATTCTGGTATTTTTCCTTGCGTCCTTGGCTCTCAAGCTTTAAAATGAGCCATCATACATTACCCTATCTTTCTTCTAACTCGAGATAATTCGTGGGGACCGATTCGCTTACGGAATTATATATATAGATATTAATTATCAAGCTATGAAGCTAATAAAGATTTAAATGGGATTAAAGAAGGGATTTTGAAATAATATATTCTTTCAACTTTTGGTAAAAGCTCTTATTATTTATCTTATTTATACTCTAAAACAAGCTCCGTTTGTCCGGGCAAAGTTTTTTTTCGCTCCAAGGATTTTTATTTTTGATTGAATATGGGGGTTTTCGCCACTAGAAATCGATTGGAGCTGATGGTCCCATAGCTGGGAAAAATCCGGTTTTCGCGCTAGAGCCCTTCAAAAAGCCCCATGTTATCCTTATGGAGATTTTTAAATTGAACAAAAATCAGCTGATAACTGTAGATAAAATAAACCAATGTGTTACATCTTTAACCTGTGGTTTTAGGAAAATCATACCAATGTGCAGCAAACCTTCCGCCTGGTGAGTGAGCGGAGCGAACGAGCTTTGTGTGAGATGAAAGTAATAATTTTACCGAGAATAAGCTCTGTCCCCCTGGTACTTATGTTCTAATTTTATATGGTTTGGTAGATTTTTGATAAATTTTAAACCTATGTAACTTGGAATTTTATTATAGAAATTTAAATTGTGGTGATTTGCCGTAGAATACTTATGATTTCTAGTGTAATGATTTACAGTATTAAATTTGATTAGGTAGTGTTCTTTTGTAATTGTCTAAAAAATGTATATGGTAATCCAAATACAGTCAAAATTTCCATCTCGGCAAAATATTTCTTTACTGATTCCGTATATTTCAAATTTAGCATTATTCTCAAAGCTTTCTTAAGTAGTATAAGAATTTTTTTAAATTTTAATGATATGTGGATCCATAACATGTTATTCCATAGATAATGTGAGATTGTATAAGAGAAAAATATACCATCTTCTTTACTGCCATATTACAATAACTTGATATTCTTTTTAAAGCATAAATTCCAGATCCAATCTTTTTGCTTATGAAACTTATATGTCCATTAAAACTTAAATTCTTGTTACACCTAAAAATTAGGTTTCTTCTACTTCTGTTGGTATGTTCAAATCACAACAAATTTCTGGAGAAGTTTGATTTTTGTTTTTTTTAAGTACTAAAAGAAATAAAATTTGTTTTACTATTATTTAATAAAAGATTTTTGCTATTAAAATACTATTTGATTATGTCGAATTGATAAATGAGGGAATTTCTAAAGACGTAAGTGATTTTCCTGTGATTAGTTAATTTGCATCGTCTGCATAAACAACATTTTATTTTCATCTTGATCTAATAGTAATTTTGGTAATCCTTTAATATAGCAAATGAAAAGTATCGGACCCAGGATTGACCCTTGAGGGACTCCATACCTGATCTTCTGACGAGTAGATTGATAATTTTCCAAAGTTGAGTTACTTCCAGATTTATGTTTAATTTCTACGTATTGAGTCCGATTTTATAGATAGCTATTAAACCAATCGAGGGATTTTTTTACGTACTCAAATTTTATAAAGAGTTTGAATTAATTCTTCATGCTTAACACTGTCGAAAGCACGACTTAGGTCCATGAAAATACTGATTGCCTTTTCTCCCTTATCAATTGCACTTACGATGTTTGTAACAAAATCTACTATAGTTGTAGTGGTTGATTTTCCTGGTTGAAATCCATGTTGTTCTTCACCAAGAATGGGATTAGATTTCAAGTAATCAATTGATTGATTATAAACTACACGTTCTTAAAATTATTAATAGTTAGGTAAAAATGATATAGTCTATAATTTTTAACGTCAGTTTTACTCACTCTTTTATATATTGGTACAACTTTTTTAATTTTAAGTTTTTCAGGAAAAATTCCAGATATTAATGATGCATTCACCAAGTGTGTCAATGGTTTGGTAATATTTTCAGCTGCTTTTTTGATTACAGAAGTTGGTATCTCATCATATCCTGATGAATATTTAAGGAGTTTATTTATATTTCCAATTAATCGTATATCGCGGCCTTATCCGCTTCACGTGCACGTTAATAAATCTGATATACAATATTAAATTTCATTTCGTCTAGAAATGGAAATACTGCTTTTAGCAAGTTATGACTGCTAATTATAGTAAGTTTGGCTCATCCTCTAAATTACCCTAGAGGAGTATGATATACTTTTCAATTAAATTTTACAATTTAGGCGATTAAGTTTATGGCGCCCGACTTCCTCCATTTAATGCAATGCTACTGCCAGAGCGCCAAATTAGTATAGTGCGACGTTGCCACTTACAGCGCACGACTTCCTCCATTTACTGCAATGCTAGGCAGAGCGCCGAATACCACGAGTGCAACGTTGCCACTTCTCGCTCGCCATGGCCTGGTACTAGAGATGGCCGTGCCTTTATTACATAAAAGAAGTAATAATGTTTGTCACAATTGAACAGCTGCAACGAGAACCGTCAACGAGACCACTATAAAACTTATACAACACTTGTCACGTAGGTATCAAACTTTCACCTCCCTCTACAATCACACTGCAACATACGAGAGGAAACCATCATACATGAGGAAACTAACCTCCTACCCATAGATATATACTAATACACCTGGATTGGTAACTCCGTGTTGCGAAAACGAGCCGTTACCCCCACCACTAGCCAGTATTCGTGGTCAGTGTTGCCAACCCTGTTCGAGTAATCATTTACTGTAATTTAAATAAATAAATTAATTAATTAAATAAATTACAGTAATACTGTAACTTTTTAGTCTTTCTTACCTATGAAATGATAAAGTTCAGCCTTTAGAATGTGCACTAATACATCCTAAAGCTGCAAGTACAGAACCATCTTTCATCATCATAATTATAATTGAACATTTAAAAGAATGTAAACAAACAAGAATGCAGCTGACGCACCCGCACCAACAACAATCGTGTCAGCTGATATTCGGCGCGGCGCGGCGGCAATACTGGCTAGTTGTGGGGGGGAGCCGGCTCGTTTTTACCGCTATTCCGCCATTTCAGTTATCGATCCAGGTGTATTAGTATATATCTATGCTCCTACCAGGTCCAGAATATCCAAAAAAATGCTGTACGTGAGGAAATTGAAGACAGCCCGGACTAACTGGCTCATTGACCGATCATTTTACGCCATCGATGAGTTCTTGCACTGCACTGGAGGAAGAAAGAGGATCAAATCTAGCCACTGAAAAAAAAATATGTAAAGTTTAAGCCAATGCATTTTTTTATGTTATGTTTTTGAAGAATAATTTGTCTATTGTCTTTATATACATATTGACAAGGTAACTCTTTGTTTCTCTTTATCATCATAGATATCTTCACTCATTGGTGTGCCAGTTAGTAGTTGTCAGCTGAGAGGGGGAAAGGGCGGTAAAAACGGAATAATAAACGTAATACAATAATAATGACAGTTTTGTTCAGTTGTTGAAGTTGAAATGTCAAGTTATGAAGTCAAGTCAGTTAGTTCTGTTTTCTGTCATGTCGCTAATATTACGTTTGTGATCAGATGCCGTAGAATTAGGCCTATTACAGTCCTTGACAGTGCATTGACATTTTTATGAACAAGAACTAGGCCTACCGTACTTAAGAAAATCTGCCATGAGTAAACTGTCTGTTTTAGTCAACAAATTAGGTAAGGAAGTTAGCCTAGGCCTACCGTTATTTATATGTTACCCAGTTAACTTTAAGGCTACTGCATAAAGTTATCAAATGTGTAAGATTATGGAATTGAATACTAATTGAAAAATCTTCATGGTTTTAGTAAAATTGTAAATAACTTAGCCTAATTATATTAATCCTGAATTATATCAGTTATCTGTGCGGGAATACCTCACTTGGGAAGGTATAAGATTGACAATAGTTTTGGAATCTCTATTTCTTATTTAAAGCTGAAGACCTTGAGGTTTTTCTTCAAATCCTTGGTCTGGGATTTAAGGGTCTGTCTGGTGCCTAGTCTGTACCTGTAGTGAAGTCTTCGAGACATGACTAGTCACATGCTCTTACAAGAGTATATATGTGGTCCAAATGAAGATAAAGGGTTAAGATAGGCTATACAAATAAAATAGAATGAGTTTATCCTACCAAAAACCAACCCATTCCAAACTTAAGAAGGAAAAAATCTTTTTGTGATGTCTAATCACAGTAGCCTAGGTTACTTTGGTATACATCTGTAAACTGGTTACATTTGTGAAATTGCCTTTTCGGATACAGGTTTTCCAGATGTTTTATAGATTACAACAATATAGATGTTCAACAAGTATTTACCACAAATACAGCATACAATGAGCTAGGTTTACCAAAATCCGTCCGGGTTTACCCCAGACAGTCCGGAATTTATGGGTCTGTCCAGTGTCTGGTTCAAGGTTGTTACTTGTTTTGAGGTTTTAATAAGACACTTGTAACACTGTAAATTTGGTGTCAAATCACACGTTAAGCAGTAGAATAAGTTAGGCCTATCTTAATTTCAAGCAATATGTATAGCCTAACATGTTTAACTTTGAATTTATTCCTAGTGAAGGACAAGGTACGGTAAATCTAATGTTGAAAACAACCATTAAGCTTACAGTATGCCAACTTGTATTGTTTACCAACAGTTTGTCTGTAGGGAAAGGCCTAGGCCTACCTGCTGTGCAGGGGCGTTAATTGGGGATACGGTATCTTTAATGTCTTTACTTGTCCCTAATTAATAACTTTTGGAGTCCACAGGAATGAAATAACTTAAGTACTCGTACGGTATGATTCAAATTTAAGCTAATTCCTTTAATTTTTCTTTCATTAGAAATTTTCAAGATATATAATTACCGTATATGATATTATATTATTCATTGTTTTAAATCAAGTTTTAGGAAATTATTTTTGGCGAAACTTTGTTATCCGACTCCACCGTTATTATCGAGGTGAAAATTTTGATATTGCGATTAAAATTGCTATTCTATTGACGATACAATTACACGATCTGATTACGATTTTATCACCTGATTTAGTTTTGTTCTAATATAATTAAACGTAGGCTATACCTTTTTACAATAAAACATATATATTGCAAACAAGTAACTGAAAATAACAAAAACAAGTACAAATTTTAGCAAATGTAACCTGTAATATTACCAAAAAAAAAAAAAAAAAACACAAAATAAACTAACTAAAATTGTTGTGTGTGTAGGTGTATCTTAATTGTGAGAAGAAAATGGCGTCACACAAATGCTGCCAAATATGAATCAGAAAAGTATTTTTTGTAATTGTATTGAGGGAATACGTGTTTTAAATGTTTCCAAACACCATTGATTTAGTTGTTATAAACATCGCTGTCAATAAAAGTGAAGGAGGTTTATGGTTAGATTGTTAGGTTAGATTATTATTATAATACATTTCTTATCCCAATATTGTTTTTGATTCGATTGTTTTCATCGCACAATTTTAATCGCAATATCGAAATTTCCACATCGATAATAAAGGTGGAGTCGGATAACAAAGTTTCGCCTTATTTTTGAATATTTTTAGGGAATTTCCCAGAGGGAATAAGCTATTACCGTAGGTCTCATGGTAAGACCTAAGCCCGGGGCCATGTTACTTTTTCGTTTTGAGGTACCCAGAGACCAAAAATAATAGTCATGAAATTTTTTATATATTCAGGGTGTCACAAAAAAGTGTGATGAGCTTTAAGTTACAGGACGTAATTCTACATGCAAAAATAAGTCATAAATTTAGAATCTCATTTTTGTGGATTTCGGCTTAGTTTAGCCGTAACCCGCAATTTTGTTTTTTACGCATAATAATTTTTTTTTGTGACTGTTTGTTGTATTAATTTCATATTTGGTATGAACCTTTATGAAAGCAATATCCATTTTCAGGAAAAAAATTATTTATGTCCAATATTTTCAAAATAGCGCCCATTTTAAATTTTTTAACTGAAATATCTCAAAACCGGAAAATATTATCAGAATTTTATAAGAGACAAAAAAGTTGACAAATAAAATTACCTAACCAATGATTGTAAGGATCAAACTACAAATAACAGAGTTTTTGAGATTTTTCTTGCTAAATATGAACTTATACAGCGAACAGTCACAGAAAAAAAATTATGTGTAAAAAACAAAATGTTGGGTTACGGCTAAACTAATCCAAAATAAAAAAAGTGATATTCTTCATTTTTTACTTACTTTTGCATGTAAAATCAGGTCCTGTTCACTGGCGCCGACTCCATGGGTCCCGAGGGGCTTGAGCACCCCCAACATTTTACTATAATGATAACCTATTATTCTTCGATAACCAATACTTTTAAGGATTTTTACAATCAATTTACTCCTTGCAATTCTACCACCGCCAAAATATCACCATTTCTCTTATGGGATTTAGCTCACCTAGCCAGATTGAATGGAGATGCACCAACCAGTGTGGACAGAATTCGGTCCTGATTACCACTGATCGTTTTGAATGAACGTGCAGTTGAATGAAGAAGGTTGAAAATGTCTAATTAAACTTATTCCAGTAAATTGTTTTTAATTAAGTTTATTATATAAAATTTTGAGAGTGTGCAATTGAAGACTACGCAAGATATGATTGTACTATTTCAAGTTCTCTCATTGACTATAAATTCTATACAAAATTAATGGTTTCATCATCCATGATTTACTTAAATTGTATATTTTATTATTATCTTGATGATTTTTTTATGGATTCTTTAAATATTTTAGAAAGATGTAACTGCTTTGACTTAATAAATGTACCTAGAAATGTTTAGGGTATTAAAACATCGTTTGAATATTTGACCTTTTATTTTAAAACTGTAAGGAAAACCTCCCTACTATGCCAAATCAAGAAAATAATGACTTTTTAAGAGGTTGGCTGGTCTCTGAACGAAAATTGACCCAACGAGAACTAAAAAACTAAGAGTTAAAACCAAATTAAAAGGATATTTAAAATTTTCAAAATATTATGAAATTTTATCTCTGGCTTAGAATTTTTAGAAGTAATTTTTCGACTGCAATCTTAAAAAGAGGTCAATTGGCAAAAAAAATTTTGTATTTTATTAATCATGTTGAGGTTTTAATTGTATTGAAAACGATATCTACAGTAACATCGTCTTTTTCTAATGTAATTGTTCCATATACCTTTCCGTTTGACAGTTTATTCAGCCCGGAGATGATAGGGTATAAGCTATTTGTCCTTCCTGTAAGCATGAAAATTTGAGTTAATTTCTTTTACAAGTAGGCCTAAAATTGTTCCAATGGAGTTTTGCTGCAAGTCTGCCTGACAAAAATTTTAGTTCTATAATCTAATCAGGCCTACTTAATATCTTGCCTCCTGTTAGAACTTGAAACTTTAAAATTTTGAGGTTAACCTAGAAGGCAAAACGACATTCGGTAAACAGAATCAAACAAAATTATTTGATTTTAGATGAAATGACACTAAGTGTTATCATCATAAGGACATGTGTTCGTTGTCAAATTCATAAAACACTGTTATAAATCAAACCAAAATTTATAAGAACTTAAATTTGAGTATTATCTATCTATCTTCTTATTTTTATAAGGATTTCGTCTGTAACGTCCCTTTTTCTCTCGACCTAATTAACCAATTTTTAAGATTGAGGTATCATTTTAAAGCTTAAGATATAGCGCCTGGGTGAATGGTAACTAAAAAGGTCATATCGTTTTGGGATTTGCCCCCCTCACCTTTGATTTATTTCTAGAGGGCACTTAAAGGTTTTGACCAACTTTCATTACAAGATTTTTAGATGTGCATTGAAACTTAACAACTGATTAACCTCAGATGAATTTTTAAATCAGATTGTAAACATAAATAGATCGTCTGTCTTTGCATAATCAACATGAATTTAGAAAATCCATATAATTCCTTCGAATTGTACTGTGGGTGAGTTTCTCACAAACAGAAAGAAATACACAGTAGACTCCCCGGCCACCTCGGGACCAGGCCGCGGCCGGATAAAGAATTGGCCGGTTAAACCGATGTTCATTTAAGAACATCAACCTAAAATTTTTTGTGGCCTAAATATAATTATCACTTAAAAACAACTTTAAATACATTACTGTACATGATTTATAGCTAACATCCGACGCCAATGAAATTCACAAAAAACCTAAACTAATAATAATTTGTTTCTTTATTGTGGTCTGCTGGATAGTAGGTCCAAACGCATTAACTTCCGGTGGCATTCACTTCCGTCCAGGACGTTAAATTTTAATTGGTTTGAGAACGTCAATATGAAATAACGTTGAATTGAACGATACAATAGATATATAACTACGTTTCCAGCGAAACACCGCAGGTTAAAGCGATGTTGAGATAAAAATGGCCGGTTAAAAAGATGTTGTTTTTGTGCAAGGGTAGGCCGGTTAAAGCGGAGACCGGTTAAAAGGTGGCCAGTTAAGAGGGAGTCTACTGGAGTCACAAAATGCGCAATTTGCGCACGGGCCTTCAAGCACTTATTTAATACGCTAAGGTTTTTTGTAATTGGAACACCTACATTTTAACCGATTTTCAAATTTTTGGTGTCATTGGAAAGCATACATGTACATACATGTGTCCCTAGACACGATAACTCTCGTAAAAATGGTCCGATCGAGGCCAAATTTGGTGGAGATGTGTAATCCTACCTTTATTTGGATGAGTTCGTAAACCAGATATCGACCTACGGGAAAGGGTAGTTTTGGGGGGTTTTGTATCCCAAAAATGGGTTTTTTGCATTTTTCATATGTAATTTTAAATACCCCCGTCGCAGCAGACCTGCGTACTCAGCGAATTTCCAAATTTTTTACAAGATGAACCTGTAAACAAAATTTCATTAGGTGCTCATAAATAAGGAAATAAATGTGTATTTCCTTATGACAAATATAGGGAAAGAGTATGCAGGTAACTTATGCTGCCATGGAGAACACTAAAAGTAGATTTTAAGCATAAACAAATTATTTGGACCATATGAAGCCAAATACTAAGTTTCATCAATATCTGTCCATAAATAAAAGCGTTTGCATATTCTCCATATGATTAACATGGGAAAAGAGTATGCAGCTAGGGTATGAGTTTAGGGTGAGTTGGTGGCGTAGTGGTTAGCGCGCCGGACTTCGGGACCATGGCAGCGATGTCGTGGGTTCGAATCCGCGTTCTGCCAGTGACTTTTATCAGTACCTTTCACCTTGTACTGTAGCGGCTCACCCCCTTACTTTGTCTAATACGTTCCACGCACAGATCAATAGTCTATGTGGACGGGGCAAAGTAAGGCAAAAAGAGGTCCGCCAACCTCTTTTTTTTTATAAAAAAAAGCTTTGCTTCCATGATAAGTACAAAACCCATTTTGAACATAAATGGTTAAATCACAAACAAATGAAGCTAAATACCAAGTTTCAACCAAAAATATTGGTTAATAAGTGAAATATTAACACATCCTTATTCTCCATAAGATTAACATTGGAGCCCCAAAATACATGTACTATCTTTAGACTTTTTAATAGGCCTATCTCGGTAACCAATGGCAATGTATACAGATTCCGAATAAGTAGGGACATCCTTATGGGGAAGTGAGAACGCCGCCCCTGAAATACAGATAGCACCACCAAGATGGTACAAATTATTCTGATTGGTTGAATGGAAACAGATGACTAGAATAATTTTACAGAGGTTTGTTATTGTTTTGATTTTTTGTAAACAAATAATCTCATTTTGACATTTGAGAGGTAGAAAGAGAGCTTCTCGTGACAGTTAGGAGAAGTAATCCTAGCATCAGCGCTTTATTTTTCTCTGGTTTTCGGGGGCAAAACTAAAGTTTTTTAACATGGGATGTCCCTACTTATTTGGTTCTGTATACATTGCCAATGGAGATAGAGCAAAGCTTCAAAATACTTAATTGTGTGTTTTTTTGAGCTAAATACAGTGGTGAAAATGGTGTTGGGAAGTTGGAGAATTACTGATGGAGATCCATTGATGAAATACCAATATCTTATTTTCACTACAATTCAATTTTCATCCAAAGTAACTCGGTAAATTGCCATGGAGCAAGGTTTGATCACCAAGTCGTCTTGATAAATGCAGCGCACCCCTAGTTAATAATAAAATCCTGAGATACAGTACTGTAGTATACGGTATTTAAATTTTCCTCCTTCTGCCATTTTTTTTTTTTTTTTTTTTTTTTTTTTTTAGTTTTTTTAGCGCTTAAGTTAGTTAGTTAGTTAAGTTAAATTAAGTTAAGTTAAGTTAGTTAGTTAAGTTAGTTAAGACAACTTCGATAAGTAGGATTACTGTTGAAAACTAAAGATTGTAATCACTTGATCACTTTTTTAGTTGAATTATTCAGGCATACCCTACTGATACCAAGAAGCTATTATTGCACTGCTTTACCCTTTCCTTCCATTTGGTTTGGTCAACTTCAGTTCTGTATGATGTTAAAGTACCGGTATTGCTTAGGTCTAATCTATAATTTTTAAAATCCTTATTTTATCTTGTTCCAGGTCATGAATTAGAAGAAATCCGATTGCGTGCTCTTGATACTATTCTATCAAAACTTGACAATGGATTAATATCCGAAGAAGAACTTGTTGATAAAGATAATTTATTTAAGAATTTAGTTAAATGGTTTCAATTTAAAAACATTCCTGCAAAGGAAGACATTTTAAAATTAATTTTAAGACTGATTAAGGTAAGTTAGGCCTATATTGAGTATCTGTTCATGTAGGCCTACCGTAGTGTAGACCCTGGTAACTTTATGAGTAACTTAATCAAATTTAAAATCTCTAATTGAGGTACCAGAACTTAATCTTAGCTTTTGGCAATCTATCTTCTTATTTCTATAAGGGTTTCGTCTGTTACGTCCCTTTTCTCTCTACTTTTTTCTCTACTGAACCGATTTTTAAGATTGAGGTGTCATTTTAAAGCTTAGGATATACCGCAGTGACGAATCGTAATTAAAAAGGTCATATTGTTTCGGGCTTCGCCCCCCTTGCCTTTGATTTATTTCTAGAGGGCGCTTTAAAATGTTTACCAACTTTTATTGAAAGTTCTTTAATGTGAATTGTAATTTAACAGCTGATTACCTTCAGCTGAATTGTAAAAGAGAGATAGTAAACAAAAATTGATCTCTGTCACTTCATAATCAACATTCACGTACTGTAGGTGAGTTTCACTCATACAGAATAATAAAATGCGCAATTTGCGCACGGGCCACCTCGTTTATTTTAAATGTTTACATATTTAATTTTTGATATGGAGACCGGTTGTAACTCTCCCCTTATGTTCGGTGTGCTTATACTTTAATCAGAGAGGAAATACCAATTGTTTTAATTTACTTTCAAGGATAAAAAAAAATTTACTGGGTATTCAGGGTCAATCCATCTAAAGTGATCCAATAAGGGATGCTTGACCATTTTCATTTTAACAATATGTTATGTCCTTTTTAATATGTTATTACACTTATAAAGAGGACCCTAAAAAAATTTTAAATATTTTTATCTAGCTCCTTCTTGGAGAGGCGGCCATTTTTATTAAGCCCTGCACGGCATTTTTGGGCTTTGCAGGCCTCAGCGGTAAATTGAATATCCTTGTACAGAGTAGAGGTAGAATAATGCTAATTGCACTATTAATTTCTTTGAAATCCCCTCTATAAATAAGGTCCTTGCAACATTTTCTCTGAAACAAGCATTACCCTAATGCCAAAAAATTGCCATCTTATTTTGAAACAAATTTTGAACAAAGTGCTCTTATTAAGGCGGTGTTGTACAGTGAAGAAGTTCTGCAAATGGATGCAGTACTTCATACTGCAATCAAATGCAGCACTTTAATTTACTATCTCGAATAAATTGGCATGTCTTCAATCACTATCATTCTAGTTTATGCAAATATGTATGCTGCGACGTTTGCGTTGCTCCTGCATGGATGGTATGGACGGCATGGTAGGCGCAGTGCGGTGAAGACGCTCAGGTTGGGGGTGGGCTGCCATCTTGGCCCGGCTAGGGGTGCCAAGCCAGCTTGACTACCACGCTCGGTGTAGCTGCTCTATAATGTTATGTGCCCACTGATTTGAACTCCCAATCTTCATAAAATTTTTAATTTTATAGCCCCTACACAATTTAAAGATTTTTCATTTTGCAATTGTTCTCTAAACTTAACAGTTAGGGTACACCAACAAACACAAAACAATAATTTGAATACAACAAATTTTGTAGAACAACAATTAATTTGAGAACAACAATTATGCGAGGTTTGTTCTCACATAATTGTTGAAAAACATGTCAGTTTTTTTTAGTTCCATAAGAATAATATGGTGCAGACTTTAATTTAGTATATATATCTCAAGAACCATCCACCTGAATAAAAAATTATCAAGAATGAAAAGGTCTTAAAATTATGTTATAAAAACATTTTACAAAGTAAAATTAAGGCATAGGATAAATGAAATTGTTTCCAATATGGTGAACACATAATAAAACTTATTTAAATTTGATGTTGTTTTAAAAAAAATTCTTAAAACATCATTTGGATACATTTTAATTCCTGAATATTTTTTATTTTAGGGAATGGTTTCTGAGATTTACACAATCAAAGTTTGTCCCATGTTATTCTTATGAGACTAAAAATGAACTTCAATTGCCTGTAGCTCCCTAACCGTTCAATTTAGAGAAAAATATCAAATATACAGTACACTCTCGTTCATTGGACTCGGTGACATCGGAACTCCGCTTCATCGGAACTGAAAATCTGGACATTATTAATTTTTTTTTTCTTACGAAACTAATAATTTTTTCGTTTTAGCGCCTTCAATTTCCATTCGTTCTATCCGCACAACAGTGATGTATCACATTTTGCATCAAAAGTCATCAGGCGTTTCCCATAACCTGTACCGATCGATGTGATTTACGAGGCCGTGGAGTATTCGCACAAAAAATAGAAAGAGGAAGGGGGCAGGAAGTGAGCAATACATCTGCTTCGACCGCTCCCCAAACTGTCATTCAGTCTGTCTCGCGTCGCGACTGCACCTGTGTTACGTGGAAGTCAGTTGACTGCTGGAATATGAATATGGAATATGAGAATAAAGATTTTGGATCTTTATTTCCTGCGTTGTTTTTATCCCTATAGGTTCAATGTTACCATGTTGAAAGTTTGAGTGCCTTATTTTCATAAAATCTCTTGTGTTATCTTAAAAACAAGAGTGAATACAATCACGATAGGTCACCGTACGGGCGGAAATGATGACTCACGACGGACTCCGCTTCATCGGAATTTTTTGACATCCGAACCGGCCGTCCGCCACATTAGTTCCGATGAACGAGAGTGTACTGTATTTTAAAAGTCTTTAAATTGCGTATGAAAGGCAAAAATGACATAAGAATTGGGAATTGGTGTTTGAAATTTTTGAGTTAGCTGTTGGGATGAGAAGAGGGTTAATGAGGGGATGGAATTTTCATGTTAAATTCCCCCCCCCTCCAACGTTGATAGACGTTTCCAGCAAACTGAACAGTAATATTTATTTTAGTTTTTTAATAAATTAACTGTTTAAACAAGACAGTGTCATTATTTTTAGTTTATAGGAGGAAACCAGTCTGCATGATTCTCTTAAGGATAGGGTACTTACATAGAGCCCTAAGTGGTTTCTTTCACAAAATTTTTTATGCTGATTTTGGTTTACAAACCTCTATGCCTACAGATTTCACCATCAGGACATTGTTTGTTAAGAACGCCTAACGCCAATTAAAAATTTTGGGTCAGTTAGGTTACCTGTTTTTTTCTTTTTTTCTTTTTTTTCTAGAGCATCCAATTAATCATTTTAGACTGTTGCATATTTTACTAATTAATATATTGGCCTATGGCCATGGCCGGTGTACATATTCAAAGCTTTCCTTTTGAAACCTAGCGAGATATAAAGCCATTTAGTTAAAAACAGCCATTACTTTAAAAAAGTTTTTAGTATTTAGCACAAAAACCTATAGGGTTATAATGTTTTATTTGTCTCCATGTTTCCAATCCCTCTATGTGTACAGAATTATGAGAGGATATTTTAAACCCACATCTTATTTTATGGATATAAAAGCTTTTAGATAAATTTTTTTGGGAAAGTGATGAGGATACATATTTTTGTTTAGTCGGAAAGTGATGCTGGAATCCTCCTGTTGAAGGCAGATCCTGGTTTGACTGTTCTAAAAGAGATAACAGACTGTGATGTTTTAGTTCAAGACATCATCAATCTTACTTCTACACAAATCAACTCTGCCAGGTATGCTATCAGTCCAAATTAGTGGGGTTTCCTTTATTTTTTTACTATTTAATTACTACAGTGATAAATTCATAGTCTATGCCATGCAGCATATTGGTTCATTAAGTTCTATAAGTTTTTCACATGGACAATCCCATTATAAGCCATTATTGGTCTTGAATCCTCCTTATGTGGGCCATAATCTTTTTTCTTGCGAATGAAAATATTTTAGTGATTCATCTGTTTTATTGTCTGGTTTAATTCATGAGGTGATATCTTTTTCCGGCATATTAAAATTTAACTCTAAGATTGACAAAATAAATATAACAAAAATAATAGGGTTTTAAATGTTAACATTATTTATTGGAAGCTTATGTAAAGTTTGATGAAGCTACGGTAGTCAAATTCCAGTATAGGTTGTATATATCTCTTTGTCTCTCTATTTAAGGTACACCAAAAGTGATGGATCCAAAGAAGTTTCAAAAGCAGTTGATTCAGCAAGAACTGTTAACACCAAAGACAGCCTGTTGTCTTTCAGACAATCGTCGAGAAAGACGAAAACAGTCGGCTCTCAGTCGACAATTGAGCCCTTTCTTGCAACTTGGGACAAACCTGACTCACTAAGGATGGAGATCTTGCTCACAGAAAGAACCAACAAAACTGTGTCATCAATCAGACCTTCTAGCCATAAAGAATCCATTTCTAGGTTTGTTATTTTATTTGTTCTAGGCCTATTAAGTTTGTTGTGAAACTTGTCAGTTTCCCATGTTCATTAAATGTTGATCGTGGTCCTTTTTTAAATAAAGTTAATTCCACTCTTTATTAGTAAACACTCGGTTCCTTTCAAGTCATCATTGATGTCCGTAGGAATTTTTTTGTAAATTATTTTTAATTTTTATAAATGTTCCCAATATTTATAAAAGTTTTGAAGAAATAGTCTGAACAAAATCATCCATGCAGGGAACGCTGTTCTTAATATCTTCCTATTTGCCGAATACTGGTAAATGCCCAGCAAAAATACCTGAGTTGTGATTTCTACTATTTTAATAATACATGGTTTAAATAATTCAACCTTTCTAATATAAGTTTAGCCATTTTAAAGACTAATATTATTTATTTTCACAACTATTTCATAATTGTGATTTACTGTGTGATTAATGTGTTTTGGTCAAGTCAAGTCAAGTCAAATCAATCTTTATTCAACATATAACAAAGTGTACAAGAATGCGTAAAAAAAAAAAAAAAACTAAAAATACTACAAAAAAAAAAACGAACCTGTAACTTTTTCAGATCCAGATTTTCCGGTATCCAGCGAATACCGTTAAAACACGGCGGTGTTCACTAAAGGATGAGATTCCACACTAAATCACTGTTAGACCAGATGTTGAATTTTGGAGTCACAGAAACAAATTTAGTAATCATGAGATGACTTCATCTTTATTTCTGAATTTTGTTTTCCCATTTTCTGTTTTAGTTAAAACTTGCACAAGCTTATACGGTTGTTAAATTTAAAGATAATTTTTTCTGTAGCTTTTACATTTCACATTATTAATAATTTCTTCCACATATATTCCAGCCATGACCGAGTGATCTGGTCTCTCCCAAGAGTGCCCCTGGTCGCGTCAGACCTCCATGTAATCTCCACAGTTCAGGACTCTCTGAGTTCGTCAACATCTGTAACTCAGACTTGCCACTTCTTCACATCTGTAATGTTGCGTGACTTCCCACCCCAAGTCTTTCTCCAGAATCCTGGTGTAGTTTGGGTAAGTTAAGACGGAATTTTTGGAACAGCTGATTACCTTTAAGCTTGAGGTGAGTAAATGTGCTATGCTGCCGTTAAACCCTAAAGCAACAGATAGACAGGAAATCAACCTTTCTTTTCTCTACCTCAACTAAAAAGGTCTTTTTTCTCACATACTACTTTTAATTAGAGATGGTTACAATAAGAGCTTTGAATATTCCTAATAAATTATAACAAACATAGGTTACATATTGAACGAGCTTTATACACTAGTTGAAAGTTACAAATATAAATTTAATTTACAAAATGATTACAATGTACAGTTCTAAGACTGTTTGCTTTATTTTTAGCAACTCTTAAGTTTGTTGAAAAAACCTCCGCCCAACAATACATCAGCTGTTGAGTGTTTAACTGCCTTCACCGATCTGCTCCTGGATCAGCTGGTATTCTGCTCCCAACTGGAGTTCACGTCTAATAAATACCAGGTACGTCACTCCTTGAGTAATTAAGCCTCTTGTAGATATTGCTTTTTAGCAAACATTCCCATGTTCAGCGTAGTTGTTTAATAGGTTCTCAGGAACCGGTTGGTCAGTTTTCCTTCTATCTGTTTTGCGGAGAACAATATGACTTTATCTTTGCAGTTTGTTTTAAATCGTTCATCCAGTTGCATGAGGAATAAGTATTAATTGAGATTCAGGTCCGGATTACATTATTCATTTTTTGTCAATAGGCTATCTCACAGGGGTGCGCAGAGCTTTTCATTAGGTACCGTTAGTGAAACACAATTTGGAATTACTAAAAGGTAGAGAGCAGTGTTAATAAAGAAATTTAATTTTTTAGATTTTTTTAGTTTGGCGGTTGATCTAAAACGGTTTTCACTCTTTGTAGGCTTGCAACTGCAACACCATAAAATTTTAGTTTTGCCTAATTTTTGTGGCTGTTAAAGATGAACCCCTTGAAATACGTAAACTGAAAATACATTATGGAAAGTCTCTTTCCAAACCTCAATGCTGGACATTGGTAATCAGGTGGATCTACTTTGTAGGGTTATCTAAAAATCTAGTACCGTAAGTATTTCAAATATCTACTGTGTTACCATTACAAACAAACAAAATATGCAAAACAACTAATAAAACACGGTAAATCTAACAACTAGCTCCGAACCAAAGTAGACAGGTAAAAAAATTCCGTAGTTGGCCAACTCTTCAGGACGTGACAAGCTTAAATAAACAAAAAAACACAATATCTTTTCCTACTGATAAGTGATAATAGATAACAGAAAAATTCTTTGTTAATATAATATAAAGAATTTGCTTCTGAAATCAGTCAGCTGCTCTCTGATATTCTTTTTGTCACGTAGGCCTCTGGCATCGGATCAAAGTGGCGGCTAGAGAAGTAAACGACAAAGAGGGATTTGTTGTGTTGGAAACAACTCATTGCAAACATACCAAATCGTAAAACCTCCCAGAGGGACCGCTATCAATGAATACAGAGTCTTTTAAGAAGAACATGTCTTATGAATTTTTAATTGCCCCTTTTGGGCATAAATTGCCTTTTGGTATAGTTCTGAGCTTGGCCATTAAGCAGCATGTACTGCATTCATTTATTATGAATGAACAAACCGAGGGTTAGAAGCTATTGGTAGGCTTCCCTAGCGGCCAGGGCCGCAAACTCTCAAAATAATAAACACAATACCTGTTCTTCTTATAACACTGTATTTATTGACATTGCCATGTGATACAAGATTTATAAACTGGTATGGTTGTTAAATATTCCCATCAACCAATCTATAAAATACGGACACCAATCTTATCTCATTAGGTCGTGCCTGGGCACTGGTGGTACTACCCGTGCCCGTGCCTAGGCTATTTATCTATTGATAAATGAATCTAACAGTAGTAGATTGAAGTATCACTGACGATTGCAGCAGAAGCAGGAAATGCTCTACTTAAAGAAAATGAAGCTTTGAAGCAAGAGCTGCATGACATTAATTTTAAAAAAACTGAAAGTTTATTAAAATTAGAAGACAATATTAAAGCACTAGAAATACAACTAAAAGCGGATCAAGTCAGGTTTACAAAAGAAGAAAACATATTAAAGGAAGAAATAATGAGGCTGAAGAAGAAGCTAGCTACATCCGAAATTTTATCCACACAGTATGCAGCGGAAGTAGTAGAAGTGGAAAAAAATTAACAAAAACTGAAAATACTTGAAGAGAAAGCCCTACACACAAAAAAATTGGATTGTAATCTCCTGTTAGAAAAAGATTTGGAGAGTTCCAAAAATAAAATTGCTAAACTAATAACAGAAAATGAAAAGCTAAACCTAGAGTTGGAAAGCTCTCATCACAAAATTATGGAATTGACATTTGAAAATAATAACCTTGAGCCTATAAAAGGTACTTCATATATAGAAGAGAGTCATCCAGAGACGAAAAATTTTTGCATTTCTTTGTCAGAAGAATTATTTGATGAAAGACTCGACCACTTACAAAACCTAGTTCAATTTTACCAAGAATGTCTTACCGAGAAAGATCGGGAGATAGAAGAAAAAAACAATCTCATAAGTGAACATTCGATTGAAGTAATGGAAAGTGCATGGAAGTGTGACAGATTAGAAATTGAAGAACTAAAAGGTTTAATAAAATTGAAAGAAACTGAGCTTTTTGAACTTAACAACTTTTACCAGCCAGGAGCAATACAACAAACTGTCTCGTCAGTAAGAGTACCAACCAGAAACTCCTTCCACCCACTCCAAGGCCCAACAAACTCCATTAATAAAACTCGTGAAGAAGTAAATAGTATTGAAAACACCAAGAAGAAATCACAGGACAAAGCCAAAGCTCCAAATGGTTGCAACAGCAGGAAGAACTTGAATTCCTGTTCTAAAGTTGGTCCTAAAGTTTCTATCGAGGCTGACAGCCAAGCGAAAGACCTAATGTTCTACTTGACAAGGGATAACTCAAGAGCAAATTTTTATTGCCATGTGCAGAATGGGGCTCCACTTGAGGCTATAATAAAGGCGACAGCTGTGAATACTGATTATAAATTATATACTAAAGAGGACTACTTGATATGGATTGGTGGTACCAATAATATATCATCCAAAACATGTCCAGATAAAATTCTAACACTCCTGGAGAAAGAAATTTGTAGCTACACCCATACAAACCTCATCATTGCGACTATTCCCCACCGGTATGATCTAGAGAAACAATCAAGAGAAAATCTCATCATTGATGACATAAATCATTTCATCAGGGGATTGGTTAAAAGTTACGATCACTTACAACTTCTGGATCTGCATCTGTATCTTGGACAACAACATCACACCACCCATGGACTTCATATTAATAAGTCTGGCAAAAAAGTTGTGGCACAACTTGTAAAAAACATCATAGCTCCGGGTCAAGAAACTATAAGAGCAGATTGCGTTAATCATGATCAATCACACTCTGAGGTTGTACCTGGACACCTTCTCTATAGTGAGGTGACAAAGAGCAACAATCATCCAGAGAAGATCAACACTGAGTCAAATATGATGCTCTACCCTCCAGCAACTCCTTACTCTCCGGTACTCTGGTCACCTTCACAGAGTTGGTCTTCTCAGCAATGGATACGTCACCCGGTCCCACTTCATCCAGAATTTCGAAGTTCCCCTTGGTTGCAGCATTCTTTGAACTATAATGGTCAAGTGTGCAGTGAGTCAAATTATCCCTCTTACACAATATATCAACCTGATCGACCATTCTATGAAAAAAACTTAATTCCGAGGGCATCTCTGAAAATAACTTAGTTTTAGGTTCTCTATCTTCAGTTGAGGATCACAATGAGCTAGGGAAAGTTTATGTAAATAACCAAAATCCAGATTCTGATGGATCATGTTCATGCTTATTACTTCACTTAAATATTAGAGGATCCAGTTTGAGTAAATATGTAGTCTTGAAAGTAATGTTAGATTTTTTCAAATTAGAACCAAAAATAATTTGTTTGTCGGAACATTGGATCAATGTAAATGATAATTTTTTGAAAATCTGTCTAAAGTCTTATAATTTGGCAACAATATTCCATAGAAATATAAAAGATAGAGGCGGTGTTTGAATTTTGTTAGAGATGATGTCATTTGGAAGGAAAGATTAGATATTAACTCGATTTCCATAGAAGACTCTTTCGAGTGTACAGCTATTGAAGCTGAGAGTGTAGAAAACTCAAAAACTTCAGTTTTTGTAGTAGTTTACAGAACCCCAAATTATCAGAATTTAAAAACTTTCTTTTCATGTTTTGAAAAATTGCTGACTTGCCTTGAGGCTGATAAGTATAAGAAATCTATTTTTATTAGTGGTGACTTTAACATTGATTTATTGGTTGACAATGAAAAATGCTGTAGAATTAAAGAGTTAATTTTGTCATTTGGTTATGAAGCATTATTCAATGAACCAACTAGGATAACCCCAACATCATCCTCATGTATTGACAATGTGATTACAAATGCTTGTTCGAAGAACATGGACTGTAGGGTGGTTGACTTTGGGGTGTCTGATCATTTGGGTCAAGTAGTCTGCCAAAGAAATGAATTGAAAGTAAACAAAGAAAAAAAGTTTAAGTCAAATAGGGTAATTAATCAAAAAAATATTGATCTTATGGTTAACACTTTGTTAGAAGAGAGTTGGGAATATTGCTTGTCACAACACACCTGTAATGAAAGCTTTAATGATTTCTTTAAAATATTGTACAATTGTTTTTTTAAATACCTTCCCGATCAAAACAAAAGCTGTTGAAGAAAAGGAATCACGCTTGGGTGACAAAAGGCATACGCGTGTCCAGTAAGAAAAAATGGGAATTGTGTAGAATCTCAAGATATAACTCTGACCCTGTTTTTTTAGAATACTTTAGGAATTACAAAAATATTTTTAAGAAGGTTGTTTTGGCCGCAAAGAGAATGTATACTTTAAATTTGATTAAAAAAAGTTAAAATGTTAGTAAAACATCTTGGAATATTGTTAAAAGGGAACTTGACTCTAGTATTAAAGATAAATTTTGTCCAGAAGTTAGTATTGATGGGGAGGTGATCAATGACCCTTTAGTTGTGGCTAACACAATGAACAAATATTTTTCTAGTGTAGTGGATAGTTTCCAAGACAATGCCTCTGTCACAGAATCCCTGGCTATTGCAAAACAAGCTCCTTTAAGAATTCCTCTTTCATTTGAATTCCGACCCATTCCAGAATCTGTTGTCTTATCCTGCATCAAAAAGCTAAAAAACAAACAGTCTACAGGTTGGGATGAAATTCCCACAAGAGTCATCAAAGCTATTGCCTTATGCATTGTTAGACCTTTGACTCATTGTATAAATATTTCATTACAAACCGGATCTTTCCCTGACAAGTTGAAATATGCCCAAATCATCCCTATTTTCAAAAAAGGAGATTCCCATGACATATCCAATTATCGTCATGTTGCTCTCTTACCTGTTTTATCAAAAATTTTTGAAGAAATCACACTGTCACAATTAGTTCTATTTTTAGAATCAAATGAGTTGCTGAATAGAAATCAGTTTGGATTTAGGAGGGAAAGGAGTACTTCTGATGCAATTGTAGACTTCATAAATGAGGCAGTGGAGGCCTTGGACAGATCTCAGAGGGCCATCGGTGTTTTCTGTGATCTGTCAAAGGCCTTCGACTGTGTCAGGCACAATATACTGTTGGAAAAATTAAAATTGTACGGCATATCTGGCTCAGCTTTAGCATGGTTCACAAGCTATCTCTCCAACAGATTCCAACAAGTAGTGGTCACTGATAAATGTAATGTTAAGCGTTTTTCAGACTGCCTCAAGGGTCCAAAGTTGGACCTCTTCTGTTTATTCTTTATATTAATGATCTAGCTTTTTCAGTTCCTTCCAAAATAATTCAATTTGCTGACGATACCACAATGTTGGTAAGAGCACCATCCATTCCCCTTGCAGTTAGTATCGCTTCAAAGGACTTATCATACATGGAAAACTGGTTTAGTTATAACGGTCTTCATCTAAATTGCTCCAAAACAAATATACTTCATCTTCATAACCAACAGTTGAATGCAGAGAAAATTTTTCTTCAGTTAGAATCAGGAAAACGTATTCAATCTGTAGAGAACACCAAATTTCTTGGTATGCATATCAATGAAAATCTCAAATGGTTTGATCATCATCATCAACTGAACACTTCTTGAGCCAAAGCTTTGTTTGCATTGAGAGTGGTTTTCCAAACTTCAGGATTAAGCGCAGCTCTTATGGTTTACCACTCTTACTTCATGTCTAGGGCATGCTACGGAATTATCGCTTGTGGTAGCTCATCTATCATTCAAAAAATGTTTATTCTTCAAAAAAAAAGCAATAAGGATCTTAGCTGATGTTGGACCCCGCACGTCTTGTCGCCCTCTCTTTAAAGAGATGAATCTTCTGACAATCCACGCTATTTATTTATACCAGCTATGCATCTTTGTAAAAAAAAACCACGAACAGTTTTTGTCGAGAAATCATGAGCATCCGTACAATACCCGAAATAGAGATCTTCTTTAATTTCCCATCCACAGAACTGCACTTTTTGAAAACTCCCCTTGGTATATAGATAGGAAAGTATTCAATCACCTCCCTAGTCAAATTAGATTGGAGTTAAGGATGACTATGTTTTAGAAAAAGCTTAAGGAATATTTGCTGACATTGTGTCCGTACTCTGTAGAAGATTTTTTCTAGTTGACAAAGAAGATTTTAAGTTTCATTGTGTTTTGTTTTATTTTGAACATTTAGTTTTCATTTTGTTTAAATTTGTTTTGTATTTTTTGTGATGAGAGAACCACATTATCATTTAGTTTTTAGACTAGACATAGATTAAGACTTTTATGTATGACGTGTCATATGTTTACGTGTGAAGAAATCACAATTATGTAAACTTTGTGTGATGAATAAACCATTTCATTTCATTTTCATTTCATTTCATTTCATAACATTAGGTCCACATTAGATGGTAACAAAACTGGGGTTTTGACCGGTCCCTTTAAAAAAGCTTTCAAATGTTTTAGGTTTAAATAATACATAAAATAAAAAAATTAATTAAAATTGAAAAAATAAAATATTATTTCGTAGACGGATAATTTGTTTAGGAAACCGATATTGTATACCTTTTTGTGGTGACAGTTTCAATCGCATTCCACTGAAAAACCTAAGCTATGGTTTAGGCCTATTTCCAATTTCTTCAAGAGGATTATTGACATTGCGGTTTAATATTTGCAGCCCAATTAAATTTTTTGAATATTTTAAACTTGTTTTTCTCATTTAGCGATCGTTCTTCTGATAGGACATTTTTTTTCTCTTTTAGGGAATGTTTTTTACATTTCGTTATTGTTTTTCTTACTAAAAAAAAAAATGGATTGCTTTTTACTGTTCTTAGATTATTTTAGGCTGTTTTTTTATTAACAGCAAAATCAATTATTAGTGATAGTGAGGTGGTCATGCCACCAATTATTGCCGATAATAAGGAATCGTCAATTATTGCCGATAATTCAAAATGCGCTACTATCACTTGTCCCCGTTTTGAGCTCTTTTCTTTTCTCATTCATCTCCCAGAACTTTAAAATTAGATTGCTGCACTCTGGTAACTTATAGATTTGTCGTAAGAGTTTGTCATAAATAGGTTTATAGATTTGCATACCAATATAGTATGGATATTGGATAATATACAATTTTGATACTATGACATATTATTTCTTCATGAAGCAGGTTTGAAAAAATCTATAATGTTTTATTTTTTCCAGTCTTACGAGAGTGAAGGAAGTAGTACACCTCGAGACGTGGCACAACAATACCAGCCCGAAGGTTACCTCTCTAGTGGAAGTGATATCCAGGTTTGTAATTGGTTGAGGCTTAAATCTGTTACACACTGAGAACTAAATAATAACTGGTAATTTTTTAGTCGTACCAAAAAAAAAAAAAAAAAAGATGGGTAACAGCCCTAACTTTACATTAAAAAAATTTAAGTTCATTCCAAGATGGCGGATCTAAGATAGCGGCCAAAACTTTTATTCCCATCAAAATTAAGTAAATTTTTTACTAATGGGATATCTGGTGATAAAAAGTCGATATTCTTTGTTACAAAGTTGAATAATAGCAGAGATTTTGCCTCACTCTGCTGTCTGCTGTAACACCATTGACGGGGGTAGTTCTGCAGGCCACTCCCTTCATGTTGTGTTCCAGGTTATGTCCAAGGTGCCAGAGCCTCTGTCGCTGCCCCTGTACTGCCTCACTCTGCTGTCTGCTCTAACACCACTGACAGGGATAGTTCTGCAGGCCACTCCCCTCATGTTGCGTACACTGCGGTTGCTCTCTGCAGTTATTCCGGATGTCCGTTTCCTCCTCACTCACCCCCGGCTGTCTGAGCGGCTGCGTAGCCTCTTGGATGCTATCACTGCCCAAGTCAAACAGAGTGTGTGAGTTATAATAGGCCTGTGCTTAGTATAATATAATTTTTAGACCTCTTCGTGAGGATTTTGATTCAGTGACATAATATTGATTGTGAAACTTTTTGTCTGTAAGGGTTATTCACCATTAAACCCTGTAGCGTTCATCACAATATCTTATAACAGCTTTACGCCCATTCATTCTCACTAACACTCTGAGGTATTTAGTGAACTGCCACTATATTTAAGGTTCTTCTACATTACCTACTCAATAATATTTTTACTAAAGGAAATAACTTTAAAGAATTTAGCACAGTCTCACGATTCCAAACTCCGTTACTTCAAACATCCGCCTATTCTGAACACTTTTTTTGTAATTATTGATTTTTCTTGACTTAAAATTGACTTATTCAATGGAATTACTGGTTTTTGATATAAAATTTACAGTCATTAGAAGTAATTCTGTTTTTTTTTATGGTTATATCATTGTTGTAAAACTTATTACAATGTTCCATCGGTATTTCACACGATTTTGCATCTTGCGGTTCGATCATTATTGAATGGCGATGTGACACACCCTGTTCGAGGGAACGGAGGGAGTGAAGTCAAGATCTCTCATTATTTATGAACTTGCCTATTCTGAAAATTTGCTAAACCAAACAGCATCCAATACCTATTAGTTTAGATTAGCGGAACTCTACTTCAATCCGATTTTTTTAGCGAATTTCCCTTTAGGGAATATGCTTTTACGGTAGTAGCCATGGTTTTACCTGTCTGGGACCATTATACTTTTTACTTTCTCCCCCTATACCATAGTATATGGAGAAAGTATTGTTTTCGTCAAAATTTTCGAATTTGAGTTGTTGGTGGATTTATCCATTTTGGTGCCCCCTGAGTCCAAAAAAGTGTTTTTCAGAGTGATGTCTGTGTGTGTGTGTGTGTGTGTGTGTGTGTGTGTGTGTGTGTGTGTGTTCTGACAAATAAGCCGGAGTGAGATCCAGCGTATGGATGCACACCGGCACTGTGAGATCCGTTTGCGCTGTTAGATCCACCCCCCCGGATCTCGTTGCGCAAAAGCCTCTGATTCGTCCTGCTGAGGTCGTCAGGATCACGGAAATAGTCGAAACAGCTCAAAACAAGCCGACAGAAATCGGATCTCACTTTGATGGATTTTTACATAGTGTGCGTGTGTATAAGCTTCAGTGAAACGACACCACGTCGCGCTAGCGTCGACTATACACAAACGAATCTCACAGTGACCGTGTGTATGGATACACACGCATTTACGATCTACGGTCACTCTGAGATCCGGTTTTTAATGGCGCGGCAGCGGGCGGTCGGAGTCAGCCTAGCCTGGTAGGTTCACTCGGCTGCCTCAGCGAGCACACAACATAAATTAAAAAAATTGATGATTATAAAGTTAAAATAAATTTAAATAAGTTAAAATTTTTCTCTGTCGTACATTTGCCTACTACCAATACAGAAAATAGTATTTCTGTACAAATAATAAAACTACATAAGAACTTAGATTAATTTATATTGTGGCTAAACAACAGCCAATCTTCACAAACCAGTCAATTGGTTCATAAGCAGACGGCAAAATGAAATCACCAAAATCAGCTACAAAGAAAAAAAAAACATAGGATCCCAGAGTGCCTTTGGACGCGGCAATTGTATCGTAGATATTAAAATATGAGACGAAAATTTGTACAACAAAATTAGTTTTCGTAATATCGTAAGCTACGTTATTCCTTTATAAACAGACCTACAAATGAAATGGAAAAAATATATTAATTGTGTCATGACCATCAGTGGATCTTTTGTTATGAAATAGAGTAAGAAAATCCAAAATGAAAATCAGCAGATAACTTATTGCTGGTTGTTTAAAGATCAAACTTCTCACAGCACAAGCATCGGGAAAACCGTTATATCTTTACAATAAATGGAATGAAGTAGGAAATTCAGCCCGGAGCCGGGACCACCGGGATTTTGAATTTTGCCAGTGTGGATACGGTGAAGGGGCAAGATGATCAGCCTAATAATATCAAATAATTAGCTATGGAGTCGTGGCTCGCACCCTCGCAGTTGCCTGTACATTTAGTGACGCTAACACAAATCTGATAAGCTGTCTATTGTTTAAAAAGCTCATTGAACTTTTCAAGTTTTATTCGGTGAAACCAAATCATTAAAGTTTTATTAGTGAAACCAAATCATCTGCATGGACCACTCTTGATATTTATGACTAATTCAGGCCTCCAAGTTGTCCTACTATTCCTACTTTTCCTACTTTTTAGTAGGAAAGTAGGAAAAGTCCTACTTTTGATACACAAGTCCTACTTTCCTACTTTTCTGTTGTCTGTCTGTAATCATGCGATAATTTATTATACTTTTTATCGATTTTTACAAACTAGGCCTAATACTTCCTTCCAAGAATTTTTTTTCAAAAATTATTGGTCACTCAATTAAACTTTTGCTGATTTTAAATTTATTTTGTTATTAGCGAATTTTTCCTTTGGGAAAAAAAATATTACTGTAGGTCTCATATTAATATTTAGAACCAGGACCATGATAATTTTTTTGACTATGTAATACTCATATGGATTTTCTAATTTAGATTTTTAGGGAGTGAAAGACTGTTATGAACAAGATGTTTTGTTTTATCGGTTAAACTAGGTGGTTTTTAATCTACTTTTTTGTAATGAAGGTATGGTGTAGGCCTAGAATATGTTTAAAAAGTGTTGGGACTGATAAAATTATAAACACTATATCATATTCATTTAAGATATTTCAGTCCAATGTAATAATGTAATTTTATTTTGAAGAATAGTAAATTAATAGACTGAAAATAGTAAAGGCCATACCCCATCCAGAGTTTAACCCTTTAACGCCCAGCGTTGTTTTTATACAACACCGTGTTTCTGCCTATTTTTCTCAAAAATTATTTGTTTGAACCACAAAAGCCCACTGTTGGTTTAAAACAACACCGATTTAGTTCAGAAAATCACCAATAGATAGGAGTTTAGACCAGTTGTCAAAGCAACAGAACATTTTCTTCAGAGCCACTTCAAGGTTTGGAGGTTACAAGTAACTTGTGTACTTTCAAGTGATCTTTTATTATGTTTCTAATTAGTTTGTAATGTGGGAAAAAATACCTCATCAATCCTCAGTTATTCTACTTTAAGTGTAAAATAAGTTTTAGTAATTCTTGTAAGTATTTACCATAATTATTTGAGAAAATTGATATGTTGTTTAAAACCTACAATGGGCGGATGTGACATTAAATTTCACTAGTTTAATTCAGATTCCCCATATAACCCCATACTAATTCTAAATTCATTTACAGCTAATATTTTGGGTTAATTATATGTCTTTTGGCCATTTTGTATGGGTCATGATCCAAACTTCACAATGGAGTCAGAATATTTGGACAAAAAGACATAAAGAAAGATTTTTATTAATTCCTGATGACAACGTGTCAGAGGTGGGAGACATTGGGATAAGTACTTTCTTTATTCGATGTTTACCAAGTTGTGATGTTTTTCTATTGTGATAAATAAATTTCTATAAGATTTTGACAAAGTTGTGTATTATTGCAACTTCTGTTCAAGAACAACCTTCTAGTTATTTTATACTTTACCAAAATTGTAAATATGGAACATTAAATCCACAAAAACCCACTGTTGCTTTTAAACAACAAGGGATTTTTCTTAGGTTTTGCCCGATGTAACCACAAGTACCCGTTGTTGTTTTTAAACAACATTTTTTAATTTTTTTAACCTGTGAGGGAAAATTTACAAAAACAGTGTTTGTGTGTTATTTGAACCTTAAATAAAAGAAAAATGAGAGGAAAGAATTTTTTTTATCGTTGCATCATAATTTGGGTTTCAAAGGGTTAAGTTGATTTGTTTGTAAAAAGAACCAGATAAAGCCCTATGTAAAGTACTCTAATGAGTTTTAAAAGGAATTATTCTTCAAATTAAAATTAATTTATTCTTAAAATCTATAATTGTAAAAGAGGATGTTGCATATATTTGGTATTGATGGACTCGGGAACTGCTGGACTGTTTGCCATGAAACTTGGTACATACAGTATCTATAAGAAACATTTCATAAAGAATGTTTGTAAGCCATTAGTTTTTATATATCCCTCAGGGCATAGCCCCAATTCCATCATAAGTGTACCAATGTCATGTTTTTTGGAGTTTTTTTTTTTAATTTTTATCTGAGTTGTTTATGAACAAAACATATAGCGAAAATATTTCTTTATAACCTCTATTTATAAAAATGAATCCCTATTTCTCTGGTTACAGCCTCATGCGTGAACAGCTGGACCGATTTCGCAAATGGTTTTTTTGTTGTGTTTGTTATTATCAGAAGAAGGTTCTTATGAAAGAAAAAATTAACAAAATTCCACAGGGCTCCGCCCCACACGTCATCAAAGTCACCATGCTATTCTTATGGAAGCAAAAATTGTTTATTGGAACATATGATTTACATTAGAAATATGATTAGAAATATTAATCATATGAACAGATGTTCACATTTAAAGTATTGAGGGGAGATTGATAATAAAAAGCTATAGACTTGCGGCGAGTGAGCGTAGCGAATGAGCTAAACCTGACAGCGAGTGAGTGGAGCGATTAAACTCACCTGAAGGGCAAAAACTTCCTCCTGTTGGCATTGCAAAGCTTGCCGAGTAAGCTAGTTATTTATATAAACAACTTTTCTCATGTATAAAGTATGTGGGGTGTTCTCATTTAATGTTTTGAGGGAAGGTTGGTAAAAAAAATACTAGAGGATATTATAGACTTGTGGTGAGTGGCGGCAGAGACGAACTCACCTGTAAGGGCAAAAAAATTCCTCAGGTTAGCATTGCAAAGCATGCCGGGTAGCAGCGAGTTACTAATAAAGAAATGCCAAAAATTAATCTAAAATTTAGTTAAAATTATACTTTTTTAAATTTTATCAAAAAAATTAATTTATATTTAAAAATAGCTTATTTAATATAATGGTAGGTTTGGCCCTACCAGCCTAATCTACCTGCTTCAATGGAGCGGTTAATTCCAGTTTTACTATATGCTAGCAGATTTTTAGGTCAAAATAAGTCCTACTTTTTTGCAAAAAAGTCCTACTTTTTACCTTAAAAGTCCTACTTTTCCTACTTTTTGGGTATCAAAAACCACTTGGGGGCCTGCTAATTTAATCAAATCCCCAAAAAATTTGCCGCCCCTTAAAATTTGCCGCCCTGGGCCCGGGCCAATGTGGCCCATGCCTAAATCCGGTCCTGAGTCTGATGGACCTATGGGCGCCAACATGTTAAATCCGGCCCTGTTTACGATACTTGATATAGCCGGAAACGAGACTAAATTTATAACCTCCGGTATGAAACTTTTAAATCAATAGTGAGAATTCTAGTTTCTGATTTGCTAATGGCTTTTGTATTAAAGGTAATTGGCATCGATGTTGAAACATGATATATATAAAAAAAAGTTAGAACTAAAACAGGGTATTCTATGAAAAGATTAATTTATATATTTTGCTTTAGCATAATGGGAGCTTACTTTCAAGTACCGGTACCACAATATATAGGCTGTTCGGACAAAACAAAGCAACAAAGACAAAACGTAACCGGCAGTCGCGTCGTATGCAATATGTGTCAGTGTGTGTGACCGGCCTTGTGGGTATCAATTACCTATCACACTTTACCGTACCTACACCATTTACAATCAAAGATTTCAACAAATTAAACTTATTTATTCTAAATAAGCAAGCATGTTTCTTTCCCTCATTTTGTCTCAGCTTGTGTGCATTGTGGGAAAAATAAGCGCGTACCATTATAGAACGGTATCGTCCTGTAGATGAGCATAATTGTATTATTATAATTTACAGCCCCCATGATAAAGCCCAACCGGCTTTCAAAGTGTCGATGTTAATCTTAGAAGAAGGGTAATTAGTTAAATTATCGGACAGTTTTGTTATATAAGTATTAAAAAATAGGGAAAAACGTATGTTTAAGTACCGGTAGGATAGGCTACTGAATTTTCTTCAAAATCAAATGAAACTTTTGCAAATCTTGAGTTTATAGCTACGCCCGTTGGAAATGGAATTTTTTTCGAGGTATTGCAAATTTTATGCTGATTCAAAAAAATGATAGTTTTTACCATGGAAAAGCTCGGTAAGCCCCTGAAAATCAGAAAAACCGGAAATAAGCTTTTTTATTTAGAAATAGGTTAAGTGGGTATTCAAATTAACCGGAATATTTAGCTGACTACAAAATGTTACCACTATTGCAATGAGATTTCAAATAAATCAGGAAATGCCGAAAAAAAGGACAATGTCATCACATACCATTGCAATGTACCGGTGCAATCGTACCGATACATTCAAATTATCAAATGATAATTCTGTCATTAAACTATGATAGTGTAGTCTAATACCGACCTTAGGAAGGAATATATTTCCTTTTTTCTTTCATCGTAATAATTTAAAATATTTAAGTATTATTGTAGTTGTATTTAAAATATTTAATTAAATTGTCCTCCATATGGGAAGAATGGCGGAAAAACAATTTGAGTTGTAAAGAATATACATATATACCTAACAAAATATTCATAAAATTGACATTTTTCGTGAAGTTTAAGATGATTTGCGTTTTTGTAGGAAGGGGAGGGGGGTGTATAATAAAAATCTTGCCCCCCCCAATCAAAATGCTGAAATGATGCCTATGACAGAGATAAGCCCTTTGTACTGAGCATTTTAGCGCACTGTCTGTAGTTAGATACTTTATTTGAAACACCGACGCACCCTGTGGTGCGTATTTTAAGGTGAGTATGACTGAAGGGGTGAGTGTGATGATTGTGATGGATCAGATGAGGTGTAGCTTTGTTACTGACCAATATCAGCTGTTTCATTTGTCAGGATCGTCCCTGTTGTTTGAGTTTACCGAGCAAATCCTCGGCCCCGGGTATTTCATATTAACATTGAAACTTTTAAAGCCTGTAGCGCGTATCTTCGGGGGGCGATATGGATTATAATAATGAGATTCTGCTCATCTACAGGACACTATACCTTTCTAACGGTAAAATCATAAAATGCGCAATCTGCGCACGGGCCACCTGGTAGTAATTGTTAGGTTACAAGCAAAGCAAAAGCAATCATATAACGGTTCAAAAGGGATATTTATGGTTTAACTTTCTTCTCAATCCTTTACGAATAAAATAATTAATTATTAAAATACTACATTATTTATTTTTAGTTCTTGCAAGATTTGTACCTAACTCAAAATGATTTTAACTAAACAATAAATATGGTAAAATATGGGAGACCCCCATTTGAAACCTCATAAAACATCACGCATGGAAAATTCAAAACGACGACCTCCCATCCAAATTTATACCGTTTTACATGTAGTATTAATTTGCGTTCCAAATCGTAGATCTCTATTATCTAACGCGCAATCCTATTTCGATTGCCACATATCTGACAGACTATTACACTATTAGTAACTTGTTTGCAAAACAAACGTAAGATGTTTGTAACGGTTGAGGCGCGCCCCTAACGTACGGTAGTTGTGGATAGATGCAAACATTGATTTAATAATTCATTGGTTCAAAAACTTTCTGCGTGTTTAGTATGATGTTTAATTAGGCCTAGTTGTACCAATTTAAATTAAATAATGTACCATAGGTAGATTTTTTATTAAATTTTCCAATCCTTTGTGGAAAGAGTTATATTAAATATTATGTAATACCACGAATGGCCAGATAGTAATATCATGAGGAAACAAGATAGCTTAAAAACCAGTAGGGACAGGTTAGCAGATAAGCAAAATTAGCAGATAAGCAAACCCTCGGACTGCTTTCTGTAAAGAGACAATTTTCATTCGTGAGGCCGCCGTCGTTGAGTCCTGGTCATCTTCGAGACGCCCACGTTTCACTGGTCTACGAAGTCTTCCCTTCACCCGAAGGTACCAAACTCCATTTTTGTAGAATAATTGTAGAATTTCAGGCACAACAAAACGTCAGCATTTATATTTTAAAAATTATTTGTTTACTATAATTTACAAGGAAGTAAAGTAAAAAAATGTTAAATGGCATTCGTTGGTACTGAATTAATAAATCATTTTAACTGGGGAAATTGAGAGTTAGAAATGTTAATTTTAAAGCACTTTTAAAAAATATAATTCTACAGCGAGGACTGTGCTATTTTGTTAATAGGGCTCACGATGGAGAGGGAACTTCAGGATAATTCTTCGACCCTCTAATCCTAACCTTCTAAATACAATAAAAATGTTCAAAGGAAATTAGTAAAATAATTGTTATTAACAAAGGGCAATTCATTAACGAAATGAACTTTACACACATCTCAGTCTATGCTAGGTAATTTAACTTTGCAGTTCTTAGAAATGTTATACGTCAGGATGTATAGATTTTAAGTTTATTCAATAAACAAGATTTTGTATCACAATTTTCACAGATATTATTATTTTAACGTAAAATTCCTAACGCCCACTTTGTACCAGATCAATCCAAGCAAAATTCTAATTAAGATGGTAAAAAAGGTCTAACTATATATGATTGGACTAGAAATGTTGTTTCTCTAATTTTATAATAATAAAATAGGAGACAATGACGGTACAATAAAAATGCCTGCCTAATAAAAAACAAGTTTATCTTAAAGTGCGAGTCATGCAATATTAAATAAAAGTAGCTCATATTCAGGATTTGTTTAAATCAATTAAACAACATTATAATTGCGGGTAATATCGTTCCGGGTAACAGCTATTAAAATAAGTTATTGCTTTACTACTTTCCCAAAAGTACTTTGGAATATTACATCCGAAACAGGACAAAACTTGTGCGTTACTCATGGTCGTAAATCCTTTTTTCTCGCAACAAGGATCAAAAGAATCTTTTCAAGTGTCAGTGTTTTCACGAAAATTCAAAGAAGAATTACTTAATGTTGGTTTCTTGGAACGGTATTGAACAGCTATGTAGAAAGCTTGCGGCAAAGGGTTCCATCCTGGACGGCGGGACGGCCCAGCTTCTCTTTAATGGTATTCTGGGAAGAGCCAAGACCCCTCGCAAAGATGGCGTATGTTCCATTGTCTAGCGTAGCCTGTAAAGGGTGTCTGGGTCTGGAAAATTTATCTCGGTAATTTTGCTAAAACGTTGGCATTACGGTGTGTGAATTTGATTCTTAAAGAAAGTTTGATAACAGCCTCAATTCCAAAATTGGTACGGTAACCTACCACAAGATCATAGTGTAAAACCAGTTTGAAAATACAAATTACAGTAATTGTAACATGGTAATAAATTTAAAACTAAATTAACCATATAAAATATAAATGCAGATCATCACTTAAATTAAAAGTACAATAATGAGGTTAAACGTTGAGAAAATTATCATCCAGTCAATACTATATATAATACTATAGGATTTACTATAGTTTTAAAAGTAATATAGAGTAGATACCGGTATATAAATCACTTAAAGACTAATTTTAAAAGTATTTTGCGTTCCTTTTAAAATAAGTTGTTCATTTATTTTTGTACACATACTATGTATACTTTAGACTTTTCATAGAATTCTATGCACCTGGAACGCTCACGCAAGGCATTATTCAAACCAAAGACCGCAACCCGTATTATTCTCACGGTCAGGAAAAAACGAAAAATTAACAACTAAGGTTTTGTGCGTGCGCTCACTTACACGCTTCTCTACTGGTTGATAAATATCCAAATCAATTTAAATATGTCATGGTTTTAAAGCAAAATATTTACTATTATAGCGATGTAGCTCTAAATATCTTAGCTATTACATTGAATTAAAACCCCCATTATTAAAAAAACTTACATCTACCGGGACCGGGTGCTCCAGACCACCCGTACACCCCTTTTAAAATATACAAAATTAATTGTTAATTAAAACAAATTTTGCCATTTATAGGTAACTTGGTTGCACTCTATCAATTGATGACAATTTCAATGTACTGGTTGTACCCATCGAAGTATATAATAAACTGGAACGCGCACTGGGTGAGCAGCAAACGGTCCGCCGGCCGCCCGGGCCGCCATCTTTGAAGTTGGCAAGAACCAGCAGCCGCACTGCACCAGCATAGCGTTTGGAGCTGGTTGTCGTTCAGAGCGTCAATTAATTAATTAAGTATGTTGATGTTGCAATTTATTAATTAATTTTTCATAGTTTTACTAACATAAACATAATGATTTTTATATTGTTCATTTTACATTAATTACTGAAAATTAATGAACGAACCAAAATTCTTGTAATTTTAATTGTTCGCAAAAGTTTGTTTTAGCATTGACTCTAAATGATGTATATAAAATCAGTGGTGTTAGTGTTACTATAGGCTGTGTGATATATTATTTAATCCTATTTTTCTACGAAATATAATAAACTGATCTACGAAAAATAAATAGTGTCTTGGTATGTAAAAATGTCCATGATTAAAAACACTATTTTCAGTTATATTAGAATATTTTGTATTATGAAACTGTAATGTACATAGACGTTAATATAAAATATTTTGTGTCGATAGTGGCGTACTGTTCCCTATATACTATAATGTAAGATATGAAGAAGGAACGCATATACAAACTATATCAGTTTTTTATGGATATAAATTTATTATTTAATAATTTAGTAATAATGACACCATTTAACATCATTTAAAAAACATATTGTCAATTCAATGTAATTCAACAAAAGAAGAAAGCTAAAACTAATGAAAAAATTCAACCAAATTTTAAACTGACTCTATTGTGCCGTACAATACTATAGAAAATTTCGTAAAACTATGCGTACTTTGGGTTCAGTACAGTAACTCTAACTTATATTCACTCAAGTTGACAGTACAAAGGTCTATCAGTTAATAGGATACCTTATGAAGGCTAGTTAAAACAAAGTATAAAAATGGGCTAAATAAAGTATTTTTAGTATATAGTAATACAACTATTGCAATTGTTTAAAATTATACCATAGGCCTAAAACAATAGGTGACCCTAGTTACTGTATGTAAATTGATTTAAAAAGATCATATTACTTAACCAAAAGAGATATCAATATTTGTAACAACTAGTAAAAAAAAAAAAAAAAAAAAAAAAGTGACTCCTCGTTGGCAGTGTATCAGCCATCGCATCATCGGCAGCGTTATGCCGGACGCCTGACGCTTTCCCATACTCGTAGAAACGCTCACTAAAAATAAGATTGTAAAAAAACGGAATGCCCTACAGAAAATATTTTTAATGCAAAATAAAATTCAGAATGTCCTTTACATTTCATTCGCTGAAAGTTTTTGCCTAACCAAATAATAAAAAAATTCCCTCGCTTACTACTTTTTTCACTACATTATAAAATTAAATCAAAGTAATCTTTAAAAATATATTATTATAAATTAAAATATTTTTTTAGCTGATACCACATTACTGATCTGTTCGGTATTTAAAGCTGTAAAACGTGTTATAATTTTAAATTACTTTGCGTTGCGTTTAATGTTCTAAACATTGATTTAAGTGAAACGCTGCATCGTCGTCGGTGCTGGTTACCGCCAACTTCAAAGATGGCGGCCGGACCAATTCGGTGCCGGGTAAGGCACCTGAGAGCGCGTTCCAGTTTATTATATACTTCGATGGTTGTACCAGAAGTAACCTATTCAAACCGGAAGTCATTGATTTTAAATACGAACCCAAACTTTTGTGGTATTTTTGGATTCTAGACATAATTTTAAGACTACTTTACAAATTAATGTATATTCGTAATTCTAACGATTTGGGAGATAATGGCTGTGTAAGTTTGGTTTTTTCCCATAAGAATATATAACATAAAGCAAATTTTCATATCCATTTACACTGAAACTTTTACCTTTAACATAATTTTCTAAGCATAAAAATATATAATAACCACATTTTAAATAATATTCCATCATAATTATACCGATTATCACGTAATTAATTTTAATATTCTATACATTTAAAGTCTCCGTCATATTGAAAATTTTATAAAAAATTAAAAAAAAATATAAAAAATTTATAAATATATAAAACTTTTAAATTACTTTAACATACTAACATTATATTAAGATTTGTGTTAAAATGAAAGTTTTGAAGTTACTTTCTGTAACTGCGGAGGTCAAATCCCCCCCCCCCCCAAATTTTTTTCTGGCTACGGCTTTGACTTTATAGATATAGATTAAACGTTTAACAATACGGTACACCAAACAATATGACTTACATTTCTTAACAGAGCCTTGTAATCATTAGACTATTAATCTGCAAAACCAAAATACCATAATGTATTAATTTGTTCTTAAAGTATATTAAATTACGCATGCAAACCGTAAAGGATCTCACTTCGACCGCAACTAGATAGAGTGTGTGTAAACACCAGCGAGGTGGTCGAACAATAATCGGGAAGTTGCAGACGGATCTCATTTCGACCGTGGTAGTTCAAGTGTGTATAGCCAAGGTCAAAATGGATCTCACAGTGACCTTACATACCGGATCTCACTTTGACCGCAAAAAACGTATGGTTAAATTTGAAGCTATCCCAAATCTGACGAGACTGGTGCATTGTACTAACTACAGGGAAGAAAAGTGTCACTTATTTTATTAAAAAAACCACTCCTACTAGTGGATCTAATACAGCTGGATTTTTACATGGATCTCGTTGCGACTTATATGCGCGTATGTGTGTGTGTGTGTGTGTGTGTGTGTGTGTGTGTGTGTGTGTGTGTGTGTGTGTGTGTGTGTGTGTGTGTGTGTGTGTGTGTGTGTGTGTGTGTGTGTGTGTGTGTGTGTGTGTGTGTGTGTGTGTGTGTGTGTGTGTGTGTGTGTGTGTGTGTGTGTGTGTGTGTGTGTGTGTGTGTGTGTGTGTGTGTGTGTGTGTGTGTGTGTGTGTGTGTGTGTGTGTGTGTGTGTGTGTGTGTGTGTGTGTGTGTGTGTGTGTGTGTGTGTGTCAGGATGTAAACAGAGCCAGAGAGTGCCCCAATGGTCCGATTTTGGTGAAATTTGGTATGTAGGTCCAAACCCATGATAATTCCAGGCGTTTTTTTCATTTTTTCGAATTTTTGATTTTTAAGGGTATTTTACCCCCCAAAACCCTCAAAAAACGTGAAAAATCCAAATTTCTCAAAAACGGCTCTAACGATTTTGATTAAAATTTTATGGTTTATTAAGATTAAAATGCTGAATAAAATGACACCACCCGCATTTCCGAGAAAATGCGCGTTCAAAAGTTATGGAGTAAAAAGTTTTTCAAAAATCAATTTTTAGGATTTTAAAATTAATTGTTATCTTGAAATAAATTTTACTTATCACCATTAAATCAAGCTCAAAAAACTGAATAATCCAGTATTTTCAATTATTGCTCTACTTCAAGTGGTTGCGGAGAAAATTCAATTTTCGTTTAGCGGTAAACGCAGTACATTGAAAAAAGTCACAAACGCACGTAGGGTCAAACTCGCGCTGCTCAGCTGGTAGCTATCTGGCTGAGTCATCAAGACATTAACGTTTGAAGCTTTTAACACATTTTTTATTTTGTTTGGAGAAAGTATGTGTCAGTTAACTGATACCGTTTATTTAGTTTTGAGGTCCCTAGAAGCCAAAAACACCATACTGATAACCATACTGATTATGAGATACTGATAACTTTTGACAGGAACCTCCGATCTCGATGAAATTTGGTATGAAGGTGTAAGACCAGATCTATTTTCATGAGTTCGCAAACTAGCATGATCAGGTTATAGGCATGGGGTTTATGGGGGTTCAAAGGAGTCGAAATGTGGGTTTTTGGCATTTTAAACCTCAATTTTCAAAATTCAACAATTTTAACTAAAACCATTTAAAAAGTTAAAAAAAAACTAACAATTTAGTATTTTTTTAGAATTTTTAACTTGGCTAAACAAGTTATGGAGAAAAGCCAAAAATAGGTTTACCATGTTAATTTTACTCTCATGGAACAAAAACCTGTCTTTTCTAGGCTAACTTTATTACTAGCACTTGTATGTGAAATGTAATATACTAGTATATTTATGGTAATGTATATATTTTTTTACAATGTCACCTGTTTTATAGCTACGCTATGATTGTAACGTAAATGTGACAATAAAGATTTATTCATTTATTCATGGTGTTTATGGGGAAAATTTATACAATATCTCAAATACAAAATCTCAAATTCCTTTGGAAATTCGCTGAGTACCCAGGTATGCTGCAACGGGGATATTAAAATAGATACAATGCGTTTTGTTTTGTTTATTCTATATTTGTAAATATTACTTACTTTTGGTAGTTATAGGAGTAGTAGTAGTTTTACAGAGAATTGGTTTGGCATTTATAACGAGTAGGTTTTTAGTTTTCTGCGTTTGTTTTATGTTAGATAATGACATTTTATATAATTCATTTACAATAAAAAGGCTTATTTCTCAGGCTTCATTTGTGAAAAACTAATATTAATGTGGAAATTTAATTTCAGATCATATGAAACAATAGTTGAACTTCATATCACTGCAGTTACCCTTCATGTAGTAGAAGCAGTGGTGCCATTAGACGTGGCATCGTCAGTATTGCCAACTGAACTTCAAGACATTCTCTGTTTCTCCCTGATAGATCCCATGTTGGTGGTTAATTTCCCCCAGCTTCACCAAATGGTGTTGAACTTTGGTAATGTACTTGAGGTAAGTTCCATAAATTGTTAATTTTTGGATGAATTTTTAGGCTGGTACATTCTTTATTATAAACAGTAGCACTCTCTGCAACTCTAATTGCTCCTTGCAACAACATTTTGTGTATCTTATCATAGAACTTAAATGATCCAATTATTTTGTAGGAACCTACTGCTGTAGGTGTGTTGTAGATATTTCAAATTTAATTATAAATGTATTTTTGGGATTGTAGCAGTGCTACATTTTGTAGTTTACACAACAAAAGTAACATTTCTTAGTGCAAGTACGTTTCATAGTTTTCATCAGTAAATTTTATATTGTAGTCAATACAGATTTTGTTTATACATATACTGGTTACGCTGCTTCAAGCTTCATTGATCTTTTTTCTCAGCGCAAGGGTACTCAAGTATACAGAGAGGTGTCTACTGTGATGGAGGCCATGAAAGCTGGTGTCCGGTTCTCCCGAGAGGTGACTTCCCTCTCTCCCTCTGAAGCTCTTCAAGTGTTCAAAGACTCTCTTCCTGCACTACCCTTCCATCAGAACTGGGGTGTGATAGACCAATTCATTCAGTATGTATTGAAAAGGTGGGTAAAAAAAGGTTACTTTGTGTATTGTTGTACAAAGTAATGAACAATTTGTTCGAAATCAAATCAAATCAAAATCATTTATTGTCGCAACACACATTAATAACAATGACAACGTCATGTACAGAAAGAGAGAATATAACATTTAATATACATTAATCAGTCTTGAAATGTCCAATAAATTCTTGCACTGAATATACACTCATTTGTAGGAGCATAAATTTTAAATGTTTTCTTAAGTCTGATAAATTAAGTTTTTTTTAAATTAAATGGTAACATATTATACAGTCTTAGGCCTAATTCATAAGAGCTATGAATAGTTCTTTGATAGTTACATTGAGTTACTCTGAGATGGTCATGATGTCTAGTATAATGATTATGAATCAAGTCATTAGTTGGTATTACACTTAAATTTAACTTCACATACATAACACATTCTAAAATAAACAATGAAGGAACAGTGAGCACAAATTAAATTTCTTGAACAAAGGTTTACAATGGTGCCTAGAATGGACCCCAGCAATAACCCTCATTGCTCTCTTTTGTAAAATCATAAGTTTTTTAATATTACTGTCATTGCCCCACACAAAAATACCATACATAAGATGACTCTGCACATAAGCATAGTAAACGGACACTAATACTTCTATTGTTACAATACATTTCAATTTCCTTAGCAAGAAAATGGCAGAAGAAACTTTTTTACAAACAGATTCTATGTGAACATTCCACTTAACATTAGACTGCAAGAAAACACCGTGAAATTTGACACAATCAACACTGTTTTTAACATTTAAACTAAATTCCAAGGTTTGGGTCTTTTCCTTATTTAAACATAATATATTAGCAGCAGACCAATCATCAATAACCGAATTACATTTTGAAATCTGATACTCCATTTCTATAGAGTTTTTACAAACAATTTGAACTGCTAAGTCGTCTGCTTACATAAAAGAAAATACACCGTTACTATTAACAGATACAGGTAAGTCATTAACATAGATTATGAACATTGTCGGACCTAAAATAGATCCTTGTGGAATTCCTGTACACACAGGCAAATTTTGTGAAAAGACACCATTGCAACATACAGACTGAAATCTATTTGACTAGTAAGAATCAACTAATTGTAATGCTTGCTGCTCAAACCCATAAAATTTAAGCTTTTCCAACACACAGAATGAGAAATATCGATATGTGGCTGTAAAAACTATGGATTTTTCAACGAACAAACTGCAAATATATCAAGGTTAAATGCTATATTTTTGTGTCACTCCATTATTTATGTTAGTTTTACCTTCACATGTTGATCTCAGTTTAGCTTTGAATTTTGTTTGTGGGAGCAACATAGATATTTATTTTAACATTAAATTATAAAAACAATTAATAAATACCTAGGCTAAAGTTAAAGAGCATGAGGATACAGAGTTAAGATTGCTAACTTGAAAGTGGAGTTTAGCTGTCATTTTAAAGACTGAAGTTTGGTGTGTAGCAAGAAGAGATGGCTGAATGTATGGAGCCTTTCCAGAAGAAACAAGTCTGTTGAAAATTCTAAAACTAAAAGAAATGGCCAAGTGACTCAATAGAGTGTGATTGCATTCTTTAGACATAGAAGCCTTTTTCTCTATTTACATGATTGGCATTTTTTATGTTTTTACAAAGGTTCCAATTCTGGTCTTGTTACTATCGAACGTTGACCTGTTCTTAGGCAGCATCATTATTTACAAATGGTAGTTGGGTTCACAATCGACCTTGTCAGAGACCGGAAAACCGGAGAACTCCAGATTTTTAAACGACCAACCATTTGACTCCGCAGCTAATTCACAAAGATAAATACCAAGAAGTAGCTGAAGTACAAAATGAGCCGTGAGGTTGGTAGATAATCTAGATACCAGTTATTTGGTAACGTCCGATGAGTGATAAATTCAAAGCAAAGTCATTTTATATACTTCAAAAAAAAATTGCAGACCAGACCTGACGGACGGAGATGTAGAGCAGGCGGCGGAGGTGGCAAGGACACTGCTGGCTCACTCAGACAAAGCAGTGGCGTCAGAGACATACAGGGTGTGCCACAGCGTGGTGACCTCAAGGCTGGGACCTCAACAGGCCCTCAGCGACCTCGACCCCGGGCCTCAGATGCTCTTCCTCACACATACCTCCGTGCTCATAGAGATTACGTGCTTCGGTGTCACCAACGCGGACAATCGGGTGAGTCGATGTTTTGGTTTGGTCGATGTTTAGTGTACAAATTTTTTATAATATTAGTGATAACATGGATTCTTGATACCTTTAATTTCCAAATTTAGTTACTTTGGAACCTCAATATATCGAACCTGAAGGAGAATGTAAAAACTTCGTAATATCAAGGTTTTCAATATACTGAGTTTCGTTATATCAAGGTTATTTTGGCCTACTTTGATATACCGTGGTTTATGACCACCTCATAAAACCATTACTTATTTCCAATAGGCCTAGTAATTGAGGAATAAAAACAGTTTTACTGTGATCACATAACCATTATTTTGCTGTTACACAAAAGAATATAACAGTCCACTATAACATTAGAAGTTGTTTAACTTATAAATGTAAAAACAAGGTTCAGTCAGCAGTCAGCAGTGGCAGAGAGCGGATGTCTTATTTGTTTGGTGCAGTTTTCCTTATTCAAGTGTTTCCTGGTGTAACTAACCTGATTGAACTTGGTATTTGTTTTTACTGTTTATTTAATTATTTTGCAATTTTGAGATATGGAGTGTGGACAATATAAAGAATCCATTTTAGAAACAAAGGAGGTTATTAAATGTTCAAAAAGTGAATGTTCAAAACAGTTCCACTATCATTGTGCAGGACTAAGAGAATCTGTACTTATTAAAATGTCAGGTGATGCTAAATCAAATTGGCTTTGCTTAAAATGCAAGGGCCAAAAATCTGAGAAAAAATCCAATGATGGTAAAGTGGAAACTCAACTAACTGATGGAAGTGAGGATGACTTAAAAAGTTATACTATGGAAGAGGTTATGAAGAGTGTCAACAAAAAATTGGATTGCCTTAAGAACATAACATCAGATTTAGATCAACTTAAGGAAACAGCCGAGGATATTAAAAGGAGTCAGCAATTTTTAACGGACACCTATGATGACTTTGAGAGGAAACTTCAGTGTTTGCCAGATATGGTGAAACAGATAAAGCAGCTTCAAGAGGTCATAATTGAAAAAGACAAAAAAATTACAGATTTAACACTGCGTGTGAATCAACTTGAACAGTACGGAAGAAACAAAAACTTGGAGATAAATGAAGTAACAGAAACAAGCGAAGAAAATGTAGAGCAAATTGTACTGAAGATAGCTGAGAAGGTTGGAGTGACTGTGAAAGAAAGTGACATTGAAGATGTGCACCGGTTACCTAAAACAAGAACGGCCAATCGACCAGCAACAATAATTATTCAGTTTTCTAGTAGGAAAGTGCGTAGTAAAATTTTAGAAGAAAGGAAATAAGTCGTTTCGAATGCAGAAATTACAGGAAAACCAGGTGGGCGAATTTACATTAATGAAAATTTGTCATATTTCTACCGTGATCTACTTAAGAAGGCCAAAACAAGGGCAAGAGAACTGAACTACAAGTACGTGTGGTACAGGAATGGTGCAATTCGGGTCAGGAAGGAGTCGAACAGCAAGATCCTAGTAATAGAAAATGAAGAAGACTTGCAACTCATAAAGGGACAATAATCTCTCTTTGTAAGTAGATTTATATAGGTTAGGCACATTAATTTAATCTTTTAGGCAATACGTATGTTAGACTGTATACCAGATCACAATGAAGTCAAATCTGTAGCTTTTAAAGATGTTCAGGATTTAAAATCATATAGTATTAATAATAATTTCAAAAATGGAATGTCTTGTCTACATTTAAATATTGCTTCCATTAGAAAGCATTGGGATGAATTTTTAATATTATTTAATACCTACCTAGAGTACCTAGATGTTATAATTTTTACTGAAGTAAATATAAAAGAAAATTTGTCTGAGTTGTTTAATTTGGATGGCTATGATAGTATATTTAATTTAAGAGAAGGTTGCAGAGGTGGTGGATTAATTATTTTTGTTAAAAAAAGTTATATTTTTAATAATCTACCTTTAAAAGCGTATACTACTTTTGAGTCAGTTTTATTGGAAGTTAAAGTTAATAGTATGTCTTTGGTCTTGCTAGCTTTGTATAAATCTCCCAAAACAAATGAGAAAGTTTTTCTTGATGAATTAAATAATTTATTGTCCGGTATAAATGACAAAACTTTAATCACACTAGGTGATTTTAATATAAATTTAAAAGACAAAGTCTGTCCTACGGTGAGTGCATATAAAGACTTGATGGCTGCCAACGGTTTAATTTCATGCATAGACCAGTACACCAGAGAGGAGGTTAGACAAGGAAAACTAGTCAGGTCTCTTATTGATCATATCCATCTGAGAGGAAGTAACTTTAGACCCAAGTCGGCTGTTGTCAAACTGAAAATATCTGACCACTATCCTTGTCTACTTAATATCCAGTTGCAACAACAGAATTTTAAAATCTTAATGACAAAAGGTGATATTAAATTAGATGAAAAATTGGTGAAATGCGGTTTGGAAAATACAGACTGGAATAATTTAGTACCGGTAAATAAAGATCTGTCAAGTACTGAAATATATAGTACACTCCAATGCGCCTTTGATACTGTTTATAAAAATGCTAGGATTACTGTAAATAAACAAAAGAAAAGGCCAAAAAAACCCTGGATGAATTGGAACATAGTTAATAAAATTAAAAAAGGGATAAACTTTTTAAACTATTAAAAAAGTATCCCCAAAATAACAATATTCTGGATGAATATAAAAATTTGAGAAATAGTATAAATAAAGATATTTATCAGGCAAAAGTGAGTTATCACAGACATGTATTTGAAGCTAATAAAAACGATATCAAGAGGACTTGGAATGAAATAAATGGAATAATGGGTCGAAATAGAAAGTTAAACATTGATGAAATGATAGTAAAATACATGGTAGGGAAAGTAGGTTCATTAAAGGAGATCTGTGATCAATTTGCTTCTGTTTTCACTGACAATATTAAAAACACAATTCATAGATGCAATATTAAACTGATGAATACCACATGCACAGATAATACACAGAATCAAGTAAGTACACAATTCTTTATACCCCAAGCTAGAAAAGAGGATATTGAAATAATACTAAGGAAGTTAAAGAAAAAAAGTCCAGGTTTTGATGAAATTAGAATGCATGATTTGAAACAATTCTCATGTAATGTCTCTGAAATGTTATCTGATCTAATTAATAAATCTCTTTGGGAAGGAAAGATTCCTAGTATGTTAAAAATATCAATAGTCAGACCAGTGTATAAGTCGGGAAGCCATTCTTAATTTCATAATTACCGTCCAATCTCAATACTCCCAGCAATAGATAAAGTCATGGAGCATTATGTGGCACAACATTTAAATGAATATTTATCCAAAAATAATATAATAAACAAATGTCAATATGGGTTTCAACAAAAAAAGAGTACAGAATTGTTACTGAAAGATTTTACAAATTATATAAACGGGGAAATTGATGCAGGCAATCAAGTATTAGTTACATTTGTGGACTTTACGAAAGCGTTTGATACTTTGCAGTTTGAAAAAATAATTGAATCATTAAATAATATCGGAGTTAAGGGTAGATTTCTGGATTGGTTTAGAGATTATTTAAAAAATAGAAAAATTGTTGTAAAAAGTCATGATTATACAACTGAGGCAAAAGATATCACATCAGGCGTGCCGCAAGGATCGATTCTTGGACCTATCTTGTACATAATATATGCAAACAGTCTATGCAAACACATTAAATATACTAAAATATATATGTATGCAGACGATACTGTTATAATAACATCAGGAAAAAAATTACAAGAGGCTGAGAGATCAATGCAGAATGCATTTGATTGCATGTTGGAGTGGTGCCATGATAATGGGCTGATAGTAAATGGAGCAAAGTCAAAGATCATGCATATACACTCACCAGCCTTTATATGTTTTCCTGTAAATATAAAATATCACAATTTTGATTGTTTGCATAGAAAAACTTACTCGTCTGGTAACTGTACTTGTAAGCTCCTAGAAAATATCACTGTTTTTAAGTATCTTGGAGTCCACATAGACCATAATTTTAAGTGGGATTTGCACATAGAGAGTGTTTGTAAAAAAATTAGAGTATGCTCATTTAAAATGTATTATTTGAAAACTATTTTACCTTTTAGCCAATTTCCCATAGGGAATAAGCTATTACCGTAGGTCTCATGGTAAGACCTAAGCCCGGGACCATGTTACTTTTTCGTTTTGAGGTGCCCAGAGACCAAAAATAATAGTCATTAAAATTTATATATATATATATATATATATATATATATATATGTATATATATATGTATATATATATGTATATATATATATATATATATACCCCCGTCGCAGCAGACCTGCGTACTCAGCGAATTTCCAATGGAATTTTAGATTATTTACTTTCCCCATAAAAACACCATAGGATCGAGTATGTAGGTTTGCTACCATGGGGTTTTGTTAGAAAATCTAAGTTAATCAATAATTAGTGAATGTAAACACAAAATTGTATCAAGCTATGGCAATTTTTTATTTTCCCCATAAACCCCATGGGGGTGAGTATGTAGGTTTGCCGCCATATGGGTTTTCAAAGCAAGTATAAGTTAAACCCTATCTAGATAATGTACATACCAAATTTGATTAAGTTATGTCAATAAATAAGCAAGGTATAGGGTTTTCTTGATTTCCCATAAGGATAACATGGAAAACATATTTTTGGATTTTCCCCGTAACCAGTTATGCTAAGATAAAAATTCAAAATACCTAATTGTTTGTTTTTTTGAGCTCTTTTAAATGGTTTTAGTTAAAATTGATAAATTTTGAAAAATGAGGTCCAAAAATGCCAAAAACCCATTTTTGACCCCTTTGAAACCCCATAAAACCCCGTTCCCATAACCCGATCACGCTGGTTCGCGAACTCATGAAAATAGACCTGGTCTTACACCTTCATACCAAATTTCATCAAAATCGGAGGTCGCTGTCAAAAGTTATCAGTACCACGGACACATAGATATATATATATATAGATATATATATATATAGATATATATATACATATATATGAAAATGAACTAATGGTGTTTTTGGCTTCTGGGGACCTTAAAACGAAAAAGTATCATGGTCCCGGGCTTAGGTCTTACCATGGCTACTACCGTAACAGCGTATTCCCTATAGGGAAATTCGCTAATAGCGTATTCCCTATAGGGAAATTCGCTAATATATATATATATATATATATGTGTCCCTAGACACGATAACTCTCGTAAAAATGGTCCGATCGACACAAATTTGGTAGAGATGTGTAATCCTACGTTTATTCGGATGAGTTCGAAAACCAGACATATCAACCCACCGGAAGGGGTAGTTTTGGGGGGTTTTGTACCCCAAAAATGGGTTTTTTGCATTTTTCATATGTAAATTTTTAAAATTTAAAATTTTTATTTTGACCATTGGATTTAGCTCAAAAAAACACACAATTTAGTATTTTGAAGCTTTGCTCTATCTCCATTGGTTGCCGAGATATTACAAAGTCTAAAGACAGTACATTGTCTTTTGGGGCTCCAATGTTAATCTTATGGAGAATAAGGATGTGTTAATATTTCACTTATAAACCAATAATTTTTGATGAAACTTGGTATTTAGCTTCATTTAATTGAGATTCTTCCATTTAAGGTAAAAAATCTTGGTTTTTGTACTTATCATGGCAGCAAACCTGCATACTCTTTTCCCATGTTAATCATATGGAGAATAGGCAAACTCTTTTATTTATGGACAGATATTGATGAAACTTACTACATGGCTTTATATGGTCGAAATAAATTTTTTCTGTGCTAAAAACCTACTTTTAGTGTCCTCCATGGCAGCATACCTGCATACTCTTTCCCTATATTTATCTTAAGGAGAATAGACATTTATTTCTCTATTTATGAGCACGTGATGAAATTTTGTTTACAAGTTTAGCTGGTCAAAATTAATATTACTAATTTGGAAATTCGCTGAGTACGCAGGTCTGCTGCGACGGGGGGTATTAATGTTTTAATGACAGTATACCAATCCTTGTGTGAATCAGTCATTAGATATGGGCTGAGAGCATGGGGAAATACCTCTATGTCTCATCTAAGAAAGATAATACACATTCAAGAAAAAACTCTTCAACATGTGCTCCGATATCATAAAAGACCTTTACCCCCTCTTGAGATGTTCCGATTTTTAAATGTATTACCTGTTGATAAACTTTTTATGTTTTTGTTATTTACAGATTATTTATTCGATAATAGTTTTAAAGTTGTTAATACACATTCTTATTCAGTTAGAAGAAATTTTTATATTGTTCCTAGGTGTAAAAATAAATATGGAAGCAGAACTTTAAAAGTATTTATCCCAAAAATATTTAATATGCTACCTAAAGATATGTTGAGTGGCATGAGGTACAGAACCTTTAAAAGGAGACTAAAAGAATTATTTTGGGATGGTAGTCTGTAAATGAAGTACTGCTTGTATTGACTATTTGTTTGTTTAGTTTGTAATACCATTGACTATGTACACTAACGTGAATAGACCTCTCATCCAATGCATTTAGTTTGAGGCAAAAATTGGGAAGTTCGGTGGACGCCGCACCAGAGTCGCTGCCATCGATGTTGTTATTATTCAGGTGAATTTACAGTGCTGCCAAAACATTTTACCAAAATATAAACAAAACTTTCAGTTATAAAATGTTTCATCCTTGGATTAGAAGAGTGGTAATACTGATTTATCTATCATATGTTACGTGTACTTCGATGGACGCCGCAAGAGATCGCACCACCATCAATATGCTTCACACACGCCTATGCTATGAGAAGTCTACTCACGTAGTGTACAAAGTCAATGGTAATACCGTATTAAATATTTTAATTTGTCAGATATTGTTAAAATTTAATGTTCTTTATGTATTGTTACTATTTAATTGTTATACAGTGATATATTTATTTCTGCTCTGTTATTTTGCTTTATAGGATTTATAATTACAGTACACTCTCGTTCATCGGACTCGGCGACATCGGAACTCCGCTTCATCAGAACTGAAAATCTGGATATTATTAATTTTTTTTTTCTTACGAAATAAATAATTTTTCCGTTTTAGCGCCTTCAATTTCTATTCGTTCTACCCGCACAACAGTGAAGTATCACATTTTGCATCAAACGTCATCAGGCGTTTTCCATAATCTGTACCCATCGATGTGATTTACGAGGCCGTGGAGTATTCGCACAAAAATAGAAAGAGGTAGGGAGCAGGAAGTAAACATCCGGTTCGACCGCTTCCCAAACTGTCATTCAGTCTCGCGTCGCGACTGCACCTGTGTTACGTGGAAGTCAGTTTTCTGCTGGAATATGAATGTAATATGAATATGGGAATATGAGAATAAAGATTTTGGATCTTTATTTAATGCATTGTTTTTATTCCTATTGGTTCATTGTTACCATGTTCAAAGTTTGAGTGCCTTATTTTCATGAAATCTCTTGTGTTATATTAAAAACAAGAGTGAATACAATCGCGATAGGTCACCGTACGGGCGGAAATGATGACGCATGACGGACTCCGCTTCATCGGAATTTTTTGACATCCGAACCGGCCGTCCGCCACATTAGTTCCGATGAACGAGAGTGTACTGTAGTTATGATTGAAAATATACTAATTGATTTTCCTGAGAAAATGTTGTAATCTACAAGAAGTGATAAGAACTGGCTCTCTTAAAATGCTGTTTTTGGGACTGTTGGCTGAATAAAACTAAGTTATGATAAAATATGTTCTTGTTATATGATTAAGTGCAGACAAACCTTGAAAGGTTTTTGCACATTGTTTAAATATGAATAATGTCATTACACTTTTGGAAAATAAAGAATTTTGATTGAATTTTGAATAAATTCTTCTATGGAATTTTATCACAAACTGATCAGCACAAAGAAAATAAATAGTGACACAATAGACAGTGCAAAAACATAAATAAGCATTGATCGAGACCAGAAGACGTCTGTACCCTTATACATGCAGTAAATATGGAGTTGTAAAATATGTCATCATGAGAATAATGTAAAAAGCATTTAAATAAAATGCTTATCACCGCTTAACCAACATTTCGGTTAATGAATGGAACAACACTAACACAATAAGAGTCAACTGCAAACGCAACGCGGCGATCAAGAAAAGAGTTGCGAACACAAGGTACGGCAGAAGGACACATCTGTAGAGCAACAGGTTGCAACAGGAAAGAAAATGGGTGAGTTTAATGCTTCAATGATTCAACTTGTTGTTAATTTTTAACCTTGATTTGTTGAGGTTTTGCAGTCAAAACTTTGATACATGGAGATTATTAGGTCTTGCATTGGCACTACAAAATTTTGTTATATTGAGGTTATCCTGGCTAATCTGTTGATATATTGAGGTAGAAATAACATTAGATTAATAGCAAGAGGAATGAGTAATCTTATTTTATTTATGATTTCAATATATTGAGAAGGTTGTGTACGTATTATATAAGGATGTAGGCCTATAAGGTTATGAGGGTTCACTGTAATTTCTGGTCTAAACATTTTTTGTTGTTTTCAAATAAGTAAAAGTTGTTTTAATTTAAGGATGGGCTTACTTTATCTGAACTCGTTTGTCCAGACAAAACTGCTCACATTTTAAAGATCATGTCATTGCCAACTCAGACTGGTCTCGATTGAAGGTTAGGAAACTATACTTTTAAGATAAGTTACCTGTGAGGAACAGTGTTTAATTTTTTTTTACTTATAACGTAGATTTTTTCAATATAGCACAAATTGATACTACCCTCTAAAACACATAAAAGTAGACATTAAATAGAGCCAATTATTGATCAGGGTTTATCTTTGATAATTTTTATGATTTTTTACCTTTAAAATTCATGGTAAGGACAGATTTATTAACTTTAAAAAAATGAGCACACAAAAAACGTTGATTAATAATAACGTTTACCTATTACACTTTGAGATTATTTAGTTATATTTTTCATCACTGGTATATATGTCCCAAAAATGTGTATGAAATCATGTTGGTTTCCTTTTTTATAGGTTTTTATTTTCAAATCCATTTTGTCAAACAGATCCAAGAGAATGCAGAAGACATCCTGGCTCACCTTTTGAAGTGTCAGATGCTGGTATCAGAGCGCTGGTGGCATCGTCTGCTCGAACAGCTGTTCCCAGTGTTGCCACTACTGCAGTGCCATATCAACAAGACGTCCTCACTGGGACGGGCAGTGCTGCACATGCTGGACCCAGATATCGCCAACTCAGCGGTACTCTCAAGTCTCCAGGTGTGTTGTACTGATTAGGCTGCTCTGATTTAAGTTTGCTTAATCTTTGTGTTATTAATCAATCTTTTAGACTTTTCCCTTAAAATAAATTAGTTATAATGCTCAACTACTCACCTTAAAATCCCTAGGTTGCCAGTTATTTTAAGTTTTAATTTTGGAATCAATTACAGTACTATTCATACTGTATTTGGGTTATTAATAAAGTCTTAATAATTGTGCTATCTAAAATCAGGTCCGTGTTAGATATTAAGAATACCAACCTAAAGAAAGCTTAAGACTATTGATAGCATTTCTTTTTTTTTATAAAGATAACACTATCTTATTTATATCTTACATAGCCCTGTTTTGGATAGTTTCATTGCTAGTCTTTACCCTTAAAATTTTTTTTATTAGTATTTAAACAAAATTGTATGGCTTGTACAAATGGTTATTTGATGTAGCTTTGTCATGGTGAAACACTTTAAATAATGCTGGATTCAATAAACTATTAGGTTATTTTTTAGTAAGGTATTAGTGTCATACCTTAAAATTTACTAAATCCTGTGAACATTTAGGCTACTTTTAATTTACCTTTCAATTTACAATTTACTAAATCCAGAGGACATCACAAAAAATTTAAAATTCCCACCGGTGCATGTTGGATATTTCCATGAGTAATCTAAATTTGGATATCTATCTGATAAAAACTTTTCATTTACAAGTGTTCCGTGCTGCTTTTTTGTTGTGGACGAAAATTAATGTGACAAAAGAGAATTTTTACAATGTAACTTCTTGAAGTTCAAGGCATTGAAATAAACTCCTTTTTATTAGCACGATACACATTGACATATAAACGTACTAGAATAGTAATGTAATAAACCATTATTATCATTAATAAAAGTTTCCACGTGGGACTGTCCGTTGTGTGTTGGCCAGGTGTTGTCGGGCAACGCGAGGCTGCTGTTCCACAAGGACCCGGTGGTGAGGGAGGAAGCGGTCAGTCGGCTGTTGTGGCTCACCGGCCTCACGGACCCCCACCACAAGCGGCTGGCCGACCTGTGTGTGCTGGACCTGGCAGTCACCGGCCACACGCCAGTCACCGGCATGTACGAGGTTAGACAAGAATAAGAATAAGAATAAGAATCACTTTATTGTCCTTAAATTTCGTTCTTACAATGCTAGCAGAGCTAGCACAGAACATAAGACATTGTCAAAAACTTAAACACAAGACAATAAACCTTACAACTAACTTCACGTAAATTACTCAACACATTTTCCTAGACATAAATTTGAAGTAAAATAATAGTAAGAATAAAAGCATCTTTCTAAACAAAAAATTCTTCAATTGAATATAACATTTTATTTATTAAAAATGATTTCAATTCTCTTTTAAACTTTTCTTCCCTAATTATTGTTTTCAACGTGCTTGGCAAATGGTTAAAAAGCTTTCTTCCCATATACAGCGGGGTTTTTTGAAATAGGGTTAAGCGGTGTTTTGGATACTGGAAATCCCTGCAAAACCGTGTATTATAGCCATGTTCATGTTGGGTATTTTCCAAGCTTTCCAAATTATTTCTCAAGAACATCAAACATTTAAATATATATAGTGAGGGAACAGTTAACAAACCAAAATCTTTAAAAAAAGATTTACAAGATTTTCTTTTTGAAGAAAAAGTCATAATTCTAATGAACTTTTTTTGCATTTTAAATACCTGATCTAAAAGAGAAGATGCCCCCCATAATTCAATGCCATAACTTATAACAGGAAAAAAAAGACAATAATAAACCATAAATTTTGTTGGAGTATCAATTACTTCACGTAGAATAATCATTTGAAAACAAATTGAATTTAACCTTTTAATTATTTTACTGACACAGACTTTCCAACTTAAATTTGAATCAATTTCTAATCCTAAAAAGTTGACAGAGTTTTCAGTTGAGAAAGAACTTCCTTTAAACGAAAAATTGCTTTCAGAGCTATCCCTACTTTGAGCAGTTTGAAATTTAACTATTTGAGTTTTAGAATTGTTGAGCAATAACCCATTCACTGAGAACCAATTATGTAATTCTTTAAATGCATTTTGAAATATAAATTTTAAATCATGGGTTGAGTTTGCATTCAAAATTGCTGAGGTGTCATCTGCGTAAAGAACAAGTTTTGGCGATACATTATCCGGTAAATCATTTATGTACAACAAAAATAGTAGTGGACCTAAAATTGAACCCTGAGGTACTCCAAATTTTATTTCACACCAATCTGAAATATATTTCAAGTTTTCCTTATACACTATTGTCCTTTGATAACGGGATGACAAATATGATTTGATCCAAGACACCACTGAGTCACTAAAATTATAGTATTTAAGTTTCTCACAAAGTATATCATGTTGAACACAATCAAAAGCCTTGGTTAGATCGCAGAACACCCCTAAAGTGCTCTGCGATCTATCCAAGGCAGCGGCAACCTGATCTACAAAATCAGCAATAGCTGAAACAGAATTTTGTCCTCTTCGAAAGCCAAATTGTTCCTTTACAAAAAATTTATTTTCTTCCAAAAAATTAATAATTTGATTTGATGCAATTTTTTCCAAGACTTTTGAAAAACAAGGTAATATTGATATAGGACGATAGTTATCAAACATATCCTTTCTCCCCTTTTTGTACAATGGTTTTACTTCAGCATATTTTAGTTTAGACGGAAACAATCTACAATCAAAAGACTGATTTATAATGAAAGTAAATGGCTTACAGATCGATTCAGTACTAATTTTCATTATATTTTGAGGAATTTCATCCCAACCTGCACATTTTTTATTCTTCAAAGAATTTATAACACTCTTAACTTCAACAGCAGAAACTAAGGAAAAAGAAAACTCTTTTCCGCACTGAATTTTATTTTGCATTAAATTTAAAGCATGAGAATTTGAAGGGAGCAGTCAAACGTCATTACAAGACCCATGTGGGACTATTTTGCAATAAATTTAGTATATTGTAGGTTATTGCCTAGTAAAGGTGCTTTGATTTGCTAGTTGCTGCTCATCATGGCAGCTAAGAGTGTTAAGAGTCATCTTCACCGCTGAGCCAGTAGCCTATTGTTGCGCAGTCGGCAATGTTAACCATACGGCTTTTAATGCAAAACATGGTATTTTACCCCCGTTTCGGATGCCGTTTTTCAACCGATTTTCTTTAAACTTGGAAAGTGTTTAGTTGAATAGTTATACTAGGTCTCTCATACCTCGAAATTTTGAAAAATTAACAAATATTACTCCCTGTGACGTTGCAAAGTAACTCGATTTTGCTTAGTAATATTTAAAAATTTAGTAAAATTTTCAAAATTTCGAGGTATGAGAGACATAATATAACTTATCACCTAAACACTTTCCAAGTTTTAAGAAAATCGGTTGAAAAACGGCGTCCGAAACAGGGGAATCAAATACCATGTTTTGCATTAAAAGCCGTATGATTAACATTGCCGACTGTGCAACAATGGGCTACTGGCCCAGGGGTGAAGATGACTCTTAACACGTTCGAGGTGACATGGGAGCGATCGCTCCCACGCGGAACCCTAATGCCTCCTGATGGGTGCGATCGCTCCCAAGCTGCACTGTTTTACAACATGATTTATTTTTAAGCCAGGATCTGAGCTAGAAATCTGAAACTTTTCACAGCACTGCTCAATAGTATAATGTATTTCGGGACCACGTGGGTTTTTGATGGGCAGTGCTGCTGCTACGGCGGGATGACGAAATCATTACTTCTAGGATGGTGACGAGGTTCGAGCAAAAACCTCGCCGCCGCGAACGTGTTAAGCTCTATCCACCTCCAGGTTTTTGGCATGTCAGGAATACAGTTTTTATGTCAAGAAGGTTAATTTTTATGTTAATGTTGTGTTTTGCAACAAGACACTAACAAAAAAATAGTTAATTTTCACGTAAAAAAGTTTTTACTCGATGTTTCAGGTGTTAAGATATAATCTTCAAAGTATTAATTATTGGTTCTATATTACCGCTGTTGAATTATATAACTAAGAGAACCTGTGTTATTAACATGTAATAGGTTTTGTAATTGTTTATAAAGTAAGAATTAGTGTAAGCAAATAAAATAAAGTGCTGTGCTTGTTCTTTGTACCAAAATTGTGATATTAAATCATTTAATATAAAACAAGATAAGCAAAATTTTGTTATCCTACTCCACTATTATTATCAATGTCAAAATTTTGATTTTGCGATAAAATTGCTTTTTTATCGATGATACAATTACAATTTTATCACCTGATTAAGTTTTGTTCTAAGATAATTAAATAATAGTTTTTGACAGTAAAACCAATTATTGCAAACATGTAACTAAAAATAACAAAAACAAGTACAAATTTTAACTAATGTAGCCTATAACATTATCAAAGAACAACACAAAATAAAGTAGGCCTACCTAAGTTTATTTTGTAAGTGTATCTTAATTGTGAGAAGATGCAGACTTCATTTGACCTAAAATGATGTCACACAAATGCTGCCAAATACGAATCAGAAAGGTATTTATTCCTTTATTGTATTGAGGAAACATGCGTTTCACATGTTTCCAAAAACCATTGATTTTGTTGTTATAAACATCGCTGTCCATAAAAGGGACAGAGGTGTACGGTTAGATTGTTAGGCTAGATTATTACATTTCTTAACTCAATATCGTTTTTGATTAGATTGTTTTCATCGCACAATTTTCATCGAAAGATCAAAATTTTAACATTGACAATAATGGTGGAGTAGGATAACAAAGTTTCGCCAATAAGATAAAATAACATATTACAAATGAATGGTTCCCTCCAGTAACGTTGTAAGCCAAACACTTTCAAAAATTGAGATTTCAGTTAATTATGAACTGGGATCTGGACAGCTATAAAAAGATTACAAATGGTACTGTTATTAGGTGGAATGTGTGATAGGATAAAGGATTCAAAACATAGTTGAATTTTACATTAAAATTTAGTTTGAAATAATGTGGTTGTTGGCCCTCAGGCCAGCAGTGTGGTAAGAGTATTGGAGCTGCTGTCAGCCCCCTGTGTCGAGGCTAGAGTGCGGCAGTCAGCCATCACTCAGCTCAGTGTCATGACTGAGGATGCGAGGCTACATCAGGTCTTTATAGATCACAGAGGAGTCACACTCTTCATATCTATTCTTTCACAACAATTGGTAAGGATTTTCATTTTTATTTCATTTACCAATGAATTCCATGAATTCCAAGTGTCGAGGCTAGAGTGCAACAGTGTCATGACACTCATAAAAGTAATGTAATCAAAACGTAAAAAGTTATCTTCCCGCACCAGTTTAAATGTTTTTTATTGTATGCCAACTCGATTTTTGTCTATTTTAATTTAGTTTTGTTAGCATTAAACGGCCATAAAGCATTCCTATTTTTTTTTTTCATTTTTGTAGCTTGTAAAGTATGTTGCTTATGATTTTGCCTACCTTAGCAAAATTTCCATTACAAAATACTGGTACCAATTTTTTATTTTTTATTTAATCCTCATCTCAGTGTATTGTAAATTAATATTTTTTGACACCAGGACCTACATGAAAAACTTTGGTTTCTAACCATATTGTAGTTATATAAAAAATTTTGCATTGCAGTAAATTATCTAATAACTGGGTGATTTGTTTAGGAGGAAATGAATGAAGATGCTGGTAGCTTTGTTATTCCAATTGTAGCAACGTTGAAACATCTTGCAAGACACAGCGCTACGATTCGACAGACTCTCAGCCAACATGAACCCTTCCTGATGTGTTTGCTTAAAAGTAAGTTTGACTTCAAGAATTCCTTTTTGGAGAAAAGTAGAGGGATAAAGTTGGCATCAATACGTGATTTCTGCATTTCTTTTGTTTCCAGTCTTAAATTGTGTATGATTCATTTTTGGAATTGTTAAATTGTAATAATAACGACTAAAGTAATGGATTCAATACTTCCATTTTAAAAATACTTTCCACAACGATATTACAAAACAGTAATTGAAAACATCCTTATAATTCTCAAATTACTGAACTATTAACTGACTAAATATTCATAGTATTTTACATAATTTCAATATAATGAGGGATAAATTTTTCCACTTGTTTAAAGTAAATTATTATTCGGATTTATAAAACAATTCATTATGATTCCTACTGTCAACCATAGGATGAGATTATCAGAGATTATGTGAAATATCAAACTCTGGAAGTTTTGAAAATGAAATTACATGCTATCAGTTGTGCAGAAAATGTATTGACTCCTAAAATTTACCCCAATTCTACTTTTATGGACCAAAAATTTCCCCCAAAAGTACGCGAGATATATGACTTTGCCTTAAAACTCAACAGCTTACAATGGGGCATTGAAATGATACAGTTTTTTTTTATTTCAGTTTATTATATTAAAACACAATCAGGCCTACTTAAAAAAAATCAAAACTACTTTCAGTACCTTAATAAATTTATATACAAAAAATATATATGTGTAATTTAATATTCAAATATTATGATAGATAAAAAAGATTGTTCATAACTTGTTCCCAGGCACCCGGAAATTTCTCCCAATTTTAAATCGCCAAAAACATATTCTGCATCCCTGCATGCTATTATATAACTTTGCAGATTTGATTTCTATAAGGAACCAGGGTACGTCGGTTGCTTTTAATAAATTGCGCTTAGACATGTCAACATTATTATTAATGTAAAAATTTTAATTTTTCATGCTTGACAAACTCGGTGATGTATCTGATAATTAAAGTTAAGCAAACACAAAGGACTAGGTAGGAAGAGTAAACAAAGATAAAGTAAATAAATGACAAAAATAAAGGTAAATACAATACACTCTCGTTCATCGGAACTAATGTGGAGGACGACCGGTTCGGATGTCAAAAAATTCCGATGAAGCGGAGTCCGTCGTGAGTCATCATTTCCGCCCTTACGGTGACCTATCGTGATTGTATTCACTCTTGTTTTTAAGATAACACAAAAGATTTTATGAAAATAAGGCACTCAAACTTTGAACATGGTAACAATGAACCTATAGGAATAAAAACAACGCAGGAAATAAAGATCCAAAATCTTTATTCTCATATTCCATATTCATATTCCAGCAGTCAACTGACTTCCACGTAACACAGGTGCAGTCGCAACGCGAGACAGACTGAATGACAGTTTGGGAAGCGGTCGAAGCAGATGTATTGTTCACTTCCTGCCCCCTTCTTCTCTATATTTTTGTGCGAATACTCCACGGCCTCGTAAATCACATTGATGGGTACAGATTATGGAAAACGCCTGATGACCTTTGATGCAAAATGTGATACTTCACTTTTGTGCGGATAGAATGAATAAAAATTGAAGGCGCTAAAACGGAAAAATTATTTATTTCGTAAGAAAAAAATTAATAATGTCCAGATTTTCAGTTTCGATGAAGCGGAGTTCCAATGTCGCCGAGTCCGATGAACGAGAGTGTACTGTAGGCATTTTGTAAAAAATAACTTTATTCATGGTCAGTATTATAGTACAGAGCGCTTACAGCTACAATGTCACCGAACTTGGCAAGCCATGAATATTAACTAAAATGATGTAACAACTGTACAGATCGTATTTGACTTAACACCTTCTCCTTAGTAGTACGCGTAATAGGATTCATCAGACTATTTTATGATTCCAAGTTGCAATGCCATGAATTGGTATTGAAAAAGCTTAGCTTTTTTTCAATAAAAATAAACGTTTTGCTATGCAAAGCACAATAATGTTTAATTAAAACATGTTATGTTAAAAATGTTTAGCACATTCTAATATCCTAGCCCTTCAAGATGATTTAAAAACCATGGCTCCTCCACCGCCATGGCTTGTAGAGGCCTTCCAAGAAAACTAATATTAGTTGAATCCCCATCTTTTTAAAATTTAATATATTCTAACTAGACTTATGAACATGTGATTTAATAATTTGCTCTATTAGTTAATATTATACATTTTTTTTATTGTTGAGAGTTAATTAGTAACGATTCAAGTTACTAAGTTATTCATTCAATTATTGGCGATTTTAATAGGCATTCCACTGCGACATTGCTTTACAAAATATTAAAGGAATATACTTTTTTAATTCTGCTATAACTGCCCTAAGAATGAACTAAAATACCTAGTATTTTGAATGGATTTACTAGAAAAAGAGATACAATTTTTCCACTCGTATTAAGTAAATTGTTACGCAGATTTATGAAACGTTTAATTTTTATTCCTACATATGAGATTTTCAAAATTTTGTAAAGTTTTTCCAAAGTTTTAAAATGAAATTACATGCTATTATAACTTAATATTCTGCACATTCTAATATCCTATCCCTTTATAATGATTTTAAAGCCATGGCTCCTCCACCGCCATGGCACGTGGAGGCCTTCCAATCAAAAAGTTAGATGCCTCCCCCGTATTTATCAAATTTAATAAAATTTAACAGGGATTATGAACCAACCAAGTTATATTTTTACTTTTTCTGTCAATATTATACATAATTTATTTGTTAAAATACAATATTAACAATTAAAGTAGTGCATTAAAGACTTCGCTTTAAAAAAATACTTTTTACAAAGATATTATACAACAGTTATTAAGCATTTTCCTATAGTTTTTATATTACTGAACTATTAAAAGACTTAGTATTCTTAGTATTTTATATTATTTCAATATAATAAGAGATTTTTTTCACTTGTTCAAAGTAATTATTTTTAAAATGTAATTGTATATATGTAATAAACAAAATAAAAGCATAAAAAATATTCAAGAATAAAGATAAATAAGCATTTTGTAAAAAATAATTTTATTCATGGTCAGTATTATAGTACAGAGTACTTACAACGACAATACCACCGAACTTGGCAAACCATGAATATTAACTAACATGATGTAACAACTGTACAGATACCATTTGCTGGCCACTTTCCACTTAGTAGTACACATACAAAGATACATCAAACTATTTTATGATTCGAAGTTGCAATGGTATGAATGGGTATTGAAAAAAGCTTAATACTTTCAATAAAAATAAAACGTTTTGCTATGCAAAGCACCATAATATTCAACTTAATACATGTTATGTTAAAATATTTAGCACATTCTTATATCCTAGCCCTTCAGGATGATTTAAAAACCATGGCTCCTCCACCGCCATGGCCTGTGGAGGCCTTCCAGAAAACAAAAATTAGTTGCCTCCCCCATCTATTTCAAATTTAATATATTTTAACCCGACTTATGAACATGACATTTAATAATTTGCTCTCTTAGTTAATATTATAAGTTTTTTTTAATTGTTAGAGTGGATTAGTAACGATTTAAGTTATTCATTCAAGTATTGGCGATTTTAAAAGGCATAACGAATATACTCTTTTAATTATGCTATAAGTGCCCCAAGAACCAACTAAAATACACAGTATTTTAAATAGATTTACTAGAAAAAGTGATACAATTTTTCCATTCGTTTTAAGTAAATTTTTACGCGGATTTATGAAACGTTTCATTTTTATTCCTACCTTTTACAATAGTATGAGATTTTCAAGATTTAGTCAAATATAAAGCTCCCAAACTTTTAAAATGGAATTACATGCTTTTATAACTTAATATTCTGCACATTCTAATATCCTATCTCTTTATAATGATTTAAAAGCCATGGCTCCTCCACCGCCATGGCACGTGGAGGCCTTCCAATCAAAAAGTTAGATGCCTCCCCCGTATTTATCAAATTTAATAAAATTTAACAGGCATTATAAACCGAACAAGTTATATTTTTACTTTTTCTGTCAATGTTATTCATAATTTAATTGTTAAAATACAATATTAACGATTAAAGTAGTGCATTAAAGACTTCACTTTAAAAAAATACTTTTTACAAAGATATTATATAACAGTTATTAACTGTATATTATATACAGTATATTCCTATAGTTTTCATATTACTGAACTATTCAAAGACTTAGTATTCTTAGTATTTTATATTATTTTAATTCAATATGAGATAAAATTATTTACACTTGTTCAAAGAAAATGAAGAGGCTTATTTATAAAACGATTCATTTTAATTTATCGGTCAAGGATATAATGGCATAGTCCAAGATTAGGCCTATGTGAAATATAAAACTCTGGAAGTTATGAAAATGAAATTACATGCTCTTATAACTTAGCTGATTTGATTTATAAGGAACCAGGGTACATCTGTTGCTTTTAATTCTTAGCGCTGCAATGACATGTCTTAATATTATATGATAAAATAAATCAGAAATGTCAACATTGTTATTAGTATCCCAATTTTATGTTTACATGATTGCCAAACTCGGTGATGGATCTGATAATTAAAGTTAAACAATCACAAAGACATGCAACAATAACTTTACAAGTCTCAACCGACTCGCTGCTTTCCCACATTTATGCGTACCAGGATGATACCAATTCTATTGACTCTTCTCAGTTACTGTTACATAAATAAATCAGTGTTAAAACTTATATATTACTGGCATTTGTTATTATTCTTTTATTAGATTTTTTGCCAGTCTTTATTTTAAAAATCAAAATTACAATCAAGTTTAAATTCAAAATTAAAAGTTCTTCTTTATGGTTAGACATCAATCTTATCCTTTGTGCTGGATGTTATTTTTCAAACGTTTTGCTCTTCAATCTTCAGACTGTTCTTCAAAGAGATGTCTTCTGTTAAAAAATGCGAATTGAATCGTATTTTGTCCACGAATTTTTTGTTTGCGGTCATTAAAATGTAATTGTATATATGTAATAAACAAAATAAACGCATAAAAAATATTCAAGAATAAAGATAAATAAGCATTTTGTAAAAAATAATTTTATTCATGGTCATTATTATAGTACAGAGTACTTACAACTACAATATCACCGAACTTGGCAAACCATGAATATTAACTAACATGATGTAACAACTGTACAGATACCATTTGCTGGCCACTTTCCACTTAGTAGTACACATACAAAGATGCATCAAACTATTTTATGATTCGAAGTTGCAATGATATGAATGGGTATTGAAAAAAGCTTAATACTTTCAATAAAAATAAAACGTTTTGCTATGCAAAGCACCATAATATTCAACTTAATACATGTTATGTTAAAATATTTAGCACATTCTTATATCCTAGCCCTTCAGGAAGATTTAAAAACCATGGCTCCTCCACCGCCATGGCCTGTGGAGGCCTTCCAGAAAACAAAAATTAGTTGCCTCCCCCATCTATTTCAAATTTAATATATTTTAACCCGACTTATGAACATGCCATTTAATAATTTGCTCTCTTAGTTAATATTATAAGTCTTTTTTAATTGTTAGTGTGGATTAGTAACGATTTAAGTTATTCATTCAAGTATTGGCGATTTTAAAAGGCATAACGAATATACTCTTTTAATTATGCTATAAGTGCCCTAAGAACCAACTAAAATACACAGTATTTTAAATAGATTTACTAGAAAAAGTGATACAATTTTTCCATTCGTTTTAAGTAAATTTTTACGCGGATTTATGAAACGTTTCATTTTTATTCCTACCTTTTACAATAGTATGAGATTTTTCAAGATTTAGTCAAATATAAAGCTCCCAAACTTTTAAAATGGAATTACATGCTTTTATAACTTAATATTCTGCACATTCTAATATCCTATCCCTTTATAATGATTTAAAATATTTGTCAAATACCACTCACTCACGTATCAGAGTATCTCCAAAACTATAAGGCCTAAAGTGTTAAAACTTGGCATGGACGTTCATCTTTGCTCAAGAACACTCACTAAGAAACGGTTTTGCAAAATTCCGTCAGGGCTCCGCCCCACACCACTTGGAAATTTCGCTACAATGTTATTCTTATGGGGGATTTCTAAAACAAACCAAAGCAACAACGAATCTCCAAAAGTAGAGAACATGCAGAATTGAAATTTGGTATAGACGTTCCTTTTTACCCATTGATGCTCACTAAGAAACGGTTTTACGAAATTCCTGCAGGGCTCCACCCCACACGACTTCAAAATTTCGCTACAATGTTATTCTTATGGAGCACTTAAAATACGAATCTAGGAAACAACGAATCTCCAAAACTATAGGAACTACAGGGTTGAAATTTGGAATGGAAGTTCCTCTTTGCCTATAGGTGCTCACTAAGAAATGGTTTTGCGAAATTCCTTCAGGGCTCCGCCCCACACGACTTCAAAGATTTGATGTAATTAGCAGTTGAAGATTCAAAGGTATCAGCTGTTAGTGAAATAATACATTTAAAGGATGATGTAACTAAGGCAAATTGTAACCATATGTCAATATTTTAATCTTTGTAAACAATTTAACTGGTGTAAAATGTTTATTAGTTAGAGTTTAGGTTAGGTTAGGTTGTTCTGTGTCAAATACCACTCACTCAGTAACTCAGTATCTTCGAATCTTTATAACCATTGGGTATAGGGGGTTGAAATTTGCCATGGACGTTCCTCTGTGTTAAAAAATGCTCACGAAGAAACGATTTTGCAAAATTCCTTCAGGTCTCTACACCACAAGACTTAAAAATTTCGATTTAATATTATTCTTGTGTCCAATATTTCATACAAATCAAGGCAACAACGAATCTGAAAAACTATAGGACCTACAATGTTAAAATTTGTCATGGGCGTTCTTCTTTGCTCATATATGCTCATTAAGAAACGGTTTTGCAAAATTCCATCAGGGCTAAACCACATAAGACCTCAAAATTTCTATCTAATGTTGTTCATAGCTAATTTTTAGTTCAAATCTAGGGAACAACGAATCTTAAGAACTATAGGATCTATGATGATGAAATTTGACGTGGACGTTCCTCCTTGCTCATATGTACGTGCTCACTATTAAACTGTTTTGCAAAATTCTATCAGAGCTCTGCCACACACGATTTCAATTTTGGTCTAATGTTATTCTTATAGCCAGTTTTAAATATGAATCTAGGGAACAACGAATATGAAAAGCCAGATGACCTAAGGGGTTGAAATTTGAAATTGAAGTTGGGGGGGGGGGGGGCTTCGCACCACACTTCAAAATTACTTTTGGGGCTTACAGGGTTGAATTTTGCATGGATGTTCCTCTTTGCTCATAGGTGCTCACTAAGAAACTCTTTCATAAAAATCCCTTCAGGGCTCAACCCCACATGTCTTCGAAATTTCAATATAATGTTACAATTATGGCCAATTACAATACGAATTGAAAGAAACAACGAATCTATAAACTATAGGGAATGCGGGGTTGAAATTTGGAGTAATCTCTTTAGTCATAGGTGCTCAATAAAAAGTGATTCACACACTTTCTTCAGGGCTATGCCCCAAATAACCTCAAAATTACTATAGAGCCGACAGGGTTAATTTTTTTCATAGACGGTCATCTTTGCTCATAGCTATTCACTAAGACACTTGATACTGGAGGGGAACCAATAAAAATACTCGAAGGACCTGAGGTAAACTATTAAAAAGAAATTAAGACCTTGAAAAAAGAGATGAGATGGAGTTATATTCAAAACAAGAGTGAAGAATGTTATAAACCATGACATGTGAGTTGAAATACAAATATTGAAAATATATGATAATGAAAGTAAATTATTAAACTAATGGGGTGTGATTTGCTTCATGTATTTTTTAAGTCCTTTAGAGCTCCACCCCACTGGACTTAAAAATTACTCTATGACCTACGGGGTTGGAAATTGACATGGACGTTCCTTTTTACTCAGGGGCATTCACTATAGGAAACGATTTTGCAAATTTTCTTTAGGGCTCCACCCCATAGAACCTTTAAATTACCAAAGATCCTACGGGGTTAAAATTTGACGTGGACATTCCTCTTTACTCAAAGGTACTAAGAAACTGTTTTGTAAAAATACTTTTTGAAGTCCTTTAGGGCTCCACCCCACTCGACTTAAAATACTCTATGGCCTATTGGATTAATATTTGACATGATCGTTCCTCTTTGCTCATAGGTGCCCCGCTCACACTATTTTAATGTATTAATATTAATATTTTAAGGTAGAAGATTTCGTAGGTTTTAAAAAGAAATTAAAAAACAAATTCAACACGGGCGAAGCCGTGACGGGCAACAGCTAGTTTTAAATAGATTTACTAGAAAAAGTGATACAATTTTTCCATTCGTTTTAAGTAAATTTTTACGCGGATTTATGAAACGTTTCATTTTTATTCCTACCTTTTACAATAGTATGAGATTTTCAAGATTTAGTCAAATATAAAGCTCCCAAACTTTTAAAATGGAATTACATGCTTTTATAACTTAATATTCTGCACATTCTAATATCCTATCCCATTATAATGATTTAAAAGCCATGGCTCCTCCACCGCCATGGCACGTGGAGGCCTTCCAATCAAAAAGTTGGATGCCTCCCCCGTATTTATCAAATTTAATAAAATTTAACAGGCATTATAAACCGAACAAGTTATATTTTTACTTTTTCTGTCAATGTTATTCATAATTTAATCGTTTAGATACAATATTAACGATTAAAGTAGTGCATTAAAGACTTCGCTTTAAAAAAATACTTTTTACAAAGATATTATATAACAGTTAATAAGTATATTCCTATAGTTTTCATATGACTGAACTATTCAAAGACTTAGTATTCTTAGTATTTTATATTATTTCAATTCAATATGAGATAAAATTATTTACACTTGTTCAAAGAAAATGAAGAGGCTTATTTATAAAACGATTCATTTTAATTTATCGGTCAAGGATATAATGGCATAGTCCAAGATTAGGCCTATGTGAAATATAAAACTCTGGAAGTTATGAAAATGAAATTACATGCTCTTATAACTTAGCTGATTTGATTTATAAGGAACCAGGGTACATCTGTTGCTTTTAATTCTTAGCGCTGCAATGACATGTCTTAATATTATATGATAAAATAAATCAGAAATGTCAACATTGTTATTAGTATCCCAATTTTATGTTTACATGATTGCCAAACTCGGTGATGGATCTGATAATTAAAGTTAAACAATCACAAAGACATGCAACAATAACTTTACAAGGCTCAACCGACTCGCTGCTTTCCCACATTTATGCGTACGAGGATGATACCAATTCTATTGACTCTTCTAAGTTACTGTTACATAAATAAATCAGTGTTAAAACTTATATATTACTGGCATTTATTATTATTCTTTTATTAGATTTTTTGCCAGTCTTTATTTTAAAAATCAAAATTACAATCAAGTATTAATACAAAATTAAAATTCTTCTTTATGGTTAGACCTCAAGGTTATCCTTTGCGCTGGATGTTATTTTTCAAGCATTTTGCTCTTTAATCTTCAGACTGTTCTTCAAAGAGATGTCTTCCGTTAATAAATGCAAATTAAATCGTATTTTGTCCACGAATTTTTTGTTTGCGGTAATTAAATGTAATTGTATATATGTAATAAACAAAATAAACGCATAAAAAATATTCAAGAATAAAGATAAATAAGCATTTGTAAAAAATAATTTTATTCATGGTCAGTATTATAGTACAGAGTACTTACAACTACAATATCACCGAACTTGGCAAACCATGAATATTAACTAACATGATGTAACAACTGTACAGATACCATTTGCTGGCCACTTTCCACTTAGTAGTACACATACAAAGATGCATCAAACTATTTTATGATTCGAAGTTGCAATGATATGAATGGGTATTGAAAAAAGCTTAATACTTTCAATAAAAATAAAACGTTTTGCTATGCAAAGCACCATAATATTCAACTTAATACATGTTATGTTAAAATATTTAGCACATTCTTATATCCTAGCCCTTCAGGATGATTTAAAAACCATGGCTCCTCCACCGCCATGGCCTGTGGAGGCCTTCCAGAAAACAAAAATTAGTTGCCTCCCCCATCTATTTCAAATTTAATATATTTTAACCCGACTTATGAACATGCCATTTAATAATTTGCTCTCTTAGTTAATATTATAAGTCTTTTTTAATTGTTAGAGTGGATTAGTAACGATTTAAGTTATTCATTCAAGTATTGGCGATTTTAAAAGGGATGACGAATATACTCTTTTAATTATGCTATAACTGCCCTAAGAACAAACTAAAATACACAGTATTTTAAATAGATTTACTAGAAAAAGTGATACAATTTTTCCATTCGTTTTAAGTAAATTTTTACGCGGATTTATGAAACGTTTTATTTTTATTCCTACCTTTTACAATAGTATGAGATTTTCAAGATTTAGTCAAATATAAAGCTCCCAAACTTTTAAAATGGAATTACATGCTTTTATAACTTAATATTCTGCACATTCTAATATCCTATCCCTTTATAATGATTTAAAAGCCATGGCTCCTCCACCGCCATGGCGCGTGGAGGCCTTCCAATCAAAAAGTTAGATGCCTCCCCCGTATTTATCAAATTTAATAAAATTTAACAGGCATTATAAACCGAACAAGTTATATTTTTACTTTTTCTGTCAATGTTATTCATAATTTAATCGTTAAAATACAATATTAACGATTAAAGTAGTGCATTAAAGACTTCGCTTTAAAAAAATACTTTTTACAAAGATATTATATAACAGTTAATAAGTATATTCCTATAGTTTTCATATTACTGAACTATTCAAAGACTTAGTATTCTTAGTATTTTATATTATTTCAATTCAATATGAGATAAAATCATTTACACTTGTTCAAAGAAAATGAAGAGGCTTATTTATAAAACGATTCATTTTAATTTATCGGTCAAGGATATAATGGCATAGTCCAAGATTAGGCCTATGTGAAATATAAAACTCTGGAAGTTATGAAAATGAAATTACATGCTCTTATAACTTAGCTGATTTGATTTATAAGGAAGCAGGGTACATCTCTTGCTTTTAATTCTTAGCGCTGCAATGACATGTCTTAATATTATATGATAAAATAAATCAGAAATGTCAACAAAAATCAAAATTACAATCAAGTTTTAATACAAAATTAAAAGTTCTTCTTTATGGTTAGACATCAATGTTATCCTTTGCGCTGGATGTTATTTTTCAAACGTTTTGCTCTTCAATCTTCAGACTGTTCTTCAAAGAGATGTCTTCCGTTAATAAATGCAAATTAAATCGTATTTTGTCCACGAATTTTTTGTTTGCGGTCATTAAAATGTAATTGTATATATGTAATAAACAAAATAAACGCATAAACGGTGAGTCGGGTGAGTCAGTGGCGTAGTGGTTAGCGCGCCGGACTTCAGGACCATGGCAGCGATGTCGTGGGTTCGAATCCGCGTTCTGCCAGTGAACTTTTATCAGTACCTTTCACCTTGTACTGTAGCGGCTCACCCCCTTACTTTGTCTAATACGTTCCACGCACAGATCAATAGTCTCTATGTGGACGGGGCAAAGTAAGGCAAAAAGAGGTCCACCAAACTTTAAAAAAAAAAAAATAAATAAATAAATAAATAAAAAGTATTCAAAAATAAAGATAAATAAGCATTTTGTAAAAAATAATTTTATTCATGGTCAGTATTATAGTACAGAGTACTTACAACTACAATATCACCGAACTTGGCAAACCATGAATATTAACTAACATGATGTAACAACTGTACAGATACCATTTGCTGGCCACTTTCCACTTAGTAGTACACATACAAAGATACATCAAACTATTTTATGATTCGAAGTTGCAATGATATGAATGGGTATTGAAAAAAGCTTAATACTTTCAATAAAAATAAAACGTTTTGCTATGCAAAGCACCATAATATTCAACTTAATACATGTTATGTTAAAATATTTAGCACATTCTTATATCCTAGCCCTTTAGGATGATTTAAAAACCATGGCTCCTCCACCGCCATGGCCTGTGGAGGCCTTCCAGAAAACAAAAATTAGTTGCCTCCCCCATCTATTTCAAATTTAATATATTTTAACCCGACTTATGAACATGCCATTTAATAATTTGCTCTCTTAGTTAATATTATAAGTCTTTTTTAATTGTTAGAGTGGATTAGTAACGATTTAAGTTATTCATTTAAGTATTGGCGATTTTAAAAGGCATAATGAATATACTCTTTTAATTATGCTATAACTGCCCTAAGAACCAACTAAAATACACAGTATTTTAAATAGATTTTCTAGAAAACGAGATACAATTTTTCCATTCGTTTTAAGTAAATTTTTATGCGGATTTATGAAACGTTTCATTTTTATTCCTACCTTTTACAATAGTATGAGATTTTCAAGATTTAGTCAAATATAAAGCTCCCAAACTTTTAAAATGGAATTACATGCTTTTATAACTTAATATTCTGCACATTCTAATATTCTATCCCTTTATAATGATTTAAAAGCCATGGCTCCTTCACCGCCATGGCACGTGGAGGCCTTCCAATCAAAAAGTTAGATGCCTCCCCCGTATTTATCAAATTTAATAAAATTTAACAGGCATTATAAACCGAACAAGTATTTTTACTTTTTCTGTCAATGTTATTCATAATTTAATTGTTAAAATACAATATTAACGATTAAAGTAGTGCATTAAAGACTTCGCTTTAAAAAAATACTTTTTACAAAGATATTATATAACAGTTATTAATTATATTCCTATAGTTTTCATATTACTGAACTATTCAAAGGCTTAGTATTCTTAGTATTTTATATTATTTCAATTCAATATGAGATAGAATTATTTACACTTGTCCAAAGAAAATGAAGAGGCTTATTTGTAAAACCATTCATTTTAATTTCTACGGTCAGGGATATAATGGCATAGTCCAAGATTAGGCCTATGTGAAATATAAAACTCTGGAAGTTATGAAAATGAAATTACATGCTCTTTTGACTTAGCTGATTTGATTTATAAGGAACCAGGGTACATCTGTTGCTTTTAATTCTTAGCGCTGCAATGACATGTCTTAATATTATATGATAAAATAAATCAAAAATGTCAACATTGTTATTAGTATCCAAATTTTATGTTTACATGATTGCCAAACTGGGTGATGGATCTGATAATTAAAGTTAAACAAACACAAAAGACATGCAACAATAACTTTACAAGTCTCAACCGACTCCCTGCTTTCCCACATTTATGCGTACGAGGATTATACCAATTCTATTGACTCTTCTAAGTTACTGTTACATAAATAAATCAGTGTTAAAACTTATATATTACTGGCATTTGTTATTATTCTTTTATTAGATTTTTTGCCAGTCTTTATTTTAAAAATCAAAATTACAATCAAGTTTTAATACAAAATTAAAAGTTCTTCTTTATGGTTAGACATCAATGTTATCCTTTGCGCTGGATGTTATTTTTCAAACGTTTTGCTCTTAAATCTTCAGACTGTTCTTCAAAGAGATGTCTTCCGTTAATAAATGCAAATTAAATCGTATTTTGTCCACGAATTTTTTGTTTGCGGTCATTAAAATGTAATTGTATATATGTAATAAACAAAATAAACACATAAAAAATATTCAAGAATAAAGATAAATAAGCATTTTGTAAAAAATAATTTTATTCATGGTCAGTATTATAGTACAGAGTACTTACAACTACAATATCACCGAACTTGGCAAACCATGAATATTAACTAACATGATGTAACAACTGTACAGATACCATTTGCTGGCCACTTTCCACTTAGTAGTACACATACAAAGATACATCAAACTATTTTATGATTCGAAGTTGCAATGATATGAATGGGTATTGAAAAAAGCTTAGTACTTTCAATAAAAATAAAACGTTTTGCTATGCAAAGCACCATAATATTCAACTTAATACATGTTATGGTTAAATATTTAGCACATTCTTATATCCTAGCCCTTCAGGATGATTTAAAAACCATGGCTCCTCCACCGCCATGGCCTGTGGAGGCCTTCCAGAAAACAAAAATTAGTTGCCTCCCCCATCTATTTCAAATTTAATATATTTTAACCCGACTTATGAACATGCCATTTAATAATTTGCTCTCTTAGTTAATATTATAAGTCTTTTTTAATTGTTAGAGTGGATTAGTAACGATTTAAGTTATTCATTTAAGTATTGGCGATTTTAAAAGGCATAACGAATATACTCTTTTAATTATGCTATAACTGCCCTAAGAACCAACTAAAATACACAGTATTTTAAATAGATTTACTAGAAAAAGAGATACAATTTTTCCACTCGTTTTAAGTAAATTTTTACGCGGATTTATGAAACGTTTCATTTTTATTCCTACCTTATACAATAGTATGAGATTTTTCAAGATTTAGTCAAATATAAAGCTCCCAAACTTTTAAAATGGAATTACATGCTTTTATAACTTAATATTCTGCACATTCTAATATCCTATCCCTTTATAATGATTTAAAAGCCATGGCTCCTCCACCGCCATGGCACGTGGAGGCCTTCCAATCAAAAAGTTAGATGCCTCCCCCGTATTTATCAAATTTAATAAAATTTAACAGGCATTATAAACCGAACAAGTTATATTTTTACTTTTTCTGTCAATGTTATTCATAATTTAATTGTTAAAATACAATATTAACGATTAAAGTAGTGCATTAAAGACTTCGCTTTAAAAAAATACTTTTTACAAAGATAATATATAACAGTTATTAAGTATATTCCTATAGTTTTCATATTACTGAACTATTCAAAGACTTAGTATTCTTAGTATTTTATATTATTTCAATTCAATATGAGATAGAATTATTTACACTTGTTCAAAGAAAATGAAGAGGCTTATTTATAAAACCATTCATTTTAATTTCTACGGTCAAGGATATAATGGCATAGTCCAAGATTAGGCCTATGTGAAATATAAAACTCTGGAAGTTATGAAAATGAAATTACATGCTCTTATAACTTAGCTGATTTGATTTATAAGAAACCAGGGTACATCTGTTGCTTTTAATTCTTAGCGCTGCAATGACATGTCTTAATATTATATGAAAAAATAAATCAGAAATGTCAACATTGTTATTAGTATCCAAATTTTATGTTTACATGATTGCCAAACTCGGTGATGGATCTGATAATTAAAGTTAAACAAACACAAAAGACATGCAACAATAACTTTACAAGTCTCAACCGACTCGCTGCTTTCCCACATTTATGCGTACGAGGATGATACCAATTCTATTGACTCTTCTAAGTTACTGTTACATAAATAAATCAGTGTTAAAACTTATATATTACTGGCATTTGTTATTATTCTTTTATTAGATTTTTTGCCAGTCTTTATTTTAAAAATCAAAATTACAATCAAGTATTAATACAAAATTAAAATTCTTCTTTATGGTTAGACCTCAAGGTTATCCTTTGCGCTGGATGTTATTTTTCAAACGTTTTGCTCTTCAATCTTCAGACTGTTCTTCAAAGAGATGTCTTCCGTTAATAAATGCAAATTAAATCGTATTTTGTCCACGAATTTTTTGTTTGCGGTCATTAAAATGTAATTGTATATATGTAATAAACAAAATAAACACATAAAAAATATTCAAGAATAAAGATAAATAAGCATTTTGTAAAAAATAATTTTATTCATGGTCAGTATTATAGTACAGAGTACTTACAACTACAATATCACCGAACTTGGCAAACCATGAATATTAACTAACATGATGTAACAACTGTACAGATACCATTTGCTGGCCACTTTCCACTTAGTAGTACACATACAAAGATACATCAAACTATTTTATGATTCGAAGTTGCAATGATATGAATGGGTATTGAAAAAAGCTTAGTACTTTCAATAAAAATAAAACGTTTTGCTATGCAAAGCACCATAATATTCAACTTAATACATGTTATGGTTAAATATTTAGCACATTCTTATATCCTAGCCCTTCAGGATGATTTAAAAACCATGGCTCCTCCACCGCCATGGCCTGTGGAGGCCTTCCAGAAAACAAAAATTAGTTGCCTCCCCCATCTATTTCAAATTTAATATATTTTAACCCGACTTATGAACATGCCATTTAATAATTTGCTCTCTTAGTTAATATTATAAGTCTTTTTTAATTGTTAGAGTGGATTAGTAACGATTTAAGTTATTCATTTAAGTATTGGCGATTTTAAAAGGCATAACGAATATACTCTTTTAATTATGCTATAACTGCCCTAAGAACCAACTAAAATACACAGTATTTTAAATAGATTTACTAGAAAAAGAGATACAATTTTTCCACTCGTTTTAAGTAAATTTTTACGCGGATTTATGAAACGTTTCATTTTTATTCCTACCTTATACAATAGTATGAGATTTTTCAAGATTTAGTCAAATATAAAGCTCCCAAACTTTTAAAATGGAATTACATGCTTTTATAACTTAATATTCTGCACATTCTAATATCCTATCCCTTTATAATGATTTAAAAGCCATGGCTCCTCCACCGCCATGGCACGTGGAGGCCTTCCAATCAAAAAGTTAGATGCCTCCCCCGTATTTATCAAATTTAATAAAATTTAACAGGCATTATAAACCGAACAAGTTATATTTTTACTTTTTCTGTCAATGTTATTCATAATTTAATTGTTAAAATACAATATTAACGATTAAAGTAGTGCATTAAAGACTTCGCTTTAAAAAAATACTTTTTACAAAGATATTATATAACAGTTATTAAGTATATTCCTATAGTTTTCATATTACTGAACTATTCAAAGACTTAGTATTCTTAGTATTTTATATTATTTCAATTCAATATGAGATAGAATTATTTACACTTGTTCAAAGAAAATGAAGAGGCTTATTTATAAAACCATTCATTTTAATTTCTACGGTCAAGGATATAATGGCATAGTCCAAGATTAGGCCTATGTGAAATATAAAACTCTGGAAGTTATGAAAATGAAATTACATGCTCTTATAACTTAGCTGATTTGATTTATAAGAAACCAGGGTACATCTGTTGCTTTTAATTCTTAGCGCTGCAATGACATGTCTTAATATTATATGAAAAAATAAATCAGAAATGTCAACATTGTTATTAGTATCCAAATTTTATGTTTACATGATTGCCAAACTCGGTGATGGATCTGATAATTAAAGTTAAACAAACACAAAAGACATGCAACAATAACTTTACAAGTCTCAACCGACTCGCTGCTTTCCCACATTTATGCGTACGAGGATGATACCAATTCTATTGACTCTTCTAAGTTACTGTTACATAAATAAATCAGTGTTAAAACTTATATATTACTGGCATTTGTTATTATTCTTTTATTAGATTTTTTGCCAGTCTTTATTTTAAAAATCAAAATTACAATCAAGTATTAATACAAAATTAAAATTCTTCTTTATGGTTAGACCTCAAGGTTATCCTTTGCGCTGGATGTTATTTTTCAAACGTTTTGCTCTTCAATCTTCAGACTGTTCTTCAAAGAGATGTCTTCCGTTAATAAATGCAAATTAAATCGTATTTTGTCCACGAATTTTTTGTTTGCGGTCATTAAAATGTAATTGTATATATGTAATAAACAAAATAAACACATAAAAAATATTCAAGAATAAAGATAAATAAGCATTTTGTAAAATTTTATTCATGGTCAGTATTATAGTACATAGTACTTACAACTACAATATCACCGAACTTGGCAAACCATGAATATTAACTAACATGATGTAACAACTGTACAGATACCATTTGCTGGCCACTTTCCACTTAGTAGTACACATACAAAGATACATCAAACTATTTTATGATTCGAAGTTGCAATGATATGAATGGGTATTGAAAAAAGCTTAGTACTTTCAATAAAAATAAAACGTTTTGCTATGCAAAGCACCATAATATTCAACTTAATACATGTTATGGTTAAATATTTAGCACATTCTTATATCCTAGCCCTTCAGGATGATTTAAAAACCATGGCTCCTCCACCGCCATGGCCTGTGGAGGCCTTCCAGAAAACAAAAATTAGTTGCCTCCCCCATCTATTTCAAATTTAATATATTTTAACCCGACTTATGAACATGCCATTTAATAATTTGCTCTCTTAGTTAATATTATAAGTCTTTTTTAATTGTTAGAGTGGATTAGTAACGATTTAAGTTATTCATTCAAGTATTGGCGATTTTAAAAGGCATAACGAATATACTCTTTTAATTATGCTATAACTGCCCTAAGAACCAACTAAAATACACATTATTTTAAATAGATTTACTAGAAAAAGAGATACAATTTTTCCACTCGTTTTAAGTAAATTTTTACGCGGATTTATGAAATGTTTCATTTTTATTCCTACCTTTTACAATAGTATGAGATTTTTCAAGATTTAGTCAAATATAAAGCTCCCAAACTTTTAAAATGGAATTACATGCTTTTATAACTTAATATTCTAAACATTCTAATATCCTATCCCTTTATAATGATTTAAAAGCCATGGCTCCTCCACCGCCATGGCACGTGGAGGCCTTCCAATCAAAAAGTTAGATGCCTCCCCCGTATTTATCAAATTTAATAAAATTTAACAGGCATTATAAACCGAACAAGTTATATTTTTACTTTTTCTGTCAATGTTATTCATAATTTAATTGTTAAAATACAATATTAACGATTAAAGTAGTGCATTAAAGACTTTGCTTTAAAAAAAAACTTTTTACAAAGATATTATATAACAGTTATTAAGTATATTCCTATAGTTTTCATATTACTGAACTATTCAAAGACTTAGTATTCTTAGTATTTTATATTATTTCAATTCAATATGAGATAGAATTATTTACACTTGTTCAAAGAAAATGAAGAGGCTTATTTATAAAACCATTCATTTTAATTTCTACGGTCAAGGATATAATGGCATAGTCCAAGATTAGGCCTATGTGAAATATAAAACTCTGGAAGTTATGAAAATGAAATTACATGCTCTTATAACTTAGCTGATTTGATTTATAAGAAACCAGGGTACATCTGTTGCTTTTAATTCTTAGCGCTGCAATGACATGTCTTAATATTATATGAAAAAATAAATCAGAAATGTCAACATTGTTATTAGTATCCAAATTTTATGTTTACATGATTGCCAAACTCTGTGATGGATCTGATAATTAAAGTTAAACAAACACAAAAGACATGCAACAATAACTTTACAAGTCTCAACCGACTCGCTGCTTTCCCACATTTATGCGTACGAGGATGATACCAATTCTATTGACTCTTCTAAGTTACTGTTACATAAATAAATCAGTGTTAAAACTTATATATTACTGGCATTTGTTATTATTCTTTTATTAGATTTTTTGCCAGTCTTTATTTTAAAAATCAAAATTACAATCAAGTATTAATACAAAATTAAAATTCTTCTTTATGGTTAGACCTCAAGGTTATCCTTTGCGCTGGATGTTATTTTTCAAACGTTTTGCTCTTCAATCTTCAGACTGTTCTTCAAAGAGATGTCTTCCGTTAATAAATGCAAATTAAATCGTATTTTGTCCACGAATTTTTTGTTTGCGGTCATTAAAATGTAATTGTATATATGTAATAAACAAAATAAACACATAAAAAATATTCAAGAATAAAGATAAATAAGCATTTTGTAAAAAATAATTTTATTCATGGTCAGTATTATAGTACAGAGTACTTACAACTACAATATCACCGAACTTGGCAAACCATGAATATCAACTAACATGATGTAACAACTGTACAGATACCATTTGCTGGCCACTTTCCACTTAGTAGTACACATACAAAGATACATCAAACTATTTTATGATTCGAAGTTGCAATGATATGAATGGGTATTGAAAAAAGCTTAGTACTTTCAATAAAAATAAAACGTTTTGCTATGCAAAGCACGATAATATTCAACTTAATACATGTTATGGTTAAATATTTAGCACATTCTTATATCCTAGCCCTTCAGGATGATTTAAAAACCATGGCTCCTCCACCGCCATGGCCTGTGGAGGCCTTCCAGAAAACAAAAATTAGTTGCCTCCCCCATCTATTTCAAATTTAATATATTTTAACCCGACTTATGAACATGCCATTTAATAATTTGCTCTCTTAGTTAATATTATAAGTCTTTTTTAATTGTTAGAGTGGATTAGTAACGATTTAAGTTATTCATTTAAGTATTGGCGATTTTAAAAGGCATAACGAATATACTCTTTTAATTATGCTATAACTGCCCTAAGAACCAACTAAAATACACAGTATTTTAAATAGATTTACTAGAAAAAGAGATACAATTTTTCCACTCGTTTTAAGTAAATTTTTACGCGGATTTATGAAACGTTTCATTTTTATTCCTACCTTATACAATAGTATGAGATTTTTCAAGATTTAGTCAAATATAAAGCTCCCAAACTTTTAAAATGGAATTACATGCTTTTATAACTTAATATTCTGCACATTCTAATATCCTATCCCTTTATAATGATTTAAAAGCCATGGCTCCTCCACCGCCATGGCACGTGGAGGCCTTCCAATCAAAAAGTTAGATGCCTCCCCCGTATTTATCAAATTTAATAAAATTTAACAGGCATTATAAACCGAACAAGTTATATTTTTACTTTTTCTGTCAATGTTATTCATAATTTAATTGTTAAAATACAATATTAACGATTAAAGTAGTGCATTAAAGACTTCGCTTTAAAAAAATACTTTTTACAAAGATAATATATAACAGTTATTAAGTATATTCCTATAGTTTTCATATTACTGAACTATTCAAAGACTTAGTATTCTTAGTATTTTATATTATTTCAATTCAATATGAGATAGAATTATTTACACTTGTTCAAAGAAAATGAAGAGGCTTATTTATAAAACCATTCATTTTAATTTCTACGGTCAAGGATATAATGGCATAGTCCAAGATTAGGCCTATGTGAAATATAAAACTCTGGAAGTTATGAAAATGAAATTACATGCTCTTATAACTTAGCTGATTTGATTTATAAGAAACCAGGGTACATCTGTTGCTTTTAATTCTTAGCGCTGCAATGACATGTCTTAATATTATATGAAAAAATAAATCAGAAATGTCAACATTGTTATTAGTATCCAAATTTTATGTTTACATGATTGCCAAACTCGGTGATGGATCTGATAATTAAAGTTAAACAAACACAAAAGACATGCAACAATAACTTTACAAGTCTCAACCGACTCGCTGCTTTCCCACATTTATGCGTACGAGGATGATACCAATTCTATTGACTCTTCTAAGTTACTGTTACATAAATAAATCAGTGTTAAAACTTATATATTACTGGCATTTGTTATTATTCTTTTATTAGATTTTTTGCCAGTCTTTATTTTAAAAATCAAAATTACAATCAAGTATTAATACAAAATTAAAATTCTTCTTTATGGTTAGACCTCAAGGTTATCCTTTGCGCTGGATGTTATTTTTCAAACGTTTTGCTCTTCAATCTTCAGACTGTTCTTCAAAGAGATGTCTTCCGTTAATAAATGCAAATTAAATCGTATTTTGTCCACGAATTTTTTGTTTGCGGTCATTAAAATGTAATTGTATATATGTAATAAACAAAATAAACACATAAAAAATATTCAAGAATAAAGATAAATAAGCATTTTGTAAAAAATAATTTTATTCATGGTCAGTATTATAGTACAGAGTACTTACAACTACAATATCACCGAACTTGGCAAACCATGAATATTAACTAACATGATGTAACAACTGTACAGATACCATTTGCTGGCCACTTTCCACTTAGTAGTACACATACAAAGATACATCAAACTATTTTATGATTCGAAGTTGCAATGATATGAATGGGTATTGAAAAAAGCTTAGTACTTTCAATAAAAATAAAACGTTTTGCTATGCAAAGCACCATAATATTCAACTTAATACATGTTATGGTTAAATATTTAGCACATTCTTATATCCTAGCCCTTCAGGATGATTTAAAAACCATGGCTCCTCCACCGCCATGGCCTGTGGAGGCCTTCCAGAAAACAAAAATTAGTTGCCTCCCCCATCTATTTCAAATTTAATATATTTTAACCCGACTTATGAACATGCCATTTAATAATTTGCTCTCTTAGTTAATATTATAAGTCTTTTTTAATTGTTAGAGTGGATTAGTAACGATTTAAGTTATTCATTTAAGTATTGGCGATTTTAAAAGGCATAACGAATATACTCTTTTAATTATGCTATAACTGCCCTAAGAACCAACTAAAATACACAGTATTTTAAATAGATTTACTAGAAAAAGAGATACAATTTTTCCACTCGTTTTAAGTAAATTTTTACGCGGATTTATGAAACGTTTCATTTTTATTCCTACCTTATACAATAGTATGAGATTTTTCAAGATTTAGTCAAATATAAAGCTCCCAAACTTTTAAAATGGAATTACATGCTTTTATAACTTAATATTCTGCACATTCTAATATCCTATCCCTTTATAATGATTTAAAAGCCATGGCTCCTCCACCGCCATGGCACGTGGAGGCCTTCCAATCAAAAAGTTAGATGCCTCCCCCGTATTTATCAAATTTAATAAAATTTAACAGGCATTATAAACCGAACAAGTTATATTTTTACTTTTTCTGTCAATGTTATTCATAATTTAATTGTTAAAATACAATATTAACGATTAAAGTAGTGCATTAAAGACTTCGCTTTAAAAAAATACTTTTTACAAAGATATTATATAACAGTTATTAAGTATATTCCTATAGTTTTCATATTACTGAACTATTCAAAGACTTAGTATTCTTAGTATTTTATATTATTTCAATTCAATATGAGATAGAATTATTTACACTTGTTCAAAGAAAATGAAGAGGCTTATTTATAAAACCATTCATTTTAATTTCTACGGTCAAGGATATAATGGCATAGTCCAAGATTAGGCCTATGTGAAATATAAAACTCTGGAAGTTATGAAAATGAAATTACATGCTCTTATAACTTAGCTGATTTGATTTATAAGAAACCAGGGTACATCTGTTGCTTTTAATTCTTAGCGCTGCAATGACATGTCTTAATATTATATGAAAAAATAAATCAGAAATGTCAACATTGTTATTAGTATCCAAATTTTATGTTTACATGATTGCCAAACTCGGTGATGGATCTGATAATTAAAGTTAAACAAACACAAAAGACATGCAACAATAACTTTACAAGTCTCAACCGACTCGCTGCTTTCCCACATTTATGCGTACGAGGATGATACCAATTCTATTGACTCTTCTAAGTTACTGTTACATAAATAAATCAGTGTTAAAACTTATATATTACTGGCATTTGTTATTATTCTTTTATTAGATTTTTTGCCAGTCTTTATTTTAAAAATCAAAATTACAATCAAGTATTAATACAAAATTAAAATTCTTCTTTATGGTTAGACCTCAAGGTTATCCTTTGCGCTGGATGTTATTTTTCAAACGTTTTGCTCTTCAATCTTCAGACTGTTCTTCAAAGAGATGTCTTCCGTTAATAAATGCAAATTAAATCGTATTTTGTCCACGAATTTTTTGTTTGCGGTCATTAAAATGTAATTGTATATATGTAATAAACAAAATAAACACATAAAAAATATTCAAGAATAAAGATAAATAAGCATTTTGTAAAATTTTATTCATGGTCAGTATTATAGTACATAGTACTTACAACTACAATATCACCGAACTTGGCAAACCATGAATATTAACTAACATGATGTAACAACTGTACAGATACCATTTGCTGGCCACTTTCCACTTAGTAGTACACATACAAAGATACATCAAACTATTTTATGATTCGAAGTTGCAATGATATGAATGGGTATTGAAAAAAGCTTAGTACTTTCAATAAAAATAAAACGTTTTGCTATGCAAAGCACCATAATATTCAACTTAATACATGTTATGGTTAAATATTTAGCACATTCTTATATCCTAGCCCTTCAGGATGATTTAAAAACCATGGCTCCTCCACCGCCATGGCCTGTGGAGGCCTTCCAGAAAACAAAAATTAGTTGCCTCCCCCATCTATTTCAAATTTAATATATTTTAACCCGACTTATGAACATGCCATTTAATAATTTGCTCTCTTAGTTAATATTATAAGTCTTTTTTAATTGTTAGAGTGGATTAGTAACGATTTAAGTTATTCATTTAAGTATTGGCGATTTTAAAAGGCATAACGAATATACTCTTTTAATTATGCTATAACTGCCCTAAGAACCAACTAAAATACACAGTATTTTAAATAGATTTACTAGAAAAAGAGATACAATTTTTCCACTCGTTTTAAGTAAATTTTTACGCGGATTTATGAAACGTTTCATTTTTATTCCTACCTTATACAATAGTATGAGATTTTTCAAGATTTAGTCAAATATAAAGCTCCCAAACTTTTAAAATGGAATTACATGCTTTTATAACTTAATATTCTGCACATTCTAATATCCTATCCCTTTATAATGATTTAAAAGCCATGGCTCCTCCACCGCCATGGCACGTGGAGGCCTTCCAATCAAAAAGTTAGATGCCTCCCCCGTATTTATCAAATTTAATAAAATTTAACAGGCATTATAAACCGAACAAGTTATATTTTTACTTTTTCTGTCAATGTTATTCATAATTTAATTGTTAAAATACAATATTAACGATTAAAGTAGTGCATTAAAGACTTTGCTTTAAAAAAAAACTTTTTACAAAGATATTATATAACAGTTATTAAGTATATTCCTATAGTTTTCATATTACTGAACTATTCAAAGACTTAGTATTCTTAGTATTTTATATTATTTCAATTCAATATGAGATAGAATTATTTACACTTGTTCAAAGAAAATGAAGAGGCTTATTTATAAAACCATTCATTTTAATTTCTACGGTCAAGGATATAATGGCATAGTCCAAGATTAGGCCTATGTGAAATATAAAACTCTGGAAGTTATGAAAATGAAATTACATGCTCTTATAACTTAGCTGATTTGATTTATAAGAAACCAGGGTACATCTGTTGCTTTTAATTCTTAGCGCTGCAATGACATGTCTTAATATTATATGAAAAAATAAATCAGAAATGTCAACATTGTTATTAGTATCCAAATTTTATGTTTACATGATTGCCAAACTCTGTGATGGATCTGATAATTAAAGTTAAACAAACACAAAAGACATGCAACAATAACTTTACAAGTCTCAACCGACTCGCTGCTTTCCCACATTTATGCGTACGAGGATGATACCAATTCTATTGACTCTTCTAAGTTACTGTTACATAAATAAATCAGTGTTAAAACTTATATATTACTGGCATTTGTTATTATTCTTTTATTAGATTTTTTGCCAGTCTTTATTTTAAAAATCAAAATTACAATCAAGTATTAATACAAAATTAAAATTCTTCTTTATGGTTAGACCTCAAGGTTATCCTTTGCGCTGGATGTTATTTTTCAAACGTTTTGCTCTTCAATCTTCAGACTGTTCTTCAAAGAGATGTCTTCCGTTAATAAATGCAAATTAAATCGTATTTTGTCCACGAATTTTTTGTTTGCGGTCATTAAAATGTAATTGTATATATGTAATAAACAAAATAAACACATAAAAAATATTCAAGAATAAAGATAAATAAGCATTTTGTAAAAAATAATTTTATTCATGGTCAGTATTATAGTACAGAGTACTTACAACTACAATATCACCGAACTTGGCAAACCATGAATATCAACTAACATGATGTAACAACTGTACAGATACCATTTGCTGGCCACTTTCCACTTAGTAGTACACATACAAAGATACATCAAACTATTTTATGATTCGAAGTTGCAATGATATGAATGGGTATTGAAAAAAGCTTAGTACTTTCAATAAAAATAAAACGTTTTGCTATGCAAAGCACCATAATATTCAACTTAATACATGTTATGGTTAAATATTTAGCACATTCTTATATCCTAGCCCTTCAGGATGATTTAAAAACCATGGCTCCTCCACCGCCATGGCCTGTGGAGGCCTTCCAGAAAACAAAAATTAGTTGCCTCCCCCATCTATTTCAAATTTAATATATTTTAACCCGACTTATGAACATGCCATTTAATAATTTGCTCTCTTAGTTAATATTATAAGTCTTTTTTAATTGTTAGAGTGGATTAGTAACGATTTAAGTTATTCATTCAAGTATTGGCGATTTTAAAAGGCATAACGAATATACTCTTTCAATTATGCTATAACTGCCCTAAGAACCAACTAAAATACACATTATTTTAAATAGATTTACTAGAAAAAGAGATACAATTTTTCCACTCGTTTTAAGTAAATTTTTACGCGGATTTATGAAATGTTTCATTTTTATTCCTACCTTTTACAATAGTATGAGATTTTTCAAGATTTAGTCAAATATAAAGCTCCCAAACTTTTAAAATGGAATTACATGCTTTTATAACTTAATATTCTAAACATTCTAATATCCTATCCCTTTATAATGATTTAAAAGCCATGGCTCCTCCACCGCCATGGCACGTGGAGGCCTTCCAATCAAAAAGTTAGATGCCTCCCCCGTATTTATCAAATTTAATAAAATTTAACAGGCATTATAAACCGAACAAGTTATATTTTTACTTTTTCTGTCAATGTTATTCATAATTTAATTGTTAAAATACAATATTAACGATTAAAGTAGTGCATTAAAGACTTCGCTTTAAAAAAATACTTTTTACAAAGATATTATATAACAGTTATTAAGTATATTCCTATAGTTTTCATATTACTGAACTATTAAAAGACTTAGTATTCTTAGTATTTTATATTATTTCAATTCAATATGAGATAGAATTATTTACACTTGTTCAAAGAAAATGAAGCTTACAGTATTTATAAAACGATTCATTTTAATTTCTACGGTCAAGGATATAATGGCATAGTCCAAGATTAGGCCTATGTGAAATATTAAACTCTGGAAGTTATGAAAATGAAATTACATGCTCTTATAACTTAGCTGATTTGATTTATAAGGAAGCAGGGTACATCTGTTGCTTTTAATTCTTAGCGCTGCAATGACATGTCGTAATATTATATGATAAAATAAATCAGAAATATCAACATTGATATTAGTATCCAAATTTTATGTTTACATGATTGCCAAACTCTGTGATGGATCTGATAATTAAAGTTAAACAAACACAAAAGACATGCAACAATAACTTTACAAGTCTCAACCGACTCGCTGCTTTCCCACATTTATGCGTACGAGGATGATACCAATTCTATTGACTCTTCTAAGTTACTGTTACATAAATAAATCAGTGTTAAAACTTATATATTACTGGCATTTGTTATTATTCTTTTATTAGATTTTTTGCCAGTCTTTATTTTAAAAATCAAAATTACAATCAAGTATTAATACAAAATTAAAATTCTTCTTTATGGTTAGACCTCAAGGTTATCCTTTGCGCTGGATGTTATTTTTCAAACGTTTTGCTCTTCAATCGTCGGACTGTTCTTCAAAGAGATGTCTTCCGTTAATAAATGCAAATTAAATCGTATTTTGTCCACGAATTTTTTGTTTGCTGTCATTAAAATGGAATTGTATATATGTAATAAACAAAATAAACGCATAAAAAATATTCAAGAATAAAGATAAATAAGCATTTTGTAAAAAATAATTTTATTCATGGTCAGTATTATAGTACAGAGTACTTACAACTACAATATCACCGAACTTGGCAAACCATGAATATTAACTAACATGATGTAACAACTGTACAAATACCATTTGCTGGCCACTTTCCACTTAGTAGTACACATACAAAGATACATCAAACTATTTTATGATTCGAAGTTGCAATGATATGAATAGGTATTGAAAAAGCTTAGTACTTTCAATAAAAATAAAACGTTTTGCTATGCAAAGCACCATAATATTCAACTTAATACATGTTATGGTTAAATATTTAGCACATTCTTATATCCTAGCCCTTCAGGATGATTTAAAAACCATGGCTCCTCCACCGCCATGGCCTGTGGAGGCCTTCCAGAAAACAAAAATTAGTTGCCTCCCCCATCTATTTCAAATTTAATATATTTTAACCCGACTTATGAACATGCCATTTAATAATTTGCTCTCTTAGTTAATATTATAAGTCTTTTTTAATTGTTAGAGTGGATTAGTAACGATTTAAGTTATTCATTCAAGTATTGGCGATTTTAAAAGGCATAACGAATATACTCTTTTAATTATGCTATAACTGCCCTAAGAACCAACTAAAATACACAGTATTTTAAATAGATTTACTAGAAAAAGAGATACAATTTTTCCACTCGTTTTAATTAAATTTTTACGCGGATTTATGAAACGTTTCATTTTTATTCCTACCTTTTACAATAGTATGAGATTTTTCAAGATTTAGTCAAATATAAAGCTCCCAAACTTTTAAAATGGAATTACATGCTTTTATAACTTAATATTCTGCACATTCTAATATCCTATCCCTTTATAATGATTTAAAAGCCATGGCTTCTCCACCGCCATGGCACGTGGAGGCCTTCCAATCAAAAAGTTAGATGCCTCCCCCGTATTTATCAAATTTAATAAAATTTAACAGGCATTATAAACCGAACAAGTTATATTTTTACTTTTTCTGTCAATGTTATTCATAATTTAATTGTTAAAATACAATATTAACGATTAAAGTAGTGCATTAAAGACTTCGCTTTAAAAAATTACTTTTTACAAAGATATTATATAACAGTTATTAAGTATATTCCTATAGTTTTCATATTACTGAACTATTCAAAGACTTAGTATACTTAGTATTTTATATTATTTCAATTCAATATGAGATAGAATTATTTACACTTGTTCAAAGAAAATGAAGAGGCTTATTTATAAAACCATTCATTTTAATTTCTACGGTCAAGGATATAATGGCATAGTCCAAGATTAGGCCTATGTGAAATATAAAACTCTGGAAGTTATGAAAATGAAATTACATGCTCTTATAACTTAGCTGATTTGATTTATAAGAAACCAGGGTACATCTGTTGCTTTTAATTCTTAGCGCTGCAATGGCATGTCTTAATATTATATGAAAAAATAAATCAGAAATGTCAACATTGTTATTAGTATCCAAATTTTATGTTTACATGATTGCCAAACTCGGTGATGGATCTGATAATTAAAGTTAAACAAACACAAAAGACATGCAACAATAACTTTACAAGTCTCAACCGACTCGCTGCTTTCCCACATTTATGCGTACGAGGATGATACCAATTCTATTGACTCTTCTAAGTTACTGTTACATAAATAAATCAGTGTTAAAACTTATATATTACTGGCATTTGTTATTATTCTTTTATTAGATTTTTTGCCAGTCTTTATTTTAAAAATCAAAATTACAATCAAGTTTTAATACAAAATTAAAAGTTCTTCTTTATGGTTAGACCTCAATGTTATCCTTTGCGCTGGATGTTATTTTTCAAACGTTTTGCTCTTAAATCTTCAGACTGTTCTTCAAAGAGATGTCTTTCCGTTAATAAATGCAAATTAAATCGTATTTTGTCCACGAATTTTTTGTTTGCGGTCATTAAAATGTAATTGTATATATGTAATAAACAAAATAAACGCATAAAAAATATTCAAGAATAAAGATATATAAGCATTTTGTAAAAAATAATTTTATTCATGGTCAGTATTATAGTACAGAGTATTTACAACTACAATATCACCGAACTTGGCAAACCATGAATATTAACTAACATGATGTAACAACTGTACAAATACCATTTGCTGGCCACTTTCCACTTAGTAGTACACATACAAAGATACATCAAACTATTTTATGATTCGAAGTTGCAATGATATGAATGGGTATTGAAAAAGCTTAGTACTTTCAATAAAAATAAAACGTTTTGCTATGCAAAGCACCATAATATTCAACTTAATACATGTTATGGTTAAATATTTAGCACATTCTTATATCCTAGCCCTTCAGGATGATTTAAAAACCATGGCTCCTCCACCGCCATGGCCTGTGGAGGCCTTCCAGAAAACAAAAATTAGTTGCCTCCCCCATCTATTTCAAATTTAATATATTTTAACCCGACTTATGAACATGCCATTTAATAATTTGCTCTCTTAGTTAATATTATAAGTCTTTTTTAATTGTTAGAGTGGATTAGTAACGATTTAAGTTATTCATTTAAGTATTGGCGATTTTAAAAGGCATAACGAATATACTCTTTTAATTATGCTATAACTGCCCTAAGAACCAACTAAAATACACAGTATTTTAAATAGATTTACTAGAAAAAGAGATACAATTTTTCCACTCGTTTTAAGTAAATTTTTACGCGGATTTATGAAACGTTTCATTTTTATTCCTACCTTATACAATAGTATGAGATTTTTCAAGATTTAGTCAAATATAAAGCTCCCAAACTTTTAAAATGGAATTACATGCTTTTATAACTTAATATTCTGCACATTCTAATATCCTATCCCTTTATAATGATTTAAAAGCCATGGCTCCTCCACCGCCATGGCACGTGGAGGCCTTCCAATCAAAAAGTTAGATGCCTCCCCCGTATTTATCAAATTTAATAAAATTTAACAGGCATTATAAACCGAACAAGTTATATTTTTACTTTTTCTGTCAATGTTATTCATAATTTAATTGTTAAAATACAATATTAACGATTAAAGTAGTGCATTAAAGACTTCGCTTTAAAAAAAAACTTTTTACAAAGATATTATATAACAGTTATTAAGTATATTCCTATAGTTTTCATATTACTGAACTATTCAAAGACTTAGTATTCTTAGTATTTTATATTATTTCAATTCAATATGAGATAGAATTATTTACACTTGTTCAAAGAAAATGAAGAGGCTTATTTATAAAACCATTCATTTTAATTTCTACGGTCAAGGATATAATGGCATAGTCCAAGATTAGGCCTATGTGAAATATAAAACTCTGGAAGTTATGAAAATGAAATTACATGCTCTTATAACTTAGCTGATTTGATTTATAAGAAACCAGGGTACATCTGTTGCTTTTAATTCTTAGCGCTGCAATGACATGTCTTAATATTATATGAAAAAATAAATCAGAAATGTCAACATTGTTATTAGTATCCAAATTTTATGTTTACATGATTGCCAAACTCTGTGATGGATCTGATAATTAAAGTTAAACAAACACAAAAGACATGCAACAATAACTTTACAAGTCTCAACCGACTCGCTGCTTTCCCACATTTATGCGTACGAGGATGATACCAATTCTATTGACTCTTCTAAGTTACTGTTACATAAATAAATCAGTGTTAAAACTTATATATTACTGGCATTTGTTATTATTCTTTTATTAGATTTTTTGCCAGTCTTTATTTTAAAAATCAAAATTACAATCAAGTATTAATACAAAATTAAAATTCTTCTTTATGGTTAGACCTCAAGGTTATCCTTTGCGCTGGATGTTATTTTTCAAACGTTTTGCTCTTCAATCTTCAGACTGTTCTTCAAAGAGATGTCTTCCGTTAATAAATGCAAATTAAATCGTATTTTGTCCACGAATTTTTTGTTTGCGGTCATTAAAATGTAATTGTATATATGTAATAAACAAAATAAACACATAAAAAATATTCAAGAATAAAGATAAATAAGCATTTTGTAAAAAATAATTTTATTCATGGTCAGTATTATAGTACAGAGTACTTACAACTACAATATCACCGAACTTGGCAAACCATGAATATTAACTAACATGATGTAACAACTGTACAGATACCATTTGCTGGCCACTTTCCACTTAGTAGTACACATACAAAGATACATCAAACTATTTTATGATTCGAAGTTGCAATGATATGAATGGGTATTGAAAAAAGCTTAGTACTTTCAATAAAAATAAAACGTTTTGCTATGCAAAGCACCATAATATTCAACTTAATACATGTTATGGTTAAATATTTAGCACATTCTTATATCCTAGCCCTTCAGGATGATTTAAAAACCATGGCTCCTCCACCGCCATGGCCTGTGGAGGCCTTCCAGAAAACAAAAATTAGTTGCCTCCCCCATCTATTTCAAATTTAATATATTTTAACCCGACTTATGAACATGCCATTTAATAATTTGCTCTCTTAGTTAATATTATAAGTCTTTTTTAATTGTTAGAGTGGATTAGTAACGATTTAAGTTATTCATTCAAGTATTGGCGATTTTAAAAGGCATAACGAATATACTCTTTTAATTATGCTATAACTGCCCTAAGAACCAACTAAAATACACATTATTTTAAATAGATTTACTAGAAAAAGAGATACAATTTTTCCACTCGTTTTAAGTAAATTTTTACGCGGATTTATGAAATGTTTTATTTTTATTCCTATCTTTTACAATAGTATGAGATTTTTCAAGATTTAGTCAAATATAAAGCTCCCAAACTTTTAAAATGGAATTACATGCTTTTATAACTTAATATTCTAAACATTCTAATATCCTATCCCTTTATAATGATTTAAAAGCCATGGCTCCTCCACCGCCATGGCACGTGGAGGCCTTCCAATCAAAAAGTTAGATGCCTCCCCCGTATTTATCAAATTTAATAAAATTTAACAGGCATTATAAACCGAACAAGTTATATTTTTACTTTTTCTGTCAATGTTATTCATAATTTAATTGTTAAAATACAATATTAACGATTAAAGTAGTGCATTAAAGACTTCGCTTTAAAAAAATACTTTTTACAAAGATATTATATAACAGTTATTAAGTATATTCCTATAGTTTTCATATTACTGAACTATTAAAAGACTTAGTATTCTTAGTATTTTATATTATTTCAATTCAATATGAGATAGAATTATTTACACTTGTTCAAAGAAAATGAAGCTTACAGTATTTATAAAACGATTCATTTTAATTTCTACGGTCAAGGATATAATGGCATAGTCCAAGATTAGGCCTATGTGAAATATTAAACTCTGGAAGTTATGAAAATGAAATTACATGCTCTTATAACTTAGCTGATTTGATTTATAAGGAAGCAGGGTACATCTGTTGCTTTTAATTCTTAGCGCTGCAATGACATGTCGTAATATTATATGATAAAATAAATCAGAAATATCAACATTGATATTAGTATCCAAATTTTATGTTTACATGATTGCCAAACTCGGTGATGGATCTGATAATTAAAGTTAAACAAACACAAAAGACATGCAACAATAACTTTACAAGTCTCAACCGACTCGCTGCTTTCCCACATTTATGCGTACGAGGATGATACCAATTCTATTGACTCTTCTAAGTTACTGTTACATAAATAAATCAGTGTTAAAACTTATATATTACTGGCATTTGTTATTATTCTTTTATTAGATTTTTTGCCAGTCTTTATTTTAAAAATCAAAATTACAATCAAGTATTAATACAAAATTAAAATTCTTCTTTATGGTTAGACCTCAAGGTTATCCTTTGCGCTGGATGTTATTTTTCAAACGTTTTGCTCTTCAATCGTCGGACTGTTCTTCAAAGAGATGTCTTCCGTTAATAAATGCAAATTAAATCGTATTTTGTCCACGAATTTTTTGTTTGCTGTCATTAAAATGGAATTGTATATATGTAATAAACAAAATAAACGCATAAAAAATATTCAAGAATAAAGATAAATAAGCATTTTGTAAAAAATAATTTTATTCATGGTCAGTATTATAGTACAGAGTACTTACAACTACAATATCACCGAACTTGGCAAACCATGAATATTAACTAACATGATGTAACAACTGTACAAATACCATTTGCTGGCCACTTTCCACTTAGTAGTACACATACAAAGATACATCAAACTATTTTATGATTCGAAGTTGCAATGATATGAATGGGTATTGAAAAAGCTTAGTACTTTCAATAAAAATAAAACGTTTTGCTATGCAAAGCACCATAATATTCAACTTAATACATGTTATGGTTAAATATTTAGCACATTCTTATATCCTAGCCCTTCAGGATGATTTAAAAACCATGGCTCCTCCACCGCCATGGCCTGTGGAGGCCTTCCAGAAAACAAAAATTAGTTGCCTCCCCCATCTATTTCAAATTTAATATATTTTAACCCGACTTATGAACATGCCATTTAATAATTTGCTCTCTTAGTTAATATTATAAGTCTTTTTTAATTGTTAGAGTGGATTAGTAACGATTTAAGTTATTCATTCAAGTATTGGCGATTTTAAAAGGCATAACGAATATACTCTTTTAATTATGCTATAACTGCCCTAAGAACCAACTAAAATACACAGTATTTTAAATAGATTTACTAGAAAAAGAGATACAATTTTTCCACTCGTTTTAATTAAATTTTTACGCGGATTTATGAAACGTTTCATTTTTATTCCTACCTTTTACAATAGTATGAGATTTTTCAAGATTTAGTCCAATATAAATTTCCCAAACTTTTAAAATGCAATTACATGCTTTTATAACTTAATATTCTGCACATTCTAATATCCTATCCCTTTATAATGATTTAAAAGCCATGGCTCCTCCACCGCCATGGCACGTGGAGGCCTTCCAATCAAAAAGTTAGATGCCTCCCCCGTATTTATCAAATTTAATAAAATTTAACAGGCATTATAAACCGAACAAGTTATATTTTTACTTTTTCTGTCAATGTTATTCATAATTTAATTGTTAAAATACAATATTAACGATTAAAGTAGTGCATTAAAGACTTCGCTTTACAAAATTACTTTTTACAAAGATATTATATAACAGTTATTAAGTATATTCCTATAGTTTTCATATTACTGAACTATTCAAAGACTTAGTATACTTAGTATTTTATATTATTTCAATTCAATATGAGATAGAATTATTTACACTTGTTCAAAGAAAATGAAGAGGCTTATTTATAAAACCATTCATTTTAATTTCTACGGTCAAGGATATAATGGCATAGTCCAAGATTAGGCCTATGTGAAATATAAAACTCTGGAAGTTATGAAAATGAAATTACATGCTCTTATAACTTAGCTGATTTGATTTATAAGAAACCAGGGTACATCTGTTGCTTTTAATTCTTAGCGCTGCAATGACATGTCTTAATATTATATGAAAAAATAAATCAGAAATGTCAACATTGTTATTAGTATCCAAATTTTATGTTTACATGATTGCCAAACTCGGTGATGGATCTGATAATTAAAGTTAAACAAACACAAAAGACATGCAACAATAACTTTACAAGTCTCAACCGACTCGCTGCTTTCCCACATTTATGCGTACGAGGATGATACCAATTCTATTGACTCTTCTAAGTTACTGTTACATAAATAAATCAGTGTTAAAACTTATATATTACTGGCATTTGTTATTATTCTTTTATTAGATTTTTTGCCAGTCTTTATTTTAAAAATCAAAATTACAATCAAGTTTTAATACAAAATTAAAAGTTCTTCTTTATGGTTAGACCTCAATGTTATCCTTTGCGCTGGATGTTATTTTTCAAACGTTTTGCTCTTAAATCTTCAGACTGTTCTTCAAAGAGATGTCTTTCCGTTAATAAATGCAAATTAAATCGTATTTTGTCCACGAATTTTTTGTTTGCGGTCATTAAAATGTAATTGTATATATGTAATAAACAAAATAAACGCATAAAAAATATTCAAGAATAAAGATATATAAGCATTTTGTAAAAAATAATTTTATTCATGGTCAGTATTATAGTACAGAGTACTTACAACTACAATATCACCGAACTTGGCAAACCATGAATATTAACTAACATGATGTAACAACTGTACAAATACCATTTGCTGGCCACTTTCCACTTAGTTGTACACATACAAAGATACATCAAACTATTTTATGATTCGAAGTTGCAATGATATGAATGGGTATTGAAAAAGCTTAGTACTTTCAATAAAAATAAAACGTTTTGCTATGCAAAGCACCATAATATTCAACTTAATACATGTTATGGTTAAATATTTAGCACATTCTTATATCCTAGCCCTTCAGGATGATTTAAAAACCATGGCTCCTCCACCGCCATGGCCTGTGGAGGCCTTCCAGAAAACAAAAATTAGTTGCCTCCCCCATCTATTTCAAATTTAATATATTTTAACCCGACTTATGAACATGCCATTTAATAATTTGCTCTCTTAGTTAATATTATAAGTCTTTTTTAATTGTTAGAGTGGATTAGTAACGATTTAAGTTATTCATTCAAGTATTGGCGATTTTAAAAGGCATAACGAATATACTCTTTTAATTATGCTATAACTGCCCTAAGAACCAACTAAAATACACAGTATTTTAAATAGATTTACTAGAAAAAGAGATACAATTTTTCCACTCGTTTTAATTAAATTTTTATGCGGATTTATGAAACGTTTCATTTTTATTCCTACCTTTTACAATAGTATGAGATTTTTCAAGATTTAGTCCAATATAAATTTCCCAAACTTTTAAAATGCAATTACATGCTTTTATAACTTAATATTCTGCACATTCTAATATCCTATCCCTTTATAATGATTTAAAAGCCATGGCTCCTCCACCGCCATGGCACGTGGAGGCCTTCCAATCAAAAAGTTAGATGCCTCCCCCGTATTTATCAAATTTAATAAAATTTAACAGGCATTATAAACCGAACAAGTTATATTTTTACTTTTTCTGTCAATGTTATTCATAATTTAATTGTTAAAATACAATATTAACGATTAAAGTAGTGCATTAAAGACTTCGCTTTACAAAATTACTTTTTACAAAGATATTATATAACAGTTATTAAGTATATTCCTATAGTTTTCATATTACTGAACTATTCAAAGACTTAGTATACTTAGTATTTTATATTATTTCAATTCAATATGAGATAGAATTATTTACACTTGTTCAAAGAAAATGAAGAGGCTTATTTATAAAACCATTCATTTTAATTTCTACGGTCAAGGATATAATGGCATAGTCCAAGATTAGGCCTATGTGAAATATAAAACTCTGGAAGTTATGAAAATGAAATTACATGCTCTTATAACTTAGCTGATTTGATTTATAAGAAACCAGGGTACATCTGTTGCTTTTAATTCTTAGCGCTGCAATGACATGTCTTAATATTATATGAAAAAATAAATCAGAAATGTCAACATTGTTATTAGTATCCAAATTTTATGTTTACATGATTGCCAAACTCGGTGATGGATCTGATAATTAAAGTTAAACAAACACAAAAGACATGCAACAATAACTTTACAAGTCTCAACCGACTCGCTGCTTTCCCACATTTATGCGTACGAGGATGATACCAATTCTATTGACTCTTCTAAGTTACTGTTACATAAATAAATCAGTGTTAAAACTTATATATTACTGGCATTTGTTATTATTCTTTTATTAGATTTTTTGCCAGTCTTTATTTTAAAAATCAAAATTACAATCAAGTTTTAATACAAAATTAAAAGTTCTTCTTTATGGTTAGACCTCAATGTTATCCTTTGCGCTGGATGTTATTTTTCAAACGTTTTGCTCTTAAATCTTCAGACTGTTCTTCAAAGAGATGTCTTTCCGTTAATAAATGCAAATTAAATCGTATTTTGTCCACGAATTTTTTGTTTGCGGTCATTAAAATGTAATTGTATATATGTAATAAACAAAATAAACGCATAAAAAATATTCAAGAATAAAGATATATAAGCATTTTGTAAAAAATAATTTTATTCATGGTCAGTATTATAGTACAGAGTACTTACAACTACAATATCACCGAACTTGGCAAACCATGAATATTAACTAACATGATGTAACAACTGTACAAATACCATTTGCTGGCCACTTTCCACTTAGTAGTACACATACAAAGATACATCAAACTATTTTATGATTCGAAGTTGCAATGATATGAATGGGTATTGAAAAAGCTTAGTACTTTCAATAAAAATAAAACGTTTTGCTATGCAAAGCACCATAATATTCAACTTAATACATGTTATGGTTAAATATTTAGCACATTCTTATATCCTAGCCCTTCAGGATGATTTAAAAACCATGGCTCCTCCACCGCCATGGCCTGTGGAGGCCTTCCAGAAAACAAAAATTAGTTGCCTCCCCCATCTATTTCAAATTTAATATATTTTAACCCGACTTATGAACATGCCATTTAATAATTTGCTCTCTTAGTTAATATTATAAGTCTTTTTTAATTGTTAGAGTGGATTAGTAACGATTTAAGTTATTCATTCAAGTATTGGCGATTTTAAAAGGCATAACGAATATACTCTTTTAATTATGCTATAACTGCCCTAAGAACCAACTAAAATACACAGTATTTTAAATAGATTTACTAGAAAAAGAGATACAATTTTTCCACTCGTTTTAATTAAATTTTTACGCGGATTTATGAAACGTTTCATTTTTATTCCTACCTTTTACAATAGTATGAGATTTTTCAAGATTTAGTCCAATATAAATTTCCCAAACTTTTAAAATGCAATTACATGCTTTTATAACTTAATATTCTGCACATTCTAATATCCTATCCCTTTATAATGATTTAAAAGCCATGGCTCCTCCACCGCCATGGCACGTGGAGGCCTTCCAATCAAAAAGTTAGATGCCTCCCCCGTATTTATCAAATTTAATAAAATTTAACAGGCATTATAAACCGAACAAGTTATATTTTTACTTTTTCTGTCAATGTTATTCATAATTTAATTGTTAAAATACAATATTAACGATTAAAGTAGTGCATTAAAGACTTCGCTTTACAAAATTACTTTTTACAAAGATATTATATAACAGTTATTAAGTATATTCCTATAGTTTTCATATTACTGAACTATTCAAAGACTTAGTATACTTAGTATTTTATATTATTTCAATTCAATATGAGATAGAATTATTTACACTTGTTCAAAGAAAATGAAGAGGCTTATTTATAAAACCATTCATTTTAATTTCTACGGTCAAGGATATAATGGCATAGTCCAAGATTAGGCCTATGTGAAATATAAAACTCTGGAAGTTATGAAAATGAAATTACATGCTCTTATAACTTAGCTGATTTGATTTATAAGAAACCAGGGTACATCTGTTGCTTTTAATTCTTAGCGCTGCAATGACATGTCTTAATATTATATGAAAAAATAAATCAGAAATGTCAACATTGTTATTAGTATCCAAATTTTATGTTTACATGATTGCCAAACTCGGTGATGGATCTGATAATTAAAGTTAAACAAACACAAAAGACATGCAACAATAACTTTACAAGTCTCAACCGACTCGCTGCTTTCCCACATTTATGCGTACGAGGATGATACCAATTCTATTGACTCTTCTAAGTTACTGTTACATAAATAAATCAGTGTTAAAACTTATATATTACTGGCATTTGTTATTATTCTTTTATTAGATTTTTTGCCAGTCTTTATTTTAAAAATCAAAATTACAATCAAGTTTTAATACAAAATTAAAAGTTCTTCTTTATGGTTAGACCTCAATGTTATCCTTTGCGCTGGATGTTATTTTTCAAACGTTTTGCTCTTAAATCTTCAGACTGTTCTTCAAAGAGATGTCTTTCCGTTAATAAATGCAAATTAAATCGTATTTTGTCCACGAATTTTTTGTTTGCGGTCATTAAAATGTAATTGTATATATGTAATAAACAAAATAAACGCATAAAAAATATTCAAGAATAAAGATATATAAGCATTTTGTAAAAAATAATTTTATTCATGGTCAGTATTATAGTACAGAGTACTTACAACTACAATATCACCGAACTTGGCAAACCATGAATATTAACTAACATGATGTAACAACTGTACAAATACCATTTGCTGGCCACTTTCCACTTAGTTGTACACATACAAAGATACATCAAACTATTTTATGATTCGAAGTTGCAATGATATGAATGGGTATTGAAAAAGCTTAGTACTTTCAATAAAAATAAAACGTTTTGCTATGCAAAGCACCATAATATTCAACTTAATACATGTTATGGTTAAATATTTAGCACATTCTTATATCCTAGCCCTTCAGGATGATTTAAAAACCATGGCTCCTCCACCGCCATGGCCTGTGGAGGCCTTCCAGAAAACAAAAATTAGTTGCCTCCCCCATCTATTTCAAATTTAATATATTTTAACCCGACTTATGAACATGCCATTTAATAATTTGCTCTCTTAGTTAATATTATAAGTCTTTTTTAATTGTTAGAGTGGATTAGTAACGATTTAAGTTATTCATTCAAGTATTGGCGATTTTAAAAGGCATAACGAATATACTCTTTTAATTATGCTATAACTGCCCTAAGAACCAACTAAAATACACAGTATTTTAAATAGATTTACTAGAAAAAGAGATACAATTTTTCCACTCGTTTTAATTAAATTTTTATGGGGATTTATGAAACGTTTCATTTTTATTCCTACCTTTTACAATAGTATGAGATTTTTCAAGATTTAGTCCAATATAAATTTCCCAAACTTTTAAAATGCAATTACATGCTTTTATAACTTAATATTCTGCACATTCTAATATCCTATCCCTTTATAATGATTTAAAAGCCATGGCTCCTCCACCGCCATGGCACGTGGAGGCCTTCCAATCAAAAAGTTAGATGCCTCCCCCGTATTTATCAAATTTAATAAAATTTAACAGGCATTATAAACCGAACAAGTTATATTTTTACTTTTTCTGTCAATGTTATTCATAATTTAATTGTTAAAATACAATATTAACGATTAAAGTAGTGCATTAAAGACTTCGCTTTACAAAATTACTTTTTACAAAGATATTATATAACAGTTATTAAGTATATTCCTATAGTTTTCATATTACTGAACTATTCAAAGACTTAGTATACTTAGTATTTTATATTATTTCAATTCAATATGAGATAGAATTATTTACACTTGTTCAAAGAAAATGAAGAGGCTTATTTATAAAACCATTCATTTTAATTTCTACGGTCAAGGATATAATGGCATAGTCCAAGATTAGGCCTATGTGAAATATAAAACTCTGGAAGTTATGAAAATGAAATTACATGCTCTTATAACTTAGCTGATTTGATTTATAAGAAACCAGGGTACATCTGTTGCTTTTAATTCTTAGCGCTGCAATGACATGTCTTAATATTATATGAAAAAATAAATCAGAAATGTCAACATTGTTATTAGTATCCAAATTTTATGTTTACATGATTGCCAAACTCGGTGATGGATCTGATAATTAAAGTTAAACAAACACAAAAGACATGCAACAATAACTTTACAAGTCTCAACCGACTCGCTGCTTTCCCACATTTATGCGTACGAGGATGATACCAATTCTATTGACTCTTCTAAGTTACTGTTACATAAATAAATCAGTGTTAAAACTTATATATTACTGGCATTTGTTATTATTCTTTTATTAGATTTTTTGCCAGTCTTTATTTTAAAAATCAAAATTACAATCAAGTTTTAATACAAAATTAAAAGTTCTTCTTTATGGTTAGACCTCAATGTTATCCTTTGCGCTGGATGTTATTTTTCAAACGTTTTGCTCTTAAATCTTCAGACTGTTCTTCAAAGAGATGTCTTTCCGTTAATAAATGCAAATTAAATCGTATTTTGTCCACGAATTTTTTGTTTGCGGTCATTAAAATGTAATTGTATATATGTAATAAACAAAATAAACGCATAAAAAATATTCAAGAATAAAGATATATAAGCATTTTGTAAAAAATAATTTTATTCATGGTCAGTATTATAGTACAGAGTACTTACAACTACAATATCACCGAACTTGGCAAACCATGAATATTAACTAACATGATGTAACAACTGTACAAATACCATTTGCTGGCCACTTTCCACTTAGTAGTACACATACAAAGATACATCAAACTATTTTATGATTCGAAGTTGCAATGATATGAATGGGTATTGAAAAAGCTTAGTACTTTCAATAAAAATAAAACGTTTTGCTATGCAAAGCACCATAATATTCAACTTAATACATGTTATGGTTAAATATTTAGCACATTCTTATATCCTAGCCCTTCAGGATGATTTAAAAACCATGGCTCCTCCACCGCCATGGCCTGTGGAGGCCTTCCAGAAAACAAAAATTAGTTGCCTCCCCCATCTATTTCAAATTTAATATATTTTAACCCGACTTATGAACATGCCCTTTAATAATTTGCTCTCTTAGTTAATATTATAAGTCTTTTTTAATTGTTAGAGTGGATTAGTAACGATTTAAGTTATTCATTTAAGTATTGGCGATTTTAAAAGGCATAACGAATATACTCTTTTAATTATGCTATAACTGCCCTAAGAACCAACTAAAATACACAGTATTTTAAATAGATTTACTAGAAAAAGAGATACAATTTTTCCACTCGTTTTAAGTAAATTTTTACGCGGATTTATGAAACGTTTCATTTTTATTCCTACCTTATACAATAGTATGAGATTTTTCAAGATTTAGTCAAATATAAAGCTCCCTAACTTTTAAAATGGAATTACATGCTTTTATAACTTAATATTCTGCACATTCTAATATCCTATCCCTTTATAATGATTTAAAAGCCATGGCTCCTCCACCGCCATGGCACGTGGAGGCCTTCCAATCAAAAAGTTAGATGCCTCCCCCGTATTTATCAAATTTAATAAAATTTAACAGGCATTATAAACCGAACAAGTTATATTTTTACTTTTTCTGTCAATGTTATTCATAATTTAATTGTTAAAATACAATATTAACGATTAAAGTAGTGCATTAAAGACTTCGCTTTAAAAAAATACTTTTTACAAAGATATTATATAACAGTTATTAAGTATATTCCTATAGTTTTCATATTACTGAACTATTCAAAGACTTAGTATTCTTAGTATTTTATATTATTTCAATTCAATATGAGATAGAATTATTTACACTTGTTCAAAGAAAATGAAGAGGCTTATTTATAAAACCATTCATTTTAATTTCTACTGTCAAGGATATAATGGCATAGTCCAAGATAAGGCCTATGTGAAATATAAAACTCTGGAAGTTATGAAAATGAAATTACATGCTCTTATAACTTAGCTGATTTGATTTATAAGAAACCAGGGTACATCTGTTGCTTTTAATTCTTAGCGCTGCAATGACATGTCTTAATATTATATGAAAAAATAAATCAGAAATGTCAACATTGTTATTAGTATCCAAATTTTATGTTTACATGATTGCCAAACTCGGTGATGGATCTGATAATTAAAGTTAAACAAACACAAAAGACATGCAACAATAACTTTACAAGTCTCAACCGACTCGCTGCTTTCCCACATTTATGCGTACGAGGATGATACCAATTCTATTGACTCTTCTAAGTTACTGTTACATAAATAAATCAGTGTTAAAACTTATATATTACTGGCATTTGTTATTATTCTTTTATTAGATTTTTTGCCAGTCTTTATTTTAAAAATCAAAATTACAATCAAGTATTAATACAAAATTAAAATTCTTCTTTATGGTTAGACCTCAAGGTTATCCTTTGCGCTGGATGTTATTTTTCAAACGTTTTGCTCTTCAATCGTCGGACTGTTCTTCAAAGAGATGTCTTCCGTTAATAAATGCAAATTAAATCGTATTTTGTCCACGAATTTTTTGTTTGCTGTCATTAAAATGGAATTGTATATATGTAATAAACAAAATAAACGCATAAAAAATATTCAAGAATAAAGATAAATAAGCATTTTGTAAAAAATAATTTTATTCATGGTCAGTATTATAGTACAGAGTACTTACAACTACAATATCACCGAACTTGGCAAACCATGAATATTAACTAACATGATGTAACAACTGTACAGATACCATTTGCTGGCCACTTTCCACTTAGTAGTACACATACAAAGATACATCAAACTATTTTATGATTCGAAGTTGCAATGATATGAATGGGTATTGAAAAAAGCTTAGTACTTTCAATAAATATAAAACGTTTTGCTATGCAAAGCACCATAATATTCAACTTAATACATGTTATGGTTAAATATTTAGCACATTCTTATATCCTAGCCCTTCAGGATGATTTAAAAACCATGGCTCCTCCACCGCCATGGCCTGTGGAGGCCTTCCAGAAAACAAAAATTAGTTGCCTCCCCCATCTATTTCAAATTTAATATATTTTAACCCGACTTATGAACATGCCATTTAATAATTTGCTCTCTTAGTTAATATTATAAGTCTTTTTTAATTGTTAGAGTGGATTAGTAACGATTTAAGTTATTCATTCAAGTATTGGCGATTTTAAAAGGCATAACGAATATACTCTTTTAATTATGCTATAACTGCCCTAAGAACCAACTAAAATACACAGTATTTTAAATAGATTTACTAGAAAAAGAGATACAATTTTTCCACTCGTTTTAATTAAATTTTTACGCGGATTTATGAAACGTTTCATTTTTATTCCTACCTTTTACAATAGTATGAGATTTTTCAAGATTTAGTCAAATATAAAGCTCCCAAACTTTTAAAATGGAATTACATGCTTTTATAACTTAATATTCTGCACATTCCTATCCCTTTATAATGATTTAAAAGCCATGGCTCCTCCACCGCCATGGCACGTGGAGGCCTTCCAATCAAAAAGTTAGATGCCTCCCCCGTATTTATCAAATTTAATAAAATTTAACAGGCATTATAAACCGAACAAGTTATATTTTTACTTTTTCTGTCAATGTTATTCATAATTTAATTGTTAAAATACAATATTAACGATTAAAGTAGTGCATTAAAGACTTCGCTTTAAAAAAATACTTTTTACAAAGATATTATATAACAGTTATTAAGTATATTCCTATAGTTTTCATATTACTGAACTATTCAAAGACTTAGTATACTTAGTATTTTATATTATTTCAATTCAATATGAGATAGAATTATTTACACTTGTTCAAAGAAAATGAAGAGGCTTATTTATAAAACCATTCATTTTAATTTCTACGGTCAAGGATATAATGGCATAGTCCAAGATTAGGCCTATGTGAAATATAAAACTCTGGAAGTTATGAAAATGAAATTACATGCTCTTATAACTTAGCTGATTTGATTTATAAGAAACCAGGGTACATCTGTTGCTTTTAATTCTTAGCGCTGCAATGACATGTCTTAATATTATATGAAAAAATAAATCAGAAATGTCAACATTGTTATTAGTATCCAAATTTTATGTTTACATGATTGCCAAACTCGGTGATGGATCTGATAATTAAAGTTAAACAAACACAAAAGACATGCAACAATAACTTTACAAGTCTCAACCGACTCGCTGCTTTCCCACATTTATGCGTACGAGGATGATACCAATTCTATTGACTCTTCTAAGTTACTGTTACATAAATAAATCAGTGTTAAAACTTATATATTACTGGCATTTGTTATTATTCTTTTATTAGATTTTTTGCCAGTCTTTATTTTAAAAATCAAAATTACAATCAAGTTTTAATACAAAATTAAAAGTTCTTCTTTATGGTTAGACCTCAATGTTATCCTTTGCGCTGGATGTTATTTTTCAAACGTTTTGCTCTTAAATCTTCAGACTGTTCTTCAAAGAGATGTCTTCCGTTAATAAATGCAAATTAAATCGTATTTTGTCCACGAATTTTTTGTTTGCGGTCATTAAAATGTAATTGTATATATGTAATAAACAAAATAAACGCATAAAAAATATTCAAGAATAAAGATAAATAAGCATTTTGTAAAAAATAATTTTATTCATGGTCAGTATTATAGTACAGAGTACTTACAACTACAATATCACCGAACTTGGCAAACCTTGAATATTAACTAACATGATGTAACAACTGTACAAATACCATTTGCTGGCCACTTTCCACTTAGTAGTACACATACAAAGATACATCAAACTATTTTATGATTCGAAGTTGCAATGATATGAATGGGTATTGAAAAAGCTTAGTACTTTCAATAAAAATAAAACATTTTGCTATGCAAAGCACCATAATATTCAACTTAATACATGTTATGGTTAAATATTTAGCACATTCTTATATCCTAGCCCTTCAGGATGATTTAAAAACCATGGCTCCTCCACCGCCATGGCCTGTGGAGGCCTTCCAGAAAACAAAAATTAGTTGCCTCCCCCATCTATTTCAAATTTAATATATTTTAACCCGACTTATGAACATGCCATTTAATAATTTGCTCTCTTAGTTAATATTATAAGTCTTTTTAAATTGTTAGAGTGGATTAGTAACGATTTAAGTTATTCATTCAAGTATTGACGATTTTAAAAGGCATAACGAATATACTCTTTTAATTATGCTATAACTGCCCTAAGAACCAACTAAAATACACATTATTTTAAATAGATTTACTAGAAAAAGAGATACAATTTTTCCACTCGTTTTAAGTAAATTTTTACGCGGATTTATGAAACGTTTCATTTTTATTCCTACCTTTTACAATAGTATGAGATTTTTCAAGATTTAGTCAAATATAAAGCTCCCAAACTTTTAAAATGGAATTACATGCTTTTATAACTTAATATTCTGCACATTCTAATATCCTATCCCTTTATAATGATTTAAAAGCCATGGCTCCTCCACCGCCATGGCACGTGGAGGCCTTCCAATCAAAAAGTTAGATGCCTCCCCCGTATTTATCAAATTTAATAAAATTTAACAGGCATTATAAACCGAACAAGTTATATTTTTACTTTTTCTGTCAATGTTATTCATAATTTAATTGTTAAAATACAATATTAACGATTAAAGTAGTGCATTAAAGACTTCGCTTTAAAAAAATACTTTTTACAAAGATATTATATAACAGTTATTAAGTATATTCCTATAGTTTTCATATTACTGAACTATTCAAAGACTTAGTATACTTAGTATTTTATATTATTTCAATTCAATATGAGATAGAATTATTTACACTTGTTCAAAGAAAATGAAGAGGCTTATTTATAAAACCATTCATTTTAATTTCTACGGTCAAGGATATAATGGCATAGTCCAAGATTAGGCCTATGTGAAATATAAAACTCTGGAAGTTATGAAAATGAAATTACATGCTCTTATAACTTAGCTGATTTGATTTATAAGAAACCAGGGTACATCTGTTGCTTTTAATTCTTAGCGCTGCAATGACATGTCTTAATATTATATGAAAAAATAAATCAGAAATGTCAACATTGTTATTAGTATCCAAATTTTATGTTTACATGATTGCCAAACTCGGTGATGGATCTGATAATTAAAGTTAAACAAACACAAAAGACATGCAACAATAACTTTACAAGTCTCAACCGACTCGCTGCTTTCCCACATTTATGCGTACGAGGATGATACCAATTCTATTGACTCTTCTAAGTTACTGTTACATAAATAAATCAGTGTTAAAACTTATATATTACTGGCATTTGTTATTATTCTTTTATTAGATTTTTTGCCAGTCTTTATTTTAAAAATCAAAATTACAATCAAGTATTAATACAAAATTAAAATTCTTCTTTATGGTTAGACCTCAAGGTTATCCTTTGCGCTGGATGTTATTTTTCAAACGTTTTGCTCTTCAATCGTCGGACTGTTCTTCAAAGAGATGTCTTCCGTTAATAAATGCAAATTAAATCGTATTTTGTCCACGAATTTTTTGTTTGCTGTCATTAAAATGGAATTGTATATATGTAATAAACAAAATAAACGCATAAAAAATATTCAAGAATAAAGATAAATAAGCATTTTGTAAAAAATAATTTTATTCATGGTCAGTATTATAGTACAGAGTACTTACAACTACAATATCACCGAACTTGGCAAACCATGAATATTAACTAACATGATGTAACAACTGTACAGATACCATTTGCTGGCCACTTTCCACTTAGTAGTACACATACAAAGATACATCAAACTATTTTATGATTCGAAGTTGCAATGATATGAATGGGTATTGAAAAAAGCTTAGTACTTTCAATAAATATAAAACGTTTTGCTATGCAAAGCACCATAATATTCAACTTAATACATGTTATGGTTAAATATTTAGCACATTCTTATATCCTAGCCCTTCAGGATGATTTAAAAACCATGGCTCCTCCACCGCCATGGCCTGTGGAGGCCTTCCAGAAAACAAAAATTAGTTGCCTCCCCCATCTATTTCAAATTTAATATATTTTAACCCGACTTATGAACATGCCATTTAATAATTTGCTCTCTTAGTTAATATTATAAGTCTTTTTTAATTGTTAGAGTGGATTAGTAACGATTTAAGTTATTCATTCAAGTATTGGCGATTTTAAAAGGCATAACGAATATACTCTTTTAATTATGCTATAACTGCCCTAAGAACCAACTAAAATACACAGTATTTTAAATAGATTTACTAGAAAAAGAGATACAATTTTTCCACTCGTTTTAATTAAATTTTTACGCGGATTTATGAAACGTTTCATTTTTATTCCTACCTTTTACAATAGTATGAGATTTTTCAAGATTTAGTCAAATATAAAGCTCCCAAACTTTTAAAATGGAATTACATGCTTTTATAACTTAATATTCTGCACATTCCTATCCCTTTATAATGATTTAAAAGCCATGGCTCCTCCACCGCCATGGCACGTGGAGGCCTTCCAATCAAAAAGTTAGATGCCTCCCCCGTATTTATCAAATTTAATAAAATTTAACAGGCATTATAAACCGAACAAGTTATATTTTTACTTTTTCTGTCAATGTTATTCATAATTTAATTGTTAAAATACAATATTAACGATTAAAGTAGTGCATTAAAGACTTCGCTTTAAAAAAATACTTTTTACAAAGATATTATATAACAGTTATTAAGTATATTCCTATAGTTTTCATATTACTGAACTATTCAAAGACTTAGTATACTTAGTATTTTATATTATTTCAATTCAATATGAGATAGAATTATTTACACTTGTTCAAAGAAAATGAAGAGGCTTATTTATAAAACCATTCATTTTAATTTCTACGGTCAAGGATATAATGGCATAGTCCAAGATTAGGCCTATGTGAAATATAAAACTCTGGAAGTTATGAAAATGAAATTACATGCTCTTATAACTTAGCTGATTTGATTTATAAGAAACCAGGGTACATCTGTTGCTTTTAATTCTTAGCGCTGCAATGACATGTCTTAATATTATATGAAAAAATAAATCAGAAATGTCAACATTGTTATTAGTATCCAAATTTTATGTTTACATGATTGCCAAACTCGGTGATGGATCTGATAATTAAAGTTAAACAAACACAAAAGACATGCAACAATAACTTTACAAGTCTCAACCGACTCGCTGCTTTCCCACATTTATGCGTACGAGGATGATACCAATTCTATTGACTCTTCTAAGTTACTGTTACATAAATAAATCAGTGTTAAAACTTATATATTACTGGCATTTGTTATTATTCTTTTATTAGATTTTTTGCCAGTCTTTATTTTAAAAATCAAAATTACAATCAAGTTTTAATACAAAATTAAAAGTTCTTCTTTATGGTTAGACCTCAATGTTATCCTTTGCGCTGGATGTTATTTTTCAAACGTTTTGCTCTTAAATCTTCAGACTGTTCTTCAAAGAGATGTCTTCCGTTAATAAATGCAAATTAAATCGTATTTTGTCCACGAATTTTTTGTTTGCGGTCATTAAAATGTAATTGTATATATGTAATAAACAAAATAAACGCATAAAAAATATTCAAGAATAAAGATAAATAAGCATTTTGTAAAAAATAATTTTATTCATGGTCAGTATTATAGTACAGAGTACTTACAACTACAATATCACCGAACTTGGCAAACCTTGAATATTAACTAACATGATGTAACAACTGTACAAATACCATTTGCTGGCCACTTTCCACTTAGTAGTACACATACAAAGATACATCAAACTATTTTATGATTCGAAGTTGCAATGATATGAATGGGTATTGAAAAAGCTTAGTACTTTCAATAAAAATAAAACATTTTGCTATGCAAAGCACCATAATATTCAACTTAATACATGTTATGGTTAAATATTTAGCACATTCTTATATCCTAGCCCTTCAGGATGATTTAAAAACCATGGCTCCTCCACCGCCATGGCCTGTGGAGGCCTTCCAGAAAACAAAAATTAGTTGCCTCCCCCATCTATTTCAAATTTAATATATTTTAACCCGACTTATGAACATGCCATTTAATAATTTGCTCTCTTAGTTAATATTATAAGTCTTTTTAAATTGTTAGAGTGGATTAGTAACGATTTAAGTTATTCATTCAAGTATTGACGATTTTAAAAGGCATAACGAATATACTCTTTTAATTATGCTATAACTGCCCTAAGAACCAACTAAAATACACATTATTTTAAATAGATTTACTAGAAAAAGAGATACAATTTTTCCACTCGTTTTAAGTAAATTTTTACGCGGATTTATGAAACGTTTCATTTTTATTCCTACCTTTTACAATAGTATGAGATTTTTCAAGATTTAGTCAAATATAAAGCTCCCAAACTTTTAAAATGGAATTACATGCTTTTATAACTTAATATTCTGCACATTCTAATATCCTATCCCTTTATAATGATTTAAAAGCCATGGCTCCTCCACCGCCATGGCACGTGGAGGCCTTCCAATCAAAAAGTTAGATGCCTCCCCCGTATTTATCAAATTTAATAAAATTTAACAGGCATTATAAACCGAACAAGTTATATTTTTACTTTTTCTGTCAATGTTATTCATAATTTAATTGTTAAAATACAATATTAACGATTAAAGTAGTGCATTAAAGACTTCGCTTTAAAAAAATACTTTTTACAAAGATATTATATAACAGTTATTAAGTATATTCCTATAGTTTTCATATTACTGAACTATTCAAAGACTTAGTATTCTTAGTATTTTATATTATTTCAATTCAATATGAGATAGAATTATTTACACTTGTTCAAAGAAAATGAAGAGGCTTATTTATAAAACCATTCATTTTAATTTCTACGGTCAAGGATATAATGGCATAGTCCAAGATTAGGCCTATGTGAAATATAAAACTCTGGAAGTTATGAAAATGAAATTACATGCTCTTATAACTTAGCTGATTTGATTTATAAGAAACCAGGGTACATCTGTTGCTTTTAATTCTTAGCGCTGCAATGACATGTCTTAATATTATATGAAAAAATAAATCAGAAATGTCAACATTGTTATTAGTATCCAAATTTTATGTTTACATGATTGCCAAACTCGGTGATGGATCTGATAATTAAAGTTAAACAAACACAAAAGACATGCAACAATAACTTTACAAGTCTCAACCGACTCGCTGCTTTCCCACATTTATGCGTACGAGGATGATACCAATTCTATTGACTCTTCTAAGTTACTGTTACATAAATAAATCAGTGTTAAAACTTATATATTACTGGCATTTGTTATTATTCTTTTATTAGATTTTTTGCCAGTCTTTATTTTAAAAATCAAAATTACAATCAAGTTTTAATACAAAATTAAAAGTTCTTCTTTATGGTTAGACCTCAATGTTATCCTTTGCGCTGGATGTTATTTTTCAAACGTTTTGCTCTTAAATCTTCAGACTGTTCTTCAAAGAGATGTCTTCCGTTAATAAATGCAAATTAAATCGTATTTTGTCCACGAATTTTTTGTTTGCGGTCATTAAAATGTAATTGTATATATGTAATAAACAAAATAAACGCATAAAAAATATTCAAGAATAAAGATAAATAAGCATTTTGTAAAAAATAATTTTATTCATGGTCAGTATTATAGTACAGAGTACTTACAACTACAATATCACCGAACTTGGCAAACCATGAATATTAACTAACATGATGTAACAACTGTACAAATACCATTTGCTGGCCACTTTCCACTTAGTAGTACACATACAAAGATACATCAAACTATTTTATGATTCGAAGTTGCAATGATATGAATGGGTATTGAAAAAGCTTAGTACTTTCAATAAAAATAAAACGTTTTGCTATGACTACCATAATATTCAACTTAATACATGTTATGGTTAAATATTTAGCACATTCTTATATCCTAGCCCTTCAGGATGATTTAAAAACCATGGCTCCTCCACCGCCATGGCCTGTGGAGGCCTTCCAGAAAACAAAAATTAGTTGCCTCCCCCATCTATTTCAAATTTAATATATTTTAACTTGACTTATGAACATGCCATTTAATAATTTGCTCTCTTAGTTAATATTATAAGTCTTTTTTAATTGTTAGAGTGGATTAGTAACGATTTAAGTTATTCATTCAAGTATTGGCGATTTTAAAAGGCATAACGAATATACTCTTTTAATTATGCTATAACTGCCCTAAGAACCAACTAAAATACACAGTATTTTAAATAGATTTACTAGAAAAAGAGATACAATGTTTCCACTCGTTTTAAGTAAATTTTTACGCAGATTTATGAAACGTTTCATTTTTATTCCTACCTTTTACAATAGTATGAGATTTTTCAAGATTTAGTCAAATATAAAGCTCCCAAACTTTTAAAATGGAATTACATGCTTTTATAACTTAATATTCTGCACATTCTAATATCCTATCCCTTTATAATGATTTAAAAGCCATGGCTCCTCCACCGCCATGGCACGTGGAGGCCTTCCAATCAAAAAGTTGGATGCCTCCCCCGTATTTATCAAATTTAATAAAAAATTTAACAGGCATTATAAACCGAACAAGTTATATTTTTACTTTTTCTGTCAATGTTATTCATAATTTAATTGTTAAAATACAATATTAACGATTAAAGTAGTGCATTAAAGACTTCGCTTTAAAAAAATACTTTTTACAAAGATATTATATAACAGTTATTAAGTATATTCCTATAGTTTTCATATTACTGAACTATTAAAAGACTTAGTATTCTTAGTATTTTATATTATTTCAATTCAATATGAGATAGAATTATTTACACTTGTTCAAAGAAAATGAAGCTTACAGTATTTATAAAACGATTCATTTTAATTTCTACGGTCAAGGATATAATGGCATAGTCCAAGATTAGGCCTATGTGAAATATTAAACTCTGGAAGTTATGAAAATGAAATTACATGCTCTTATAACTTAGCTGATTTGATTTATAAGGAAGCAGGGTACATCTGTTGCTTTTTATTCTTAGCGCTGCAATGACATGTCGTAATATTATATGATAAATTAAATCAGAAATATCAACATTGATATTAGTATCCAAATTTTATGTTTACATGATTGCCAAACTCGGTGATGGATCTGATAATTAAAGTTAAACAACACAAAAGACATGCAACAATAACTTTACAAGTTTCAACCGACTCGCTGCTTTCCCACATTTATGCGTACGAGGATGATACCAATTCTATTGACTCTTCTAAGTTACTGTTACATAAATAAATCAGTGTTAAAACTTATATATTACTGGCATTTGTTATTATTCTTTTATTAGATTTTTCGCCAGTCTTTATTTTAAAAATCAAAATTACAATCAAGTATTAATACAAAATTAAAATTCTTCTTTATGGTTAGACCTCAAGGTTATCCTTTGCGCTGGATGTTATTTTTAAACGTTTTGCTCTTCAATCGTCGGACTGTTCTTCAAAGAGATGTCTTCCGTTAATAAATGCAAATTAAATCGTATTTTGTCCACGAATTTTTTGTTTGCTGTCATTAAAATGGAATTGTATATATGTAATAAACAAAATAAACGCATAAAAAATATTCAAGAATAAAGATAAATAAGCATTTTGTAAAAAATAATTTTATTCATGGTCAGTATTATAGTACAGAGTACTTACAACTACAATATCACCGAACTTGGCAAACCATGAATATTAACTAACATGATGTAACAACTGTACAAATACCATTTGCTGGCCACTTTCCACTTAGTAGTACACATACAAAGATACATCAAACTATTTTATGATTCGAAGTTGCAATGATATGAATGGGTATTGAAAAAAGCTTAGTACTTTCAATAAAAATAAAACGTTTTGCTATGCAAAGCACCATAATATTCAACTTAATACATGTTATGGTTAAATATTTAGCACATTCTTATATCCTAGCCCTTCAGGATGATTTAAAAACCATGGCTCCTCCACCGCCATGGCCTGTGGAGGCCTTCCAGAAAACAAAAATTAGTTGCCTCCCCCATCTATTTCAAATTTAATATATTTTAACCCGACTTATGAACATGCCATTTAATAATTTGCTCTCTTAGTTAATATTATAAGTCTTTTTTAATTGTTAGAGTGGATTAGTAACGATTTAAGTTATTCATTTAAGTATTGGCGATTTTAAAAGGCATAACGAATATACTCTTTTTTAATTATGCTATAACTGCCCTAAGAACCAACTAAAATACACAGTATTTTAAATAGATTTACTAGAAAAAGAGATACAATTTTTCCACTCGTTTTAAGTAAATTTTTACGCGGATTTATGAAACGTTTCATTTTTATTCCTACCTTATACAATAGTATGAGATTTTTCAAGATTTAGTCAAATATAAAGCTCCCAAACTTTTAAAATGGAATTACATGCTTTTATAACTTAATATTCTGCACATTCTAATATCCTATCCCTTTATAATGATTTAAAAGCCATGGCTCCTCCACCGCCATGGCACGTGGAGGCCTTCCAATCAAAAAGTTAGATGCCTCCCCCGTATTTATCAAATTTAATAAAATTTAACAGGCATTATAAACCGAACAAGTTATATTTTTACTTTTTCTGTCAATGTTATTCATAATTTAATTGTTAAAATACAATATTAACGATTAAAGTAGTGCATTAAAGACTTCGCTTTAAAAAAATACTTTTTACAAAGATATTATATAACAGTTATTAAGTATATTCCTATAGTTTTCATATTACTGAACTATTCAAAGACTTAGTATTCTTAGTATTTTATATTATTTCAATTCAATATGAGATAGAATTATTTACACTTGTTCAAAGAAAATGAAGAGGCTTATTTATAAAACCATTCATTTTAATTTCTACGGTCAAGGATATAATGGCATAGTCCAAGATTAGGCCTATGTGAAATATAAAACTCTGGAAGTTATGAAAATGAAATTACATGCTCTTATAACTTAGCTGATTTGATTTATAAGAAACCAGGGTACATCTGTTGCTTTTAATTCTTAGCGCTGCAATGACATGTCTTAATATTATATGAAAAAATAAATCAGAAATGTCAACATTGTTATTAGTATCCAAAATTTATGTTTACATGATTGCCAAACTCGGTGATGGATCTGATAATTAAAGTTAAACAAACACAAAAGACATGCAACAATAACTTTACAAGTCTCAACCGACTCGCTGCTTTCCCACATTTATGCGTACGAGGATGATACCAATTCTATTGACTCTTCTAAGTTACTGTTACATAAATAAATCAGTGTTAAGACTTATATATTACTGGCATTTGTTATTATTCTTTTATTAGATTTTTTGCCAGTCTTTATTTTAAAAATCAAAATTACAATCAAGTATTAATACAAAATTAAAATTCTTCTTTATGGTTAGACCTCAAGGTTATCCTTTGCGCTGGATGTTATTTTTCAAACGTTTTGCTCTTCAATCTTCAGACTGTTCTTCAAAGAGATGTCTTCCGTTAATAAATGCAAATTAAATCGTATTTTGTCCACGAATTTTTTGTTTGCGGTCATTAAAATGTAATTGTATATATGTAATAAACAAAATAAACACATAAAAAATATTCAAGAATAAAGATAAATAAGCATTTTGTAAAAAATAATTTTATTCATGGTCAGTATTATAGTACAGAGTACTTACAACTACAATATCACCGAACTTGGCAAACCATGAATATTAACTAACATGATGTAACAACTGTACAGATACCATTTGCTGGCCACTTTCCACTTAGTAGTACACATACAAAGATACATCAAACTATTTTATGATTCGAAGTTGCAATGATATGAATGGGTATTGAAAAAAGCTTAGTACTTTCAATAAAAATAAAACGTTTTGCTATGCAAAGCACCATAATATTCAACTTAATACATGTTATGGTTAAATATTTAGCACATTCTTATATCCTAGCCCTTCAGGATGATTTAAAAACCATGGCTCCTCCACCGCCATGGCCTGTGGAGGCCTTCCAGAAAACAAAAATTAGTTGCCTCCCCCATCTATTTCAAATTTAATATATTTTAACCCGACTTATGAACATGCCATTTAATAATTTGCTCTCTTAGTTAATATTATAAGTCTTTTTTAATTGTTAGAGTGGATTAGTAACGATTTAAGTTATTCATTCAAGTATTGGCGATTTTAAAAGGCATAACGAATATACTCTTTTAATTATGCTATAACTGCCCTAAGAACCAACTAAAATACACATTATTTTAAATAGATTTACTAGAAAAAGAGATACAATTTTTCCACTCGTTTTAAGTAAATTTTTACGCGGATTTATGAAATGTTTCATTTTTATTCCTACCTTTTACAATAGTATGAGATTTTTCAAGATTTAGTCAAATATAAAGCTCCCAAACTTTTAAAATGGAATTACATGCTTTTATAATATAATATTCTAAACATTCTAATATCCTATCCCTTTATAATGATTTAAAAGCCATGGCTCCTCCACCGCCATGGCACGTGGAGGCCTTCCAATCAAAAAGTTAGATGCCTCCCCCGTATTTATCAAATTTAATAAAATTTAACAGGCATTATAAACCGAACAAGTTATATTTTTACTTTTTCTGTCAATGTTATTCATAATTTAATTGTTAAAATACAATATTAACGATTAAAGTAGTGCATTAAAGACTTCGCTTTAAAAAATACTTTTTACAAAGATATTATATAACAGTTATTAAGTATATTCCTATAGTTTTCATATTACTGAACTATTAAAAGACTTAGTATTCTTAGTATTTTATATTATTTCAATTCAATATGAGATAGAATTATTTACACTTGTTCAAAGAAAATGAAGCTTACAGTATTTATAAAACGATTCATTTTAATTTCTACGGTCAAGGATATAATGGCATAGTCCAAGATTAGGCCTATGTGAAAATATTAAACTCTGGAAGTTATGAAAATGAAATTACATGCTCTTATAACTTAGCTGATTTGATTATAAGGAAGCAGGGTACATCTGTTGCTTTTTATTCTTAGCGCTGCAATGACATGTCGTAATATTATATGATAAAATAAATCAGAAATATCAACATTGATATTAGTATCCAAATTTTATGTTTACATGATTGCCAAACTCGGTGATGGATCTGATAATTAAAGTTAAACAAACACAAAAGACATGCAACAATAACTTTACAAGTCTCAACCGACTCGCTGCTTTCCCACATTTATGCGTACGAGGATGATACCAATTCTATTGACTCTTCTAAGTTACTGTTACATAAATAAATCAGTGTTAAAACTTATATATTACTGGCATTTGTTATTATTCTTTTATTAGATTTTTTGCCAGTCTTTATTTTAAAATCAAAATTACAATCAAGTATTAATACAAAATTAAAATTCTTCTTTATGGTTAGACCTCAAGGTTATCCTTTGCGCTGGATGTTATTTTTCAAACGTTTTGCTCTTCAATCGTCGGACTGTTCTTCAAAGAGATGTCTTCCGTTAATAAATGCAAATTAAATCGTATTTTGTCCACGAATTTTTTGTTTGCTGTCATTAAAATGGAATTGTATATATGTAATAAACAAAATAAACGCATAAAAAATATTCAAGAATAAAGATAAATAAGCATTTTGTAAAAAATAATTTTATTCATGGTCAGTATTATAGTACAGAGTACTTACAACTACAATATCACCGAACTTGGCAAACCATGAATATTAACTAACATGATGTAACAACTGTACAAATACCATTTGCTGGCCACTTTCCACTTAGTAGTACACATACAAAGATACATCAAACTATTTTATGATTCGAAGTTGCAATGATATGAATGGGTATTGAAAAAGCTTAGTACTTTCAATAAAAATAAAACGTTTTGCTATGCAAAGCACCATAATATTCAACTTAATACATGTTATGGTTAAATATTTAGCACATTCTTATATCCTAGCCCTTCAGGATGATTTAAAAACCATGGCTCCTCCACCGCCATGGCCTGTGGAGGCCTTCCAGAAAACAAAAATTAGTTGCCTCCCCCATCTATTTCAAATTTAATATATTTTAACCCGACTTATGAACATGCCATTTAATAATTTGCTCTCTTAGTTAATATTGTAAGTCTTTTTTAATTGTTAGAGTGGATTAGTAACGATTTAAGTTATTCATTTAAGTATTGGCGATTTTAAAAGGCATAACGAATATACTCTTTTAATTATGCTATAACTGCCCTAAGAACCAACTAAAATACACAGTATTTTAAATAGATTTACTAGAAAAAAAGATACAATTTTTCCACTCGTTTTAAGTAAATTTTTACGCGGATTTATGAAACGTTTCATTTTTATTCATACCTTATAAAATAGTATGAGATTTTTCAAGATTTAGTCAAATATAAAGCTCTCAAACTTTTAAAATGGAATTACATGCTTTTATAACTTAATATTCTGCACATTCTAATATCCTATCCCTTTATAATGATTTAAAAGCCATGGCTCCTCCACCGCCATGGCACGTGGAGGCCTTCCAATCAAAAAGTTAGATGCCTCCCCCGTATTTATCAAATTTAATAAAATTTAACATGCATTATAAACCGAACAAGTTATATTTTTACTTTTTCTGTCAATGTTATTCATAATTTAATTGTTAAAATACAATATTAACAATTAAAGTAGTGCATTAAAGACTTCGCTTTAAAAAAAAACTTTTTACAAAGATATTATATAACAGTTATTAAGTATATTCCTATAGTTTTCATATTACTGAACTATTCAAAGACTTAGTATTCTTAGTATTTTATATTATTTCAATTCAATATGAGATAGAATTATTTACACTTGTTCAAAGAAAATGAAGAGGCTTATTTATAAAACCATTCATTTTAATTTCTACGGTCAAGGATATAATGGCATAGTCCAAGATTAGGCCTATGTGAAATATAAAACTCTGGAAGTTATGAAAATGAAATTACATGCTCTTATAACTTAGCTGATTTGATTTATAAGAAACCAGGGTACATCTGTTGCTTTTAATTCTTAGCGCTGCAATGACATGTCTTAATATTATATGAAAAAATAAATCAGAAATGTCAACATTGTTATTAGTATCCAAATTTTATGTTTACATGATTGCCAAACTCTGTGATGGATCTGATAATTAAAGTTAAACAAACACAAAAGACATGCAACAATAACTTTACAAGTCTCAACCGACTCGCTGCTTTCCCACATTTATGCGTACGAGGATGATACCAATTCTATTGACTCTTCTAAGTTACTGTTACATAAATAAATCAGTGTTAAAACTTATATATTACTGGCATTTGTTATTATTCTTTTATTAGATTTTTTGCCAGTCTTTATTTTAAAAATCAAAATTACAATCAAGTATTAATACAAAATTAAAATTCTTCTTTATGGTTAGACCTCAAGGTTATCCTTTGCGCTGGATGTTATTTTTCAAACGTTTTGCTCTTCAATCTTCAGACTGTTCTTCAAAGAGATGTCTTCCGTTAATAAATGCAAATTAAATCGTATTTTGTCCACGAATTTTTTGTTTGCGGTCATTAAAATGTAATTGTATATATGTAATAAACAAAATAAACACATAAAAAATATTCAAGAATAAAGATAAATAAGCATTTTGTAAAAAATAATTTTATTCATGGTCAGTATTATAGTACAGAGTACTTACAACTACAATATTCACCGAACTTGGCAAACCATGAATATTAACTAACATGATGTAACAACTGTACAGATACCATTTGCTGGCCACTTTCCACTTAGTAGTACACATACAAAGATACATCAAACTATTTTATGATTCGAAGTTGCAATGATATGAATGGGTATTGAAAAAAGCTTAGTACTTTCAATAAAAATAAAACGTTTTGCTATGCAAAGCACCATAATATTCAACTTAATACATGTTATGGTTAAATATTTAGCACATTCTTATATCCTAGCCCTTCAGGATGATTTAAAAACCATGGCTCCTCCACCGCCATGGCCTGTGGAGGCCTTCCAGAAAACAAAAATTAGTTGCCTCCCCCATCTATTTCAAATTTAATATATTTTAACCCGACTTATGAACATGCCATTTAATAATTTGCTCTCTTAGTTAATATTATAAGTCTTTTTTAATTGTTAGAGTGGATTAGTAACGATTTAAGTTATTCATTCAAGTATTGGCGATTTTAAAAGGCATAACGAATATACTCTTTTAATTATGCTATAACTGCCCTAAGAACCAACTAAAATACACATTATTTTAAATAGATTTACTAGAAAAAGAGATACAATTTTTCCACTCGTTTTAAGTAAATTTTTACGCGGATTTATGAAATGTTTCATTTTTATTCCTACCTTTTACAATAGTATGAGATTTTTCAAGATTTAGTCAAATATAAAGCTCCCAAACTTTTAAAATGGAATTACATGCTTTTATAACTTAATATTCTAAACATTCTAATATCCTATCCCTTTATAATGATTTAAAAGCCATGGCTCCTCCACCGCCATGGCACGTGGAGGCCTTCCAATCAAAAAGTTAGATGCCTCCCCCGTATTTATCAAATTTAATAAAATTTAACAGGCATTATAAACCGAACAAGTTATATTTTTACTTTTTCTGTCAATGTTATTCATAATTTAATTGTTAAAATACAATATTAACGATTAAAGTAGTGCATTAAAGACTTCGCTTTAAAAAAATACTTTTTACAAAGATATTATATAACAGTTATTAAGTATATTCCTATAGTTTTCATATTACTGAACTATTCAAAGACTTAGTATTCTTAGTATTTTATATTATTTCAATTCAATATGAGATAGAATTATTTACACTTGTTCAAAGAAAATGAAGCTTACAGTATTTATAAAACGATTCATTTTAATTTCTACGGTCAAGGATATAATGGCATAGTCCAAGATTAGGCCTATGTGAAATATTAAACTCTGGAAGTTATGAAAATGAAATTACATGCTCTTATAACTTAGCTGATTTGATTTATAAGGAAGCAGGGTACATCTGTTGCTTTTAATTCTTAGCGCTGCAATGACATGTCGTAATATTATATGATAAAATAAATCAGAAATATCAACATTGATATTAGTATCCAAATTTTATGTTTACATGATTGCCAAACTCGGTGATGGATCTGATAATTAAAGTTAAACAAACACAAAAGACATGCAACAATAACTTTACAAGTTTCAACCGACTCGCTGCTTTCCCACATTTATGCGTACGAGGATGATACCAATTCTATTGACTCTTCTAAGTTACTGTTACATAAATAAATCAGTGTTAAAACTTATATATTACTGGCATTTGTTATTATTCTTTTATTAGATTTTTTGCCAGTCTTTATTTTAAAAATCAAATTACAATCAAGTATTAATACAAAATTAAAATTCTTCTTTATGGTTAGACCTCAAGGTTATCCTTTGCGCTGGATGTTATTTTTTAAACGTTTTGCTCTTCAATCGTCGGACTGTTCTTCAAAGAGATGTCTTCCGTTAATAAATGCAAATTAAATCGTATTTTGTCCACGAATTTTTTGTTTGCTGTCATTAAAATGGAATTGTATATATGTAATAAACAAAATAAACGCATAAAAAATATTCAAGAATAAAGATAAATAAGCATTTTGTAAAAAATAATTTTATTCATGGTCAGTATTATAGTACAGAGTACTTACAACTACAATATCACCGAACTTGGCAAACCATGAATATTAACTAACATGATGTAACAACTGTACAAATACCATTTGCTGGCCACTTTCCACTTAGTAGTACACATACAAAGATACATCAAACTATTTTATGATTCGAAGTTGCAATGATATGAATGGGTATTGAAAAAGCTTAGTACTTTCAATAAAAATAAAACGTTTTGCTATGCAAAGCACCATAATATTCAACTTAATACATGTTATGGTTAAATATTTAGCACATTCTTATATCCTAGCCCTTCAGGATGATTTAAAAACCATGGCTCCTCCACCGCCATGGCCTGTGGAGGCCTTCCAGAAAACAAAAATTAGTTGCCTCCCCCATCTATTTCAAATTTAATATATTTTAACCCGACTTATGAACATGCCATTTAATAATTTGCTCTCTTAGTTAATATTATAAGTCTTTTTTAATTGTTAGAGTGGATTAGTAACGATTTAAGTTATTCATTTAAGTATTGGCGATTTTAAAAGGCATAACGAATATACTCTTTTAATTATGCTATAACTGCCCTAAGAACCAACTAAAATACACAGTATTTTAAATAGATTTACTAGAAAAAGAGATACAATTTTTCCACTCGTTTTAAGTAAATTTTTACGCGGATTTATGAAACGTTTCATTTTTATTCCTACCTTATACAATAGTATGAGATTTTTCAAGATTTAGTCAAATATAAAGCTCCCAAACTTTTAAATGGAATTACATGCTTTTATAACTTAATATTCTGCACATTCTAATATCCTAATCCCTTTATAATGATTTAAAAGCCATGGCTCCTCCACCGCCATGGCACGTGGAGGCCTTCCAATCAAAAGTTAGATGCCTCCCCCGTATTTATCAAATTTAATAAAATTTAACAGGCATTATAAACCGAACAAGTTATATTTTTACTTTTTCTGTCAATGTTATTCATAATTTAATTGTTAAAATACAATATTAACGATTAAAGTAGTGCATTAAAGACTTCGCTTTAAAAAAAACTTTTTACAAAGATATTATATAACAGTTATTAAGTATATTCCTATAGTTTTCATATTACTGAACTATTCAAAGACTTAGTATTCTTAGTATTTTATATTATTTCAATTCAATATGAGATAGAATTATTTACACTTGTTCAAAGAAAATGAAGAGGCTTATTTATAAAACCATTCATTTTAATTTCTACGGTCAAGGATATAATGGCATAGTCCAAGATTAGGCCTATGTGAAATATAAAACTCTGGAAGTTATGAAAATGAAATTACATGCTCTTATAACTTAGCTGTTTTGATTTATAAGAAACCAGGGTACATCTGTTGCTTTTAATTCTTAGCGCTGCAATGACATGTCTTAATATTATATGAAAAAATAAATCAGAAATGTCAACATTGTTATTAGTATCCAAATTTTATGTTTACATGATTGCCAAACTCTGTGATGGATCTGATAATTAAAGTTAAACAAACACAAAAGACATGCAACAATAACTTTACAAGTCTCAACCGACTCGCTGCTTTCCCACATTTATGCGTACGAGGATGATACCAATTCTATTGACTCTTCTAAGTTACTGTTACATAAATAAATCAGTGTTAAAACTTATATATTACTGGCATTTGTTATTATTCTTTTATTAGATTTTTTGCCAGTCTTTATTTTAAAAATCAAAATTACAATCAAGTATTAATACAAAATTAAAATTCTTCTTTATGGTTAGACCTCAAGGTTATCCTTTGCGCTGGATGTTATTTTTCAAACGTTTTGCTCTTCAATCTTCAGACTGTTCTTCAAAGAGATGTCTTCCGTTAATAAATGCAAATTAAATCGTATTTTGTCCACGAATTTTTTGTTTGCGGTCATTAAAATGTAATTGTATATATGTAATAAACAAAATAAACACATAAAAAATATTCAAGAATAAAGATAAATAAGCATTTTGTAAAAAATAATTTTATTCATGGTCAGTATTATAGTACAGAGTACTTACAACTACAATATCACCGAACTTGGCAAACCATGAATATTAACTAACATGATGTAACAACTGTACAGATACCATTTGCTGGCCACTTTCCACTTAGTAGTACACATACAAAGATACATCAAACTATTTTATGATTCGAAGTTGCAATGATATGAATGGGTATTGAAAAAAGCTTAGTACTTTCAATAAAAATAAAACGTTTTGCTATGCAAAGCACCATAATATTCAACTTAATACATGTTATGGTTAAATATTTAGCACATTCTTATATCCTAGCCCTTCAGGATGATTTAAAAACCATGGCTCCTCCACCGCCATGGCCTGTGGAGGCCTTCCAGAAAACAAAAATTAGTTGCCTCCCCCATCTATTTCAAATTTAATATATTTTAACCCGACTTATGAACATGCCATTTAATAATTTGCTCTCTTAGTTAATATTATAAGTCTTTTTTAATTGTTAGAGTGGATTAGTAACGATTTAAGTTATTCATTCAAGTATTGGCGATTTTAAAAGGCATAACGAATATACTCTTTTAATTATGCTATAACTGCCCTAAGAACCAACTAAAATACACATTATTTTAAATAGATTTACTAGAAAAAGAGATACAATTTTTCCACTCGTTTTAAGTAAATTTTTACGCGGATTTATGAAACGTTTCATTTTTATTCCTACCTTTTAGAATAGTATGAGATTTTTCAAGATTTAGTCAAATATAAAGCTCCCAAACTTTTAAAATGGAATTACATGCTTTTATAACTTAATATTCTAAACATTCTAATATCCTATCCCTTTATAATGATTTAAAAGCCATGGCTCCTCCACCGCCATGGCACGTGGAGGCCTTCCAATCAAAAAGTTAGATGCCTCCCCGTATTTATCAAATTTAATAAAATTTAACAGGCATTATAAACCGAACAAGTTATATTTTTACTTTTTCTGTCAATGTTATTCATAATTTAATTGTTAAAATACAATATTAACGATTAAAGTAGTGCATTAAAGACTTCGCTTTAAAAAAAACTTTTTACAAAGATATTATATAACAGTTATTAAGTATATTCCTATAGTTTTCATATTACTGAACTATTAAAAGACTTAGTATTCTTAGTATTTTATATTATTTCAATTCAATATGAGATAGAATTATTTACACTTGTTCAAAGAAAATGAAGCTTACAGTATTTATAAAACGATTCATTTTAATTTCTACGGTCAAGGATATAATGGCATAGTCCAAGATTAGGCCTATGTGAAATATAAAACTCTGGAAGTTATGAAAATGAAATTACATGCTCTTATAACTTAGCTGATTTGATTTATAAGGAAGCAGGGTACATCTGTTGCTTTTAATTCTTAGCGCTGCAATGACATGTCGTAATATTATATGATAAAATAAATCAGAAATATCAACATTGATATTAGTATCCAAATTTTATGTTTACATGATTGCCAAACTCGGTGATGGATCTGATAATTAAAGTTAAACAAACACAAAAGACATGCAACAATAACTTTACAAGTCTCAACCGACTCGCTGCTTTCCCACATTTATGCGTACGAGGATGATACCAATTCTATTGACTCTTCTAAGTTACTGTTACATAAATAAATCAGTGTTAAAACTTATATATTACTGGCATTTGTTATTATTCTTTTATTAGATTTTTTGCCAGTCTTTATTTTAAAAATCAAAATTACAATCAAGTATTAATACAAAATTAAAATTCTTCTTTATGGTTAGACCTCAAGGTTATCCTTTGCGCTGGATGTTATTTTTCAAACGTTTTGCTCTTCAATCGTCGGACTGTTCTTCAAAGAGATGTCTTCCGTTAATAAATGCAAATTAAATCGTATTTTGTCCACGAATTTTTTGTTTGCTGTCATTAAAATGGAATTGTATATATGTAATAAACAAAATAAACGCATAAAAAATATTCAAGAATAAAGATAAATAAGCATTTTGTAAAAAATAATTTTATTCATGGTCAGTATTATAGTACAGAGTACTTACAACTACAATATCACCGAACTTGGCAAACCATGAATATTAACTAACATGATGTAACAACTGTACAAATACCATTTGCTGGCCACTTTCCACTTAGTAGTACACATACAAAGATACATCAAACTATTTTATGATTCGAAGTTGCAATGATATGAATGGGTATTGAAAAAGCTTAGTACTTTCAATAAAAATAAAACGTTTTGCTATGCAAAGCACCATAATATTCAACTTAATACATGTTATGGTTAAATATTTAGCACATTCTTATATCCTAGCCCTTCAGGATGATTTAAAAACCATGGCTCCTCCACCGCCATGGCCTGTGGAGGCCTTTTTAGAAAACAAAAATTAGTTGCCTCCCCCATCTATTTCAAATTTAATATATTTTAACCCGACTTATGAACATGCCATTTAATAATTTGCTCTCTTAGTTAATATTATAAGTCTTTTTTAATTGTTAGAGTGGATTAGTAACGATTTAAGTTATTCATTCAAGTATTGGCGATTTTAAAAGGCATAACGAATATACTCTTTTAATTATGCTATAACTGCCCTAAGAACCAACTAAAATACACAGTATTTTAAATAGATTTACTAGAAAAAGAGATACAATTTTTCCACTCGTTTTAATTAAATTTTTACGCGGATTTATGAAACGTTTCATTTTTATTCCTACCTTTTACAATAGTATGAGATTTTTTAAGATTTAGTCAAATATAAAGCTCCCAAACTTTTAAAATGCAATTACATGCTTTTATAACTTAATATTCTGCACATTCTAATATCCTATCCCTTTATAATGATTTAAAAGCCATGGCTCCTCCACCGCCATGGCACGTGGAGGCCTTCCAATCAAAAAGTTAGATGCCTCCCCCGTATTTATCAAATTTAATAAAATTTAACAGGCATTATAAACCGAACAAGTTATATTTTTACTTTTTCTGTCAATGTTATTCATAATTTAATTGTTAAAATACAATATTAACGATTAAAGTAGTGCATTAAAGACTTCGCTTTAAAAAAATACTTTTTACAAAGATATTATATAACAGTTATTAAGTATATTCCTATAGTTTTCATATTACTGAACTATTCAAAGACTTAGTATACTTAGTATTTTATATTATTTCAATTCAATATGAGATAGAATTATTTACACTTGTTCAAAGAAAATGAAGAGGCTTATTTATAAAACCATTCATTTTAATTTCTACGGTCAAGGATATAATGGCATAGTCCAAGATTAGGCCTATGTGAAATATAAAACTCTGGAAGTTATGAAAATGAAATTACATGCTCTTATAACTTAGCTGATTTGATTTATAAGAAACCAGGGTACATCTGTTGCTTTTAATTCTTAGCGCTGCAATGACATGTCTTAATATTATATGAAAAAAATAAATCAGAAATGTCAACATTGTTATTAGTATCCAAATTTTATGTTTACATGATTGCCAAACTCGGTGATGGATCTGATAATTAAAGTTAAACAAACACAAAAGACATGCAACAATAACTTTACAAGTCTCAACCGACTCGCTGCTTTCCCACATTTATGCGTACGAGGATGATACCAATTCTATTGACTCTTCTAAGTTACTGTTACATAAATAAATCAGTGTTAAAACTTATATATTACTGGCATTTGTTATTATTCTTTTATTAGATTTTTTGCCAGTCTTTATTTTAAAAATCAAAATTACAATCAAGTTTTAATACAAAATTAAAAGTTCTTCTTTATGGTTAGACCTCAATGTTATCCTTTGCGCTGGATGTTATTTTTCAAACGTTTTGCTCTTAAATCTTCAGACTGTTCTTCAAAGAGATGTCTTTCCGTTAATAAATGCAAATTAAATCGTATTTTGTCCACGAATTTTTTGTTTGCGGTCATTAAAATGTAATTGTATATATGTAATAAACAAAATAAACGCATAAAAAATATTCAAGAATAAAGATAAATAAGCATTTTGTAAAAAATAATTTTATTCATGGTCAGTATTATAGTACAGAGTACTTACAACTACAATATCACCGAACTTGGCAAACCATGAATATTAACTAACATGATGTAACAACTGTACAGATACCATTTGCTGGCCACTTTCCACTTAGTAGTACACATACAAAGATACATCAAACTATTTTATGATTCGAAGTTGCAATGATATGAATGGGTATTGAAAAAGCTTAGTACTTTCAATAAAAATAAAACGTTTTGCTATGCAAAGCACCATAATATTCAACTTAATACATGTTATGGTTAAATATTTAGCACATTCTTATATCCTAGCCCTTCAGGATGATTTAAAAACCATGGCTCCTCCACCGCCATGGCCTGTGGAGGCCTTCCAGAAAACAAAAATTAGTTGCCTCCCCCATCTATTTCAAATTTAATATATTTTAACCCGACTTATGAACATGCCATTTAATAATTTGCTCTCTTAGTTAATATTATAAGTCTTTTTTAATTGTTAGAGTGGATTAGTAACAATTTAAGTTATTCATTTAAGTATTGGCGATTTTAAAAGGCATAACGAATATACTCTTTTAATTATGCTATAACTGCCCTAAGAACCAACTAAAATACACAGTATTTTAAATAGATTTACTAGAAAAAGAGATACAATTTTTCCACTCGTTTTAAGTAAATTTTTACGCGGATTTATGAAACGTTTCATTTTTATTCCTACCTTATACAATAGTATGAGATTTTTCAAGATTTAGTCAAATATAAAGCTCCCAAACTTTTAAAATGGAATTACATGCTTTTATAACTTAATATTCTGCACATTCTAATATCCTATCCCTTTATAATGATTTAAAAGCCATGGCTCCTCCACCGCCATGGCACGTGGAGGCCTTCCAATCAAAAAGTTAGATGCCTCCCCCGTATTTATCAAATTTAATAAAATTTAACAGGCATTATAAACCGAACAAGTTATATTTTTACTTTTTCTGTCAATGTTATTCATAATTTAATTGTTAAAATACAATATTAACGATTAAAGTAGTGCATTAAAGACTTCGCTTTAAAAAAATACTTTTTACAAAGATATTATATAACAGTTATTAAGTATATTCCTATAGTTTTCATATTACTGAACTATTCAAAGACTTAGTATACTTAGTATTTTATATTATTTCAATTCAATATGAGATAGAATTATTTACACTTGTTCAAAGAAAATGAAGAGGCTTATTTATAAAACCATTCATTTTAATTTCTACGGTCAAGGATATAATGGCATAGTCCAAGATTAGGCCTATGTGAAATATAAAACTCTGGAAGTTATGAAAATGAAATTACATGCTCTTATAACTTAGCTGATTTGATTTATAAGAAACCAGGGTACATCTGTTGCTTTTAATTCTTAGCGCTGCAATGACATGTCTTAATATTATATGAAAAAATAAATCAGAAATGTCAACATTGTTATTAGTATCCAAATTTTATGTTTACATGATTGCCAAACTCGGTGATGGATCTGATAATTAAAGTTAAACAAACACAAAAGACATGCAACAATAACTTTACAAGTCTCAACCGACTCGCTGCTTTCCCACATTTATGCGTACGAGGATGATACCAATTCTATTGACTCTTCTAAGTTACTGTTACATAAATAAATCAGTGTTAAAACTTATATATTACTGGCATTTGTTATTATTCTTTTATTAGATTTTTTGCCAGTCTTTATTTTAAAAATCAAAATTACAATCAAGTTTTAATACAAAATTAAAAGTTCTTCTTTATGGTTAGACCTCAATGTTATCCTTTGCGCTGGATGTTATTTTTCAAACGTTTTGCTCTTAAATCTTCAGACTGTTCTTCAAAGAGATGTCTTTCCGTTAATAAATGCAAATTAAATCGTATTTTGTCCACGAATTTTTTGTTTGCGGTCATTAAAATGTAATTGTATATATGTAATAAACAAAATAAACGCATAAAAAATATTCAAGAATAAAGATAAATAAGCATTTTGTAAAAAATAATTTTATTCATGGTCAGTATTATAGTACAGAGTACTTACAACTACAATATCACCGAACTTGGCAAACCATGAATATTAACTAACATGATGTAACAACTGTACAGATACCATTTGCTGGCCACTTTCCACTTAGTAGTACACATACAAAGATACATCAAACTATTTTATGATTCGAAGTTGCAATGATATGAATGGGTATTGAAAAAGCTTAGTACTTTCAATAAAAATAAAACGTTTTGCTATGCAAAGCACCATAATATTCAACTTAATACATGTTATGGTTAAATATTTAGCACATTCTTATATCCTAGCCCTTCAGGATGATTTAAAAACCATGGCTCCTCCACCGCCATGGCCTGTGGAGGCCTTCCAGAAAACAAAAATTAGTTGCCTCCCCCATCTATTTCAAATTTAATATATTTTAACCCGACTTATGAACATGCCATTTAATAATTTGCTCTCTTAGTTAATATTATAAGTCTTTTTTAATTGTTAGAGTGGATTAGTAACGATTTAAGTTATTCATTTAAGTATTGGCGATTTTAAAAGGCATAACGAATATACTCTTTTAATTATGCTATAACTGCCCTAAGAACCAACTAAAATACACAGTATTTTAAATAGATTTACTAGAAAAAGAGATACAATTTTTCCACTCGTTTTAAGTAAATTTTTACGCGGATTTATGAAACGTTTCATTTTTATTCCTACCTTATACAATAGTATGAGATTTTTCAAGATTTAGTCAAATATAAAGCTCCCAAACTTTTAAAATGGAATTACATGCTTTTATAACTTAATATTCTGCACATTCTAATATCCTATCCCTTTATAATGATTTAAAAGCCATGGCTCCTCCACCGCCATGGCACGTGGAGGCCTTCCAATCAAAAAGTTAGATGCCTCCCCCGTATTTATCAAATTTAATAAAATTTAACAGGCATTATAAACCGAACAAGTTATATTTTTACTTTTTCTGTCAATGTTATTCATAATTTAATTGTTAAAATACAATATTAACGATTAAAGTAGTGCATTAAAGACTTCGCTTTAAAAAAATACTTTTTACAAAGATATTATATAACAGTTATTAAGTATATTCCTATAGTTTTCATATTACTGAACTATTCAAAGACTTAGTATTCTTAGTATTTTATATTATTTCAATTCAATATGAGATAGAATTATTTACACTTGTTCAAAGAAAATGAAGAGGCTTATTTATAAAACCATTCATTTTAATTTCTACGGTCAAGGATATAATGGCATAGTCCAAGATTAGGCCTATGTGAAATATAAAACTCTGGAAGTTATGAAAATGAAATTACATGCTCTTATAACTTAGCTGATTTGATTTATAAGAAACCAGGGTACATCTGTTGCTTTTAATTCTTAGCGCTGCAATGACATGTCTTAATATTATATGAAAAAATAAATCAGAAATGTCAACATTGTTATTAGTATCCAAATTTTATGTTTACATGATTGCCAAACTCGGTGATGGATCTGATAATTAAAGTTAAACAAACACAAAAGACATGCAACAATAACTTTACAAGTCTCAACCGACTCGCTGCTTTCCCACATTTATGCGTACGAGGATGATACCAATTCTATTGACTCTTCTAAGTTACTGTTACATAAATAAATCAGTGTTAAAACTTATATATTACTGGCATTTGTTATTATTCTTTTATTAGATTTTTTGCCAGTCTTTATTTTAAAAATCAAAATTACAATCAAGTTTTAATACAAAATTAAAAGTTCTTCTTTATGGTTAGACCTCAATGTTATCCTTTGCGCTGGATGTTATTTTTCAAACGTTTTGCTCTTAAATCTTCAGACTGTTCTTCAAAGAGATGTCTTTCCGTTAATAAATGCAAATTAAATCGTATTTTGTCCACGAATTTTTTGTTTGCGGTCATTAAAATGTAATTGTATATATGTAATAAACAAAATAAACGCATAAAAAATATTCAAGAATAAAGATAAATAAGCATTTTGTAAAAAATAATTTTATTCATGGTCAGTATTATAGTACAGAGTACTTACAACTACAATATCACCGAACTTGGCAAACCATGAATATTAACTAACATGATGTAACAACTGTACAGATACCATTTGCTGGCCACTTTCCACTTAGTAGTACACATACAAAGATACATCAAACTATTTTATGATTCGAAGTTGCAATGATATGAATGGGTATTGAAAAAGCTTAGTACTTTCAATAAAAATAAAACGTTTTGCTATGCAAAGCACCATAATATTCAACTTAATACATGTTATGGTTAAATATTTAGCACATTCTTATATCCTAGCCCTTCAGGATGATTTAAAAACCATGGCTCCTCCACCGCCATGGCCTGTGGAGGCCTTCCAGAAAACAAAAATTAGTTGCCTCCCCCATCTATTTCAAATTTAATATATTTTAACCCGACTTATGAACATGCCATTTAATAATTTGCTCTCTTAGTTAATATTATAAGTCTTTTTTAATTGTTAGAGTGGATTAGTAACAATTTAAGTTATTCATTTAAGTATTGGCGATTTTAAAAGGCATAACGAATATACTCTTTTAATTATGCTATAACTGCCCTAAGAACCAACTAAAATACACAGTATTTTAAATAGATTTACTAGAAAAAGAGATACAATTTTTCCACTCGTTTTAAGTAAATTTTTACGCGGATTTATGAAACGTTTCATTTTTATTCCTACCTTATACAATAGTATGAGATTTTTCAAGATTTAGTCAAATATAAAGCTCCCAAACTTTTAAAATGGAATTACATGCTTTTATAACTTAATATTCTGCACATTCTAATATCCTATCCCTTTATAATGATTTAAAAGCCATGGCTCCTCCACCGCCATGGCACGTGGAGGCCTTCCAATCAAAAAGTTAGATGCCTCCCCCGTATTTATCAAATTTAATAAAATTTAACAGGCATTATAAACCGAACAAGTTATATTTTTACTTTTTCTGTCAATGTTATTCATAATTTAATTGTTAAAATACAATATTAACGATTAAAGTAGTGCATTAAAGACTTCGCTTTAAAAAAATACTTTTTACAAAGATATTATATAACAGTTATTAAGTATATTCCTATAGTTTTCATATTACTGAACTATTCAAAGACTTAGTATTCTTAGTATTTTATATTATTTCAATTCAATATGAGATAGAATTATTTACACTTGTTCAAAGAAAATGAAGAGGCTTATTTATAAAACCATTCATTTTAATTTCTACGGTCAAGGATATAATGGCATAGTCCAAGATTAGGCCTATGTGAAATATAAAACTCTGGAAGTTATGAAAATGAAATTACATGCTCTTATAACTTAGCTGATTTGATTTATAAGAAACCAGGGTACATCTGTTGCTTTTAATTCTTAGCGCTGCAATGACATGTCTTAATATTATATGAAAAAATAAATCAGAAATGTCAACATTGTTATTAGTATCCAAATTTTATGTTTACATGATTGCCAAACTCGGTGATGGATCTGATAATTAAAGTTAAACAAACACAAAAGACATGCAACAATAACTTTACAAGTCTCAACCGACTCGCTGCTTTCCCACATTTATGCGTACGAGGATGATACCAATTCTATTGACTCTTCTAAGTTACTGTTACATAAATAAATCAGTGTTAAAACTTATATATTACTGGCATTTGTTATTATTCTTTTATTAGATTTTTTGCCAGTCTTTATTTTAAAAATCAAAATTACAATCAAGTTTTAATACAAAATTAAAAGTTCTTCTTTATGGTTAGACCTCAATGTTATCCTTTGCGCTGGATGTTATTTTTCAAACGTTTTGCTCTTAAATCTTCAGACTGTTCTTCAAAGAGATGTCTTTCCGTTAATAAATGCAAATTAAATCGTATTTTGTCCACGAATTTTTTGTTTGCGGTCATTAAAATGTAATTGTATATATGTAATAAACAAAATAAACGCATAAAAAATATTCAAGAATAAAGATAAATAAGCATTTTGTAAAAAATAATTTTATTCATGGTCAGTATTATAGTACAGAGTACTTACAACTACAATATCACCGAACTTGGCAAACCATGAATATTAACTAACATGATGTAACAACTGTACAGATACCATTTGCTGGCCACTTTCCACTTAGTAGTACACATACAAAGATACATCAAACTATTTTATGATTCGAAGTTGCAATGATATGAATGGGTATTGAAAAAGCTTAGTACTTTCAATAAAAATAAAACGTTTTGCTATGCAAAGCACCATAATATTCAACTTAATACATGTTATGGTTAAATATTTAGCACATTCTTATATCCTAGCCCTTCAGGATGATTTAAAAACCATGGCTCCTCCACCGCCATGGCCTGTGGAGGCCTTCCAGAAAACAAAAATTAGTTGCCTCCCCCATCTATTTCAAATTTAATATATTTTAACCCGACTTATGAACATGCCATTTAATAATTTGCTCTCTTAGTTAATATTATAAGTCTTTTTTAATTGTTAGAGTGGATTAGTAACAATTTAAGTTATTCATTTAAGTATTGGCGATTTTAAAAGGCATAACGAATATACTCTTTTAATTATGCTATAACTGCCCTAAGAACCAACTAAAATACACAGTATTTTAAATAGATTTACTAGAAAAAGAGATACAATTTTTCCACTCGTTTTAAGTAAATTTTTACGCGGATTTATGAAACGTTTCATTTTTATTCCTACCTTATACAATAGTATGAGATTTTTCAAGATTTAGTCAAATATAAAGCTCCCAAACTTTTAAAATGGAATTACATGCTTTTATAACTTAATATTCTGCACATTCTAATATCCTATCCCTTTATAATGATTTAAAAGCCATGGCTCCTCCACCGCCATGGCACGTGGAGGCCTTCCAATCAAAAAGTTAGATGCCTCCCCCGTATTTATCAAATTTAATAAAATTTAACAGGCATTATAAACCGAACAAGTTATATTTTTACTTTTTCTGTCAATGTTATTCATAATTTAATTGTTAAAATACAATATTAACGATTAAAGTAGTGCATTAAAGACTTCGCTTTAAAAAAATACTTTTTACAAAGATATTATATAACAGTTATTAAGTATATTCCTATAGTTTTCATATTACTGAACTATTCAAAGACTTAGTATACTTAGTATTTTATATTATTTCAATTCAATATGAGATAGAATTATTTACACTTGTTCAAAGAAAATGAAGAGGCTTATTTATAAAACCATTCATTTTAATTTCTACGGTCAAGGATATAATGGCATAGTCCAAGATTAGGCCTATGTGAAATATAAAACTCTGGAAGTTATGAAAATGAAATTACATGCTCTTATAACTTAGCTGATTTGATTTATAAGAAACCAGGGTACATCTGTTGCTTTTAATTCTTAGCGCTGCAATGACATGTCTTAATATTATATGAAAAAATAAATCAGAAATGTCAACATTGTTATTAGTATCCAAATTTTATGTTTACATGATTGCCAAACTCGGTGATGGATCTGATAATTAAAGTTAAACAAACACAAAAGACATGCAACAATAACTTTACAAGTCTCAACCGACTCGCTGCTTTCCCACATTTATGCGTACGAGGATGATACCAATTCTATTGACTCTTCTAAGTTACTGTTACATAAATAAATCAGTGTTAAAACTTATATATTACTGGCATTTGTTATTATTCTTTTATTAGATTTTTTGCCAGTCTTTATTTTAAAAATCAAAATTACAATCAAGTTTTAATACAAAATTAAAAGTTCTTCTTTATGGTTAGACCTCAATGTTATCCTTTGCGCTGGATGTTATTTTTCAAACGTTTTGCTCTTAAATCTTCAGACTGTTCTTCAAAGAGATGTCTTTCCGTTAATAAATGCAAATTAAATCGTATTTTGTCCACGAATTTTTTGTTTGCGGTCATTAAAATGTAATTGTATATATGTAATAAACAAAATAAACGCATAAAAAATATTCAAGAATAAAGATAAATAAGCATTTTGTAAAAAATAATTTTATTCATGGTCAGTATTATAGTACAGAGTACTTACAACTACAATATCACCGAACTTGGCAAACCATGAATATTAACTAACATGATGTAACAACTGTACAGATACCATTTGCTGGCCACTTTCCACTTAGTAGTACACATACAAAGATACATCAAACTATTTTATGATTCGAAGTTGCAATGATATGAATGGGTATTGAAAAAGCTTAGTACTTTCAATAAAAATAAAACGTTTTGCTATGCAAAGCACCATAATATTCAACTTAATACATGTTATGGTTAAATATTTAGCACATTCTTATATCCTAGCCCTTCAGGATGATTTAAAAACCATGGCTCCTCCACCGCCATGGCCTGTGGAGGCCTTCCAGAAAACAAAAATTAGTTGCCTCCCCCATCTATTTCAAATTTAATATATTTTAACCCGACTTATGAACATGCCATTTAATAATTTGCTCTCTTAGTTAATATTATAAGTCTTTTTTAATTGTTAGAGTGGATTAGTAACGATTTAAGTTATTCATTTAAGTATTGGCGATTTTAAAAGGCATAACGAATATACTCTTTTAATTATGCTATAACTGCCCTAAGAACCAACTAAAATACACAGTATTTTAAATAGATTTACTAGAAAAAGAGATACAATTTTTCCACTCGTTTTAAGTAAATTTTTACGCGGATTTATGAAACGTTTCATTTTTATTCCTACCTTATACAATAGTATGAGATTTTTCAAGATTTAGTCAAATATAAAGCTCCCAAACTTTTAAAATGGAATTACATGCTTTTATAACTTAATATTCTGCACATTCTAATATCCTATCCCTTTATAATGATTTAAAAGCCATGGCTCCTCCACCGCCATGGCACGTGGAGGCCTTCCAATCAAAAAGTTAGATGCCTCCCCCGTATTTATCAAATTTAATAAAATTTAACAGGCATTATAAACCGAACAAGTTATATTTTTACTTTTTCTGTCAATGTTATTCATAATTTAATTGTTAAAATACAATATTAACGATTAAAGTAGTGCATTAAAGACTTCGCTTTAAAAAAATACTTTTTACAAAGATATTATATAACAGTTATTAAGTATATTCCTATAGTTTTCATATTACTGAACTATTCAAAGACTTAGTATTCTTAGTATTTTATATTATTTCAATTCAATATGAGATAGAATTATTTACACTTGTTCAAAGAAAATGAAGAGGCTTATTTATAAAACCATTCATTTTAATTTCTACGGTCAAGGATATAATGGCATAGTCCAAGATTAGGCCTATGTGAAATATAAAACTCTGGAAGTTATGAAAATGAAATTACATGCTCTTATAACTTAGCTGATTTGATTTATAAGAAACCAGGGTACATCTGTTGCTTTTAATTCTTAGCGCTGCAATGACATGTCTTAATATTATATGAAAAAATAAATCAGAAATGTCAACATTGTTATTAGTATCCAAATTTTATGTTTACATGATTGCCAAACTCGGTGATGGATCTGATAATTAAAGTTAAACAAACACAAAAGACATGCAACAATAACTTTACAAGTCTCAACCGACTCGCTGCTTTCCCACATTTATGCGTACGAGGATGATACCAATTCTATTGACTCTTCTAAGTTACTGTTACATAAATAAATCAGTGTTAAAACTTATATATTACTGGCATTTGTTATTATTCTTTTATTAGATTTTTTGCCAGTCTTTATTTTAAAAATCAAAATTACAATCAAGTTTTAATACAAAATTAAAAGTTCTTCTTTATGGTTAGACCTCAATGTTATCCTTTGCGCTGGATGTTATTTTTCAAACGTTTTGCTCTTAAATCTTCAGACTGTTCTTCAAAGAGATGTCTTTCCGTTAATAAATGCAAATTAAATCGTATTTTGTCCACGAATTTTTTGTTTGCGGTCATTAAAATGTAATTGTATATATGTAATAAACAAAATAAACGCATAAAAAATATTCAAGAATAAAGATAAATAAGCATTTTGTAAAAAATAATTTTATTCATGGTCAGTATTATAGTACAGAGTACTTACAACTACAATATCACCGAACTTGGCAAACCATGAATATTAACTAACATGATGTAACAACTGTACAGATACCATTTGCTGGCCACTTTCCACTTAGTAGTACACATACAAAGATACATCAAACTATTTTATGATTCGAAGTTGCAATGATATGAATGGGTATTGAAAAAGCTTAGTACTTTCAATAAAAATAAAACGTTTTGCTATGCAAAGCACCATAATATTCAACTTAATACATGTTATGGTTAAATATTTAGCACATTCTTATATCCTAGCCCTTCAGGATGATTTAAAAACCATGGCTCCTCCACCGCCATGGCCTGTGGAGGCCTTCCAGAAAACAAAAATTAGTTGCCTCCCCCATCTATTTCAAATTTAATATATTTTAACCCGACTTATGAACATGCCATTTAATAATTTGCTCTCTTAGTTAATATTATAAGTCTTTTTTAATTGTTAGAGTGGATTAGTAACGATTTAAGTTATTCATTTAAGTATTGGCGATTTTAAAAGGCATAACGAATATACTCTTTTAATTATGCTATAACTGCCCTAAGAACCAACTAAAATACACAGTATTTTAAATAGATTTACTAGAAAAAGAGATACAATTTTTCCACTCGTTTTAAGTAAATTTTTACGCGGATTTATGAAACGTTTCATTTTTATTCCTACCTTATACAATAGTATGAGATTTTTCAAGATTTAGTCAAATATAAAGCTCCCAAACTTTTAAAATGGAATTACATGCTTTTATAACTTAATATTCTGCACATTCTAATATCCTATCCCTTTATAATGATTTAAAAGCCATGGCTCCTCCACCGCCATGGCACGTGGAGGCCTTCCAATCAAAAAGTTAGATGCCTCCCCCGTATTTATCAAATTTAATAAAATTTAACAGGCATTATAAACCGAACAAGTTATATTTTTACTTTTTCTGTCAATGTTATTCATAATTTAATTGTTAAAATACAATATTAACGATTAAAGTAGTGCATTAAAGACTTCGCTTTAAAAAAATACTTTTTACAAAGATATTATATAACAGTTATTAAGTATATTCCTATAGTTTTCATATTACTGAACTATTCAAAGACTTAGTATTCTTAGTATTTTATATTATTTCAATTCAATATGAGATAGAATTATTTACACTTGTTCAAAGAAAATGAAGAGGCTTATTTATAAAACCATTCATTTTAATTTCTACGGTCAAGGATATAATGGCATAGTCCAAGATTAGGCCTATGTGAAATATAAAACTCTGGAAGTTATGAAAATGAAATTACATGCTCTTATAACTTAGCTGATTTGATTTATAAGAAACCAGGGTACATCTGTTGCTTTTAATTCTTAGCGCTGCAATGACATGTCTTAATATTATATGAAAAAATAAATCAGAAATGTCAACATTGTTATTAGTATCCAAATTTTATGTTTACATGATTGCCAAACTCGGTGATGGATCTGATAATTAAAGTTAAACAAACACAAAAGACATGCAACAATAACTTTACAAGTCTCAACCGACTCGCTGCTTTCCCACATTTATGCGTACGAGGATGATACCAATTCTATTGACTCTTCTAAGTTACTGTTACATAAATAAATCAGTGTTAAAACTTATATATTACTGGCATTTGTTATTATTCTTTTATTAGATTTTTTGCCAGTCTTTATTTTAAAAATCAAAATTACAATCAAGTATTAATACAAAATTAAAATTCTTCTTTATGGTTAGACCTCAAGGTTATCCTTTGCGCTGGATGTTATTTTTCAAACGTTTTGCTCTTCAATCTTCAGACTGTTCTTCAAAGAGATGTCTTCCGTTAATAAATGCAAATTAAATCGTATTTTGTCCACGAATTTTTTGTTTGCGGTCATTAAAATGTAATTGTATATATGTAATAAACAAAATAAACACATAAAAAATATTCAAGAATAAAGATAAATAAGCATTTTGTAAAAAATAATTTTATTCATGGTCAGTATTATAGTACAGAGTACTTACAACTACAATATCACCGAACTTGGCAAACCATGAATATTAACTAACATGATGTAACAACTGTACAAATACCATTTGCTGGCCACTTTCCACTTAGTAGTACACATACAAAGATACATCAAACTATTTTATGATTCGAAGTTGCAATGATATGAATGGGTATTGAAAAAGCTTAGTACTTTCAATAAAAATAAAACGTTTTGCTATGCAAAGCACCATAATATTCAACTTAATACATGTTATGGTTAAATATTTAGCACATTCTTATATCCTAGCCCTTCAGGATGATTTAAAAACCATGGCTCCTCCACCGCCATGGCCTGTGGAGGCCTTCCAGAAAACAAAAATTAGTTGCCTCCCCCATCTATTTCAAATTTAATATATTTTAACCCGACTTATGAACATGCCATTTAATAATTTGCTCTCTTAGTTAATATTATAAGTCTTTTTTAATTGTTAGAGTGGATTAGTAACAATTTAAGTTATTCATTTAAGTATTGGCGATTTTAAAAGGCATAACGAATACACTCTTTTAATTATGCTATAACTGCCCTAAGAACCAACTAAAATACACAGTATTTTAAATAGATTTACTAGAAAAAGAGATACAATTTTTCCACTCGTTTTAAGTAAATTTTTACGCGGATTTATGAAACGTTTCATTTTTATTCCTACCTTATACAATAGTATGAGATTTTTCAAGATTTAGTCAAATATAAAGCTCCCAAACTTTTAAAATGGAATTACATGCTTTTATAACTTAATATTCTGCACATTCTAATATCATATCCCTTTATAATGATTTAAAAGCCATGGCTCCTCCACCGCCATGGCACGTGGAGGCCTTCCAATCAAAAAGTTAGATGCCTCCCCCGTATTTATCAAATTTAATAAAATTTAACAGGCATTATAAACCGAACAAGTTATATTTTTACTTTTTCTGTCAATGTTATTCATAATTTAATTGTTAAAATACAATATTAACGATTAAAGTAGTGCATTAAAGACTTCGCTTTAAAAAAATACTTTTTACAAAGATATTATATAACAGTTATTAAGTATATTCCTATAGTTTTCATATTACTGAACTATTCAAAGACTTAGTATTCTTAGTATTTTATATTATTTCAATTCAATATGAGATAGAATTATTTACACTTGTTCAAAGAAAATGAAGAGGCTTATTTATAAAACCATTCATTTTAATTTCTACGGTCAAGGATATAATGGCATAGTCCAAGATTAGGCCTATGTGAAATATAAAACTCTGGAAGTTATGAAAATGAAATTACATGCTCTTATAACTTAGCTGATTTGATTTATAAGAAACCAGGGTACATCTGTTGCTTTTAATTCTTAGCGCTGCAATGACATGTCTTAATATTATATGAAAAAATAAATCAGAAATGTCAACATTGTTATTAGTATCCAAATTTTATGTTTACATGATTGCCAAACTCGGTGATGGATCTGATAATTAAAGTTAAACAAACACAAAAGACATGCAACAATAACTTTACAAGTCTCAACCGACTCGCTGCTTTCCCACATTTATGCGTACGAGGATGATACCAATTCTATTGACTCTTCTAAGTTACTGTTACATAAATAAATCAGTGTTAAAACTTATATATTACTGGCATTTGTTATTATTCTTTTATTAGATTTTTTGCCAGTCTTTATTTTAAAAATCAAAATTACAATCAAGTATTAATACAAAATTAAAATTCTTCTTTATGGTTAGACCTCAAGGTTATCCTTTGCGCTGGATGTTATTTTTCAAACGTTTTGCTCTTCAATCTTCAGACTGTTCTTCAAAGAGATGTCTTCCGTTAATAAATGCAAATTAAATCGTATTTTGTCCACGAATTTTTTGTTTGCGGTCATTAAAATGTAATTGTATATATGTAATAAACAAAATAAACACATAAAAAATATTCAAGAATAAAGATAAATAAGCATTTTGTAAAAAATAATTTTATTCATGGTCAGTATTATAGTACAGAGTACTTACAACTACAATATCACCGAACTTGGCAAACCATGAATATTAACTAACATGATGTAACAACTGTACAAATACCATTTGCTGGCCACTTTCCACTTAGTAGTACACATACAAAGATACATCAAACTATTTTATGATTCGAAGTTGCAATGATATGAATGGGTATTGAAAAAGCTTAGTACTTTCAATAAAAATAAAACGTTTTGCTATGCAAAGCACCATAATATTCAACTTAATACATGTTATGGTTAAATATTTAGCACATTCTTATATCCTAGCCCTTCAGGATGATTTAAAAACCATGGCTCCTCCACCGCCATGGCCTGTGGAGGCCTTCCAGAAAACAAAAATTAGTTGCCTCCCCCATCTATTTCAAATTTAATATATTTTAACCCGACTTATGAACATGCCATTTAATAATTTGCTCTCTTAGTTAATATTATAAGTCTTTTTTAATTGTTAGAGTGGATTAGTAACGATTTAAGTTATTCATTCAAGTATTGGCGATTTTAAAAGGCATAACGAATATACTCTTTTAATTATGCTATAACTGCCCTAAGAACCAACTAAAATACACAGTATTTTAAATAGATTTACTAGAAAAAGAGATACAATTTTTCCACTCGTTTTAAGTAAATTTTTACGCGGATTTATGAAATGTTTCATTTTTATTCCTACCTTTTACAATAGTATGAGATTTTTCAAGATTTAGTCAAATATAAAGCTCCCAAACTTTTAAAATGGAATTACATGCTTTTATAACTTAATATTCTAAACATTCTAATATCCTATCCCTTTATAATGATTTAAAAGCCATGGCTCCTCCACCGCCATGGCACGTGGAGGCCTTCCAATCAAAAAGTTAGATGCCTCCCCCGTATTTATCAAATTTAATAAAATTTAACAGGCATTATAAACCGCACAAGTTATATTTTTACTTTTTCTGTCAATGTTATTCATAATTTAATTGTTAAAATACAATATTAACGATTAAAGTAGTGCATTAAAGACTTCGCTTTAAAAAAATACTTTTTACAAAGATATTATATAACAGTTATTAAGTATATTCCTATAGTTTTCATATTACTGAACTATTCAAAGACTTAGTATTCTTAGTATTTTATATTATTTCAATTCAATATGAGATAGAATTATTTACACTTGTTCAAAGAAAATGAAGAGGCTTATTTATAAAACCATTCATTTTAATTTCTACGGTCAAGGATATAATGGCATAGTCCAAGATTAGGCCTATGTGAAATATAAAACTCTGGAAGTTATGAAAATGAAATTACATGCTCTTATAACTTAGCTGATTTGATTTATAAGAAACCAGGGTACATCTGTTGCTTTTAATTCTTAGCGCTGCAATGACATGTCTTAATATTATATGAAAAAATAAATCAGAAATGTCAACATTGTTATTAGTATCCAAATTTTATGTTTACATGATTGCCAAACTCGGTGATGGATCTGATAATTAAAGTTAAACAAACACAAAAGACATGCAACAATAACTTTACAAGTCTCAACCGACTCGCTGCTTTCCCACATTTATGCGTACGAGGATGATACCAATTCTATTGACTCTTCTAAGTTACTGTTACATAAATAAATCAGTGTTAAAACTTATATATTACTGGCATTTGTTATTATTCTTTTATTAGATTTTTTGCCAGTCTTTATTTTAAAAATCAAAATTACAATCAAGTATTAATACAAAATTAAAATTCTTCTTTATGGTTAGACCTCAAGGTTATCCTTTGCGCTGGATGTTATTTTTCAAACGTTTTGCTCTTCAATCTTCAGACTGTTCTTCAAAGAGATGTCTTCCGTTAATAAATGCAAATTAAATCGTATTTTGTCCACAAATTTTTTGTTTGCGGTCATTAAAATGTAATTGTATATATGTAATAAACAAAATAAACACATAAAAAATATTCAAGAATAAAGATAAATAAGCATTTTGTAAAAAATAATTTTATTCATGGTCAGTATTATAGTACAGAGTACTTACAACTACAATATCACCGAACTTGGCAAACCATGAATATTAACTAACATGATGTAACAACTGTACAGATACCATTTGCTGGCCACTTTCCACTTAGTAGTACACATACAAAGATACATCAAACTATTTTATGATTCGAAGTTGCAATGATATGAATGGGTATTGAAAAAAGCTTAGTACTTTCAATAAAAATAAAACGTTTTGCTATGCAAAGCACCATAATATTCAACTTAATACATGTTATGGTTAAATATTTAGCACATTCTTATATCCTAGCCCTTCAGGATGATTTAAAAACCATGGCTCCTCCACCGCCATGGCCTGTGGAGGCCTTCCAGAAAACAAAAATTAGTTGCCTCCCCCATCTATTTCAAATTTAATATATTTTAACCCGACTTATGAACATGCCATTTAATAATTTGCTCTCTTAGTTAATATTATAAGTCTTTTTTAATTGTTAGAGTGGATTTGTAACGATTTAAGTTATTCATTCAAGTATTGGCGATTTTAAAAGGCATAACGAATATACTCTTTTAATTATGCTATAACTGCCCTAAGAACCAACTAAAATACACATTATTTTAAATAGATTTACTAGAAAAAGAGATACAATTTTTCCACTCGTTTTAAGTAAATTTTTACGCGGATTTATGAAATGTTTCATTTTTATTCCTACCTTTTACAATAGTATGAGATTTTTCAAGATTTAGTCAAATATAAAGCTCCCAAACTTTTAAAATGGAATTACATGCTTTTATAACTTAATATTCTAAACATTCTAATATCCTATCCCTTTATAATGATTTAAAAGCCATGGCTCCTCCACCGCCATGGCACGTGGAGGCCTTCCAATCAAAAAGTTAGATGCCTCCCCCGTATTTATCAAATTTAATAAAATTTAACAGGCATTATAAACCGAACAAGTTATATTTTTACTTTTTCTGTCAATGTTATTCATAATTTAATTGTTAAAATACAATATTAACGATTAAAGTAGTGCATTAAAGACTTCGCTTTAAAAAAATACTTTTTACAAAGATATTATATAACAGTTATTAAGTATATTCCTATAGTTTTCATATTACTGAACTATTCAAAGACTTAGTATTCTTAGTATTTTATATTATTTCAATTCAATATGAGATAGAATTATTTACACTTGTTCAAAGAACATGAAGAGGCTTATTTATAAAACCATTCATTTTAATTTCTACGGTCAAGGATATAATGGCATAGTCCAAGATTAGGCCTATGTGAAATATAAAACTCTGGAAGTTATGAAAATGAAATTACATGCTCTTATAACTTAGCTGATTTGATTTATAAGAAACCAGGGTACATCTGTTGCTTTTAATTCTTAGCGCTGCATTGACATGTCTTAATATTATATGAAAAAATAAATCAGAAATGTCAACATTGTTATTAGTATCCAAATTTTATGTTTACATGATTGCCAAACTCGGTGATGGATCTGATAATTAAAGTTAAACAAACACAAAAGACATGCAACAATAACTTTACAAGTCTCAACCGACTCGCTGCTTTCCCACATTTATGCGTACGAGGATGATACCAATTCTATTGACTCTTCTAAGTTACTGTTACATAAATAAATCAGTGTTAAAACTTATATATTACTGGCATTTGTTATTATTCTTTTATTAGATTTTTTGCCAGTCTTTATTTTAAAAATCAAAATTACAATCAAGTATTAATACAAAATTAAAATTCTTCTTTATGGTTAGACCTCAAGGTTATCCTTTGCGCTGGATGTTATTTTTCAAACGTTTTGCTCTTCAATCTTCAGACTGTTCTTCAAAGAGATGTCTTCCGTTAATAAATGCAAATTAAATCGTATTTTGTCCACGAATTTTTTGTTTGCGGTCATTAAAATGTAATTGTATATATGTAATAAACAAAATAAACACATAAAAAATATTCAAGAATAAAGATAAATAAGCATTTTGTAAAAAATAATTTTATTCATGGTCAGTATTATAGTACAGAGTACTTACAACTACAATATCACCGAACTTGGCAAACCATGAATATTAACTAACATGATGTAACAACTGTACAGATACCATTTGCTGGCCACTTTCCACTTAGTAGTACACATACAAAGATACATCAAACTATTTTATGATTCGAAGTTGCAATGATATGAATGGGTATTGAAAAAAGCGTAGTACTTTCAATAAAAATAAAACGTTTTGCTATGCAAAGCACCATAATATTCAACTTAATACATGTTATGGTTAAATATTTAGCACATTCTTATATCCTAGCCCTTCAGGATGATTTAAAAACCATGGCTCCTCCACCGCCATGGCCTGTGGAGGCCTTCCAGAAAACAAAAATTAGTTGCCTCCCCCATCTATTTCAAATTTAATATATTTTAACCCGACTTATGAACATGCCATTTAATAATTTGCTCTCTTAGTTAATATTATAAGTCTTTTTTAATTGTTAGAGTGGATTAGTAACGATTTAAGTTATTCATTCAAGTATTGGCGATTTTAAAAGGCATAACGAATATACTCTTTTAATTATGCTATAACTGCCCTAAGAACCAACTAAAATACACATTATTTTAAATAGATTTACTAGAAAAAGAGATACAATTTTTCCACTCGTTTTAAGTAAATTTTTACGCGGATTTATGAAACGTTTCATTTTTATTCCTACCTTTTACAATAGTATGAGATTTTTCAAGATTTAGTCAAATATAAAGCTCCCAAACTTTTAAAATGGAATTACATGCTTTTATAACTTAATATTCTAAACATTCTAATATCCTATCCCTTTATAATGATTTAAAAGCCATGGCTCCTCCACCGCCATGGCACGTGGAGGCCTTCCAATCAAAAAGTTAGATGCCTCCCCCGTATTTATCAAATTTAATAAAATTTAACAGGCATTATAAACCGAACAAGTTATATTTTTACTTTTTCTGTCAATGTTATTCATAATTTAATTGTTAAAATACAATATTAACGATTAAAGTAGTGCATTAAAGACTTCGCTTTAAAAAAATACTTTTTACAAAGATATTATATAACAGTTATTAAGTATATTCCTATAGTTTTCATATTACTGAACTATTAAAAGACTTAGTATTCTTAGTATTTTATATTATTTCAATTCAATATGAGATAGAATTATTTACACTTGTTCAAAGAAAATGAAGCTTACAGTATTTATAAAACGATTCATTTTAATTTCTACGGTCAAGGATATAATGGCATAGTCCAAGATTAGGCCTATGTGAAATATTAAACTCTGGAAGTTATGAAAATGAAATTACATGCTCTTATAACTTAGCTGATTTGATTTATAAGGAAGCAGGGTACATCTGTTGCTTTTAATTCTTAGCGCTGCAATGACATGTCGTAATATTATATGATAAAATAAATCAGAAATATCAACATTGATATTAGTATCCAAATTTTATGTTTACATGATTGCCAAATTCGGTGATGGATCTGATAATTAAAGTTAAACAAACACAAAAGACATGCAACAATAACTTTACAAGTCTCAACCGACTCGCTGCTTTCCCACATTTATGCGTACGAGGATGATACCAATTCTATTGACTCTTCTAAGTTACAGTTACATAAATAAATCAGTGTTAAAACTTATATATTACTGGCATTTGTTATTATTCTTTTATTAGATTTTTTGCCAGTCTTTATTTTAAAAATCAAAATTACAATCAAGTATTAATACAAAATTAAAATTCTTCTTTATGGTTAGACCTCAAGGTTATCCTTTGCGCTGGATGTTATTTTTCAAACGTTTTGCTCTTCAATCGTCGGACTGTTCTTCAAAGAGATGTCTTCCGTTAATAAATGCAAATTAAATCGTATTTTGTCCACGAATTTTTTGTTTGCTGTCATTAAAATGGAATTGTATATATGTAATAAACAAAATAAACGCATAAAAAATATTCAAGAATAAAGATAAATAAGCATTTTGTAAAAAATAATTTTATTCATGGTCAGTATTATAGTACAGAGTACTTACAACTACAATATCACCGAACTTGGCAAACCATGAATATTAACTAACATGATGTAACAACTGTACAAATACCATTTGATGGCCACTTTCCACTTAGTAGTACACATACAAAGATACATCAAACTATTTTATGATTCGAAGTTGCAATGATATGAATGGGTATTGAAAAAGCTTAGTACTTTCAATAAAAATAAAACGTTTTGCTATGCAAAGCACCATAATATTCAACTTAATACATGTTATGGTTAAATATTTAGCACATTCTTATATCCTAGCCCTTCAGGATGATTTAAAAACCATGGCTCCTCCACCGCCATGGCCTGTGGAGGCCTTCCAGAAAACAAAAATTAGTTGCCTCCCCCATCTATTTCAAATTTAATATATTTTAACCCGACTTATGAACATGCCATTTAATAATTTGCTCTCTTAGTTAATATTATAAGTCTTTTTTAATTGTTAGAGTGGATTAGTAACGATTTAAGTTATTCATTCAAGTATTGGCGATTTTAAAAGGCATAACGAATATACTCTTTTAATTATGCTATAACTGCCCTAAGAACCAACTAAAATACACAGTATTTTAAATAGATTTACTAGAAAAAGAGATACAATTTTTCCACTCGTTTTAATTAAATTTTTACGCGGATTTATGAAACGTTTCATTTTTATTCCTACCTTTTACAATAGTATGAGATTTTTCAAGATTTAGTCAAATATAAAGCTCCCAAACTTTTAAAATGCAATTACATGCTTTTATAACTTAATATTCTGCACATTATAATATCCTATCCCTTTATAATGATTTAAAAACCATGGCTCCTCCACCGCCATGGCACGTGGAGGCCTTCCAATCAAAAAGTTAGATGCCTCCCCCGTATTTATCAAATTTAATAAAATTTAACAGGCATTATAAACCGAACAAGTTATATTTTTACTTTTTCTGTCAATGTTATTCATAATTTAATTGTTAAAATACAATATTAACGATTAAAGTAGTGCATTAAAGACTTCGCTTTAAAAAATTACTTTTTACAAAGATATTATATAACAGTTATTAAGTATATTCCTATAGTTTTCATATTACTGAACTATTCAAAGACTTAGTATACTTAGTATTTTATATTATTTCAATTCAATATGAGATAGAATTATTTACACTTGTTCAAAGAAAATGAAGAGGCTTATTTATAAAACCATTCATTTTAATTTCTACGGTCAAGGATATAATGGCATAGTCCAAGATTAGGCCTATGTGAAATATAAAACTCTGGAAGTTATGAAAATGAAATTACATGCTCTTATAACTTAGCTGATTTGATTTATAAGAAACCAGGGTACATCTGTTGCTTTTAATTCTTAGCGCTGCAATGACATGTCTTAATATTATATGAAAAAATAAATCAGAAATGTCAACATTGTTATTAGTATCCAAATTTTATGTTTACATGATTGCCAAACTCGGTGATGGATCTGATAATTAAAGTTAAACAAACACAAAAGACATGCAACAATAACTTTACAAGTCTCAACCGACTCGCTGCTTTCCCACATTTATGCGTACGAGGATGATACCAATTCTATTGACTCTTCTAAGTTACTGTTACATAAATAAATCAGTGTTAAAACTTATATATTACTGGCATTTGTTATTATTCTTTTATTAGATTTTTTGCCAGTCTTTATTTTAAAAATCAAATTACAATCAAGTTTTAATACAAAATTAAAAGTTCTTCTTTATGGTTAGACCTCAATGTTATCCTTTGCGCTGGATGTTATTTTTCAAACGTTTTGCTCTTAAATCTTCAGACTGTTCTTCAAAGAGATGTCTTTCCGTTAATAAATGCAAATTAAATCGTATTTTGTCCACGAATTTTTTGTTTGCGGTCATTAAAATGTAATTGTATATATGTAATAAACAAAATAAACGCATAAAAAATATTCAAGAATAAAGATATATAAGCATTTTGTAAAAAATAATTTTATTCATGGTCAGTATTATAGTACAGAGTACTTACAACTACAATATCACCGAACTTGGCAAACCATGAATATTAACTAACATGATGTAACAACTGTACAAATACCATTTGCTGGCCACTTTCCACTTAGTAGTACACATACAAAGATACATCAAACTATTTTATGATTCGAAGTTGCAATGATATGAATGGGTATTGAAAAAGCTTAGTACTTTCAATAAAAATAAAACGTTTTGCTATGCAAAGCACCATAATATTCAACTTAATACATGTTATGGTTAAATATTTAGCACATTCTTATATCCTAGCCCTTCAGGATGATTTAAAAACCATGGCTCCTCTACCGCCATGGCCTGTGGAGGCCTTCCAGAAAACAAAAATTAGTTGCCTCCCCCATCTATTTCAAATTTAATATATTTTAACCCGACTTATGAACATGCCATTTAATAATTTGCTCTCTTAGTTAATATTATAAGTCTTTTTTAATTGTTAGAGTGGATTAGTAACGATTTAAGTTATTCTTTTAAGTATTGGCGATTTTAAAAGGCATAACGAATATACTCTTTTAATTATGCTATAACTGCCCTAAGAACCAACTAAAATACACAGTATTTTAAATAGATTTACTAGAAAAAGAGATACAATTTTTCCACTCGTTTTAAGTAAATTTTTACGCGGATTTATGAAACGTTTCATTTTTATTCCTACCTTATACAATAGTATGAGATTTTTCAAGATTTAGTCAAATATAAAGCTCCCAAACTTTTAAAATGGAATTACATGCTTTTATAACTTAATATTCTGCACATTCTAATATCCTATCCCTTTATAATGATTTAAAAGCCATGGCTCCTCCACCGCCATGGCACGTGGAGGCCTTAAAATCAAAAAGTTAGATGCCTCCCCCGTATTTATCAAATTTAATAAAATTTAACAGGCATTATAAACCGAACAAGTTATATTTTTACTTTTTCTGTCAATGTTATTCATAATTTAATTGTTAAAATACAATATTAACGATTAAAGTAGTGCATTAAAGACTTCGCTTTAAAAAAATACTTTTTACAAAGATATTATATAACAGTTATTAAGTATATTCCTATAGTTTTCATATTACTGAACTATTCAAAGACTTAGTATTCTTAGTATTTTATATTATTTCAATTCAATATGAGATAGAATTATTTACACTTGTTCAAAGAAAATGAAGCTTACAGTATTTATAAAACGATTCATTTTAATTTCTACGGTCAAGGATATAATGGCATAGTCCAAGATTAGGCCTATGTGAAATATAAAACTCTGGAAGTTATGAAAATGAAATTACATGCTCTTATAACTTAGCTGATTTGATTTATAAGAAACCAGGGTACATCTGTTGCTTTTAATTCTTAGCGCTGCAATGACATGTCTTAATATTATATGAAAAAATAAATCAGAAATGTCAACATTGTTATTAGTATCCAAATTTTATGTTTACATGATTGCCAAACTCGGTGATGGATCTGATAATTAAAGTTAAACAAACACAAAAGACATGCAACAATAACTTTACAAGTCTCAACCGACTCGCTGCTTTCCCACATTTATGCGTACGAGGATGATACCAATTCTATTGACTCTTCTAAGTTACTGTTACATAAATAAATCAGTGTTAAAACTTATATATTACTGGCATTTGTTATTATTCTTTTATTAGATTTTTTGCCAGTCTTTATTTTAAAAATCAAAATTACAATCAAGTTTTAATACAAAATTAAAAGTTCTTCTTTATGGTTAGACCTCAATGTTATCCTTTGCGCTGGATGTTATTTTTCAAACGTTTTGCTCTTAAATCTTCAGACTGTTCTTCAAAGAGATGTCTTCCGTTAATAAATGCAAATTAAATCGTATTTTGTCCACGAATTTTTTGTTTGCGGTCATTAAAATGTAATTGTATATATGTAATAAACAAAATAAACGCATAAAAAATATTCAAGAATAAAGATAAATAAGCATTTTGTAAAAAATAATTTTATTCATGGTCAGTATTATAGTACAGAGTACTTACAACTACAATATCACCGAACTTGGCAAACCATGAATATTAACTAACATGATGTAACAACTGTACAAATACCATTTGCTGGCCACTTTCCACTTAGTAGTACACATACAAAGATACATCAAACTATTTTATGATTCGAAGTTGCAATGATATGAATGGGTATTGAAAAAGCTTAGTACTTTCAATAAAAATAAAACGTTTTGCTATGCAAAGCACCATAATATTCAACTTAATACATGTTATGGTTAAATATTTAGCACATTCTTATATCCTAGCCCTTCAGGATGATTTAAAAACCATGGCTCCTCCACCGCCATGGCCTGTGGAGGCCTTCCAGAAAACAAAAATTAGTTGCCTCCCCCATCTATTTCAAATTTAATATATTTTAACCCGACTTATGAACATGCCATTTAATAATTTGCTCTCTTAGTTAATATTATAAGTCTTTTTAAATTGTTAGAGTGGATTAGTAACGATTTAAGTTATTCATTCAAGTATTGGCGATTTTAAAAGGCATAACGAATATACTCTTTTAATTATGCTATAACTGCTCTAAGAACCAACTAAAATACACATTATTTTAAATAGATTTACTAGAAAAAGAGATACAATTTTTCCACTCGTTTTAAGTAAATTCTTACGCGGATTTATGAAACGTTTCATTTTTATTCCTTCCTTTTACAATAGTATGAGATTTTTCAAGATTTAGTCAAATATAAAGCTCCCAAACTTTTAAAATGGAATTACATGCTTTTATAACTTAATATTCTGCACATTCTAATATCCTATCCCTTTATAATGATTTAAAAGCCATGGCTCCTCCACCGCCATGGCACTTGGAGGCCTTCCAATCAAAAAGTTAGATGCCTCCCCCGTATTTATCAAATTTAATAAAATTTAACAGGCATTATAAACCGAACAAGTTATATTTTTACTTTTTCTGTCAATGTTATTCATAATTTAATTGTTAAAATACAATATTAACGATTAAAGTAGTGCATTAAAGACTTCGCTTTAAAAAAATACTTTTTACAAAGATATTATATAACAGTTATTAAGTATATTCCTATAGTTTTCATATTACTGAACTATTCAAAGACTTAGTATTCTTAGTATTTTATATTATTTCAATTCAATATGAGATAGAATTATTTACACTTGTTCAAAGAAAATGAAGAGGCTTATTTATAAAACCATTCATTTTAATTTCTACGGTCAAGGATATAATGGCATAGTCCAAGATTAGGCCTATGTGAAATATAAAACTCTGGAAGTTATGAAAATGAAATTACATGCTCTTATAACTTAGCTGATTTGATTTATAAGAAACCAGGGTACATCTGTTGCTTTTAATTCTTAGCGCTGCAATGACATGTCTTAATATTATATGAAAAAATAAATCAGAAATGTCAACATTGTTATTAGTATCCAAATTTTATGTTTACATGATTGCCAAACTCGGTGATGGATCTGATAATTAAAGTTAAACAAACACAAAAGACATGCAACAATAACTTTACAAGTCTCAACCGACTCGCTGCTTTCCCACATTTATGCGTACGAGGATGATACCAATTCTATTGACTCTTCTAAGTTACTGTTACATAAATAAATCAGTGTTAAAACTTATATATTACTGGCATTTGTTATTATTCTTTTATTAGATTTTTTGCCAGTCTTTATTTTAAAAATCAAAATTACAATCAAGTATTAATACAAAATTAAAATTCTTCTTTATGGTTAGACCTCAAGGTTATCCTTTGCGCTGGATGTTATTTTTCAAACGTTTTGCTCTTCAATCTTCAGACTGTTCTTCAAAGAGATGTCTTCCGTTAATAAATGCAAATTAAATCGTATTTTGTCCACGAATTTTTTGTTTGCGGTCATTAAAATGTAATTGTATATATGTAATAAACAAAATAAACACATAAAAAATATTCAAGAATAAAGATAAATAAGCATTTTGTAAAAAATAATTTTATTCATGGTCAGTATTATATTACAGAGTACTTACAACTACAATATCACCGAACTTGGCAAACCATGAATATTAACTAACATGATGTAACAACTGTACAGATACCATTTGCTGGCCACTTTCCACTTAGTAGTACACATACAAAGATACATCAAACTATTTTATGATTCGAAGTTGCAATGATATGAATGGGTATTGAAAAAAGCTTAGTACTTTCAATAAAAATAAAACGTTTTGCTATGCAAAGCACCATAATATTCAACTTAATACATGTTATGGTTAAATATTTAGCACATTCTTATATCCTAGCCCTTCAGGATGATTTAAAAACCATGGCTCCTCCACCGCCATGGCCTGTGGAGGCCTTCCAGAAAACAAAAATTAGTTGCCTCCCCATCTATTTCAAATTTAATATATTTTAACCCGACTTATGAACATGCCATTTAATAATTTGCTCTCTTAGTTAATATTATAAGTCTTTTTTAATTGTTAGAGTGGATTAGTAACGATTTAAGTTATTCATTTAAGTATTGGCGATTTTAAAAGGCATAACGAATATACTCTTTTAATTATGCTATAACTGCCCTAAGAACCAACTAAAATACACAGTATTTTAAATAGATTTACTAGAAAAAGAGATACAATTTTTCCACTCGTTTTAAGTAAATTTTTACGCGGATTTATGAAACGTTTCATTTTTATTCCTACCTTATACAATAGTATGAGATTTTTCAAGATTTAGTCAAATATAAAGCTCCCAAACTTTTAAAATGGAATTACATGCTTTTATAACTTAATATTCTGCACATTCTAATATCCTATCCCTTTATAATGATTTAAAAGCCATGGCTCCTCCACCGCCATGGCACGTGGAGGCCTTCCAATCAAAAAGTTAGATGCCTCCCCCGTATTTATCAAATTTAATAAAATTTAACAGGCATTATAAACCGAACAAGTTATATTTTTACTTTTTCTGTCAATGTTATTCATAATTTAATTGTTAAAATACAATATTAACGATTAAAGTAGTGCATTAAAGACTTCGCTTTAAAAAAATACTTTTTACAAAGATATTATATAACAGTTATTAAGTATATTCCTATAGTTTTCATATTACTGAACTATTCAAAGACTTAGTATTCTTAGTATTTTATATTATTTCAATTCAATATGAGATAGAATTATTTACACTTGTTCAAAGAAAATGAAGAGGCTTGTTTATAAAACCATTCATTTTAATTTCTACGGTCAAGGATATAATGGCATAGTCCAAGATTAGGCCTATGTGAAATATTAAACTCTGGAAGTTATGAAAATGAAATTACATGCTCTTATAACTTAGCTGATTTGATTTATAAGAAACCAGGGTACATCTGTTGCTTTTAATTCTTAGCGCTGCAATGACATGTCTTAATATTATATGAAAAAATAAATCAGAAATGTCAACATTGTTATTAGTATCCAAATTTTATGTTTACATGATTGCCAAACTCGGTGATGGATCTGATAATTAAAGTTAAACAAACATAAAAGACATGCAACAATAACTTTACAAGTCTCAACCGACTCGCTGCTTTCCCACATTTATGCGTACGAGGATGATACCAATTCTATTGACTCTTCTAAGTTACTGTTACATAAATAAATCAGTGTTAAAACTTATATATTACTGGCATTTGTTATTATTCTTTTATTAGATTTTTTGCCAGTCTTTATTTTAAAAATCAAAATTACAATCAAGTATTAATACAAAATTAAAATTCTTCTTTATGGTTAGACCTCAAGGTTATCCTTTGCGCTGGATGTTATTTTTCAAACGTTTTGCTCTTCAATCTTCAGACTGTTCTTCAAAGAGATGTCTTCCGTTAATAAATGTAAATTAAATCGTATTTTGTCCACGAATTTTTTGTTTGCGGTCATTAAAATGTAATTGTATATATGTAATAAACAAAATA
>CM061534.1:144687762-144770022 GCA_030545055.2 Neoaliturus tenellus | reverse complement strand
AGCCACTCGTGTCAATGACCCCGGAGTGGGCGTTCACATGCAACTTTGAATGCCAGCCAGAACATCACAACGATTCAACTTGGCCTTTGAACTTTTGTTTGATTAATAATAAAAATTATTAGCTAAGGGGAAAACAAGCTAATAATAGATATAATGTTAGTTTTTGGTCAGTTTGTAATTCCTACTTACTTATTAAAAACTATTTTAGAATAGACATTTTATGTAAGCCTATTAAAAATATTATGAACTTATACGACGGTCATATAATTTTTCAACATACAACATTTTTGTAATGATCAAAAAAATATATTCTTAATTTATAGAAATTTATGTTTTATACAGTACTCTCCTAAATAAATGGTGTAATTTTAAGAAAGGAATAATTTATTTCAAAAAAGTTTATATAATTTTTTTAAATAGTCATTAAGATCTTCAGTGACCCTACAACTGAAACATTTTGTACATGTAGCCAATTAATAACTGTTTACAACAACTGCATTTTTACAATTGTAATGAGGAAGTATTTGTCGTATTAAGAACTTCAGTGACCCTACAACTGAAACATTTTGTACATGTAGCCAATTACTAACTGTTTACAACAACTGCATTTTTACAATTGTAATGAGAAAGTATTTGTCGTATTAAGAACTTCAGTGACCCTACAACTGAAACATTTTGTACATGTAGCCAATTACTAACTGTTTACAACAACTGCATTTTTACAATTGTAATGAGAAAGTATTTGTCGTATTAAGAACTTCAGTGACCCTACAACTGAAACATTTTGTACATGTAGCCAATTACTAACTGTTTACAACAACTGCATTTTTACAATTGTAATGAGAAAGTATTTGTCGTATTAAGAACTTCAGTGACCCTACAACTGAAACATTTTGTACATGTAGCCAATTACTAACTGTTTACAACAACTGCATTTTACAATTGTAATGAGAAAGTATTTGTCGTATTAAGAACTTCAGTGACCCTACAACTGAAACATTTTGTACATGTAGCCAATTACTAACTGTTTACAACAACTGCATTTTTACAATTGTAATGAGAAAGTATTTGTCGTATTAAGAACTTCAGTGACCCTACAACTGAAACATTTTGTACATGTAGCCAATTAATAACTGTTTACAACAACTGCATTTTTACAATTGTAATGAGAAAGTATTTGTCGTATTAAGAACTTCAGTGACCCTACAACTGAAACATTTTGTACATGTAGCCAATTAATAACTGTTTACAACAACTGCATTTTTACAATTGTAATGAGAAAGTATTTGTCGTATTAAGAACTTCAGTGACCCTACAACTGAAACATTTTGTACATGTAGCCAATTAATAACTGTTTACAACAACTGCATTTTTACAATTGTAATGAGAAAGTATTTGTCGTATTAAGAACTTCAGTGACCCTACAACTGAAAACATTTTGTACATGTAGCCAATTACTAACTGTTTACAACAACTGCATTTTTACAATTGTAATGAGAAAGTATTTGTCGTATTAAGAACTTCAGTGACCCTACAACTGAAACATTTTGTACATGTAGCCAATTAATAACTGTTTACAACAACTGCATTTTACAATTGTAATGAGAAAGTATTTGTCGTATTAAGAACTTCAGTGACCCTACAACTGAAACATTTTGTACATGTAGCCCAATTACTAACTGTTTACAACAACTGCAATTTTTACAATTGTAATGAGAAAGTATTTGTCGTATTAAGAACTTCAGTGACCCTACAACTGAAACATTTTGTACATGTAGCCAATTACTAACTGTTTACAACAACTGCATTTTACAATTGTAAGGGGAAAGTATTTGTCGTATTTTTTTTTAGTTAAGATTTTTATATAATTTATTAAATTCGCCGTGGTGGCAACTAATATACTTGAAAAATATGGTGACATGTTTTTTTCTCTTTTACTTGTTATTATTTTTTTTAAAGATTTTCCTTACTAGCAACTTAACCTAACCTAAGTAAGGGATGAACGGGTTACCTGATTTACAGCAATTTGACTTCCACTAAAGTGGATAACTTAATGGTAATTTGAGGGTATTAAGAATTCCTAATCAAGAGGCAACGAGGAAAGGAGGAGCCGAATAAAGAGTTCTTTAGAGAATTAGACGCCTTTTTAGTGCCTCTACAGACTTGCAAATTACGTTTATTTAGTCTTGCTTTAAGTATTATTATCCTTACGTAAAGAATATTTCAATGGGCGTTATCGAATTTCATACACATTCGACATAATGAATGGCCGTTGAGTAAACTGTGTACGTCCTATAGTCGTATGTGTTATTAAATGCTGATTTGTATTTTAATGGTGTTTTTTATAAAAAGCAATATTTTTCTTTATAAATCGTTTTATCAGAAATCAGACATTTATTATCAATAGACATATTACATGTATTTGGGAAATTGTCAAGTAGGAACATGCTTTTTAACATTGAGTCAGGTACATTTATCATCATGTTATCGTTTGTATCATCGTTTGTAACAGTTTACCTTAAAGTATAGCCGATAAAAACCAACTTATGATTCAAATTTCTCTATTAACAAGAAGCTTTCTTTAATTGATGAGGTATCAGGGAAAATATTAACATATATTATTCATAAATAATTTAGTGGGAGTTTATTTATTAGAGAATGGAGTGATGGGCCCAGAATATCTTATGAAGGTAAATGTCATTTTAAAATTGGATAAGTTTCAAATCACGTAGGTAATTATTTTTGAAGATTCAAACCTGGGTATAATATTTGTCAGTGGTTTAAAATTACTTTCTCCTAGTGAGCCAAGCACGTTGTTACCATCTCTTGTTCTATTTCATGGGTTTCTGTTTTCTCTGGCACCTGTAAAAAATAATATTTAAAACCTATTTTACTCATATTAGGACTAATCAATTTTTTAGAAAGTTCAGTTTAATTGATAGATGATTTTTTTAGGAAAACCTAGACTTGTTTTCGGGTGCTGCGTAATGGACAGCTTTGTAAACCATTGTAACAGTGTAGTATTTATATTATAGTTCAATTCAATACCTTAAACAACACTTGAATAATCTTCAAAATTGTGTAGTTTTCAGTTTAACTTGGTGATTTAGATTAACAATTAGTTTAAAACATCCCTCGAGCATAAATAGTTTGTAAAAGTTTTTCAATTGACAACATTGGGAGAGCATTTAGTTATACAAATTATGTAAACAACCGTATTTTATTGCTTCTGACTCAACATTTTTTTCATAAAAAACAATCTTTTTTTATAAAAACAATGTTAAATGCGAAAGGTAATAATGGCAAAACAATGTTTGACACATTGTTATGTAAAATATTACCGTGTTTTATATATTATTTATGGAAGATAATGGGTTCTCTTTTTGATATTTCGTTTATATAATGTATAATTTTAACAATTTTACTTATTATCTTTATGGCCAGCTATGTTTTGTCATGTATGGTAAACCTAGGTTAAAGTGTTATAAGTACAAGGCATATAACTACGGCTCTAGTTTTTTCCATCTCTCTCCACTAAAAACCGGTCCCTTCCAATTGAAAGTACAGTATTCACTGTTACAAAATTTTTCATTACCAACAACACAAACAATTCAACCCATGCCAAACTTACTTATGATAGTGCATATATACGTTCTTAAACAAAGACAAAAATTATAGATCATGATATAAGTAATATACTAAGTTTTAAAAAGTATTGCAGAGGTTTAAAACCACTAAATACTTATTTTCCCTCAATTTGTCACGCATACAAAAGAATTTAAAATTACTGATTGATTTTAAATGCTGTTCAATGCTGTATTTTTTGCTTATTCTTACAACCCTCATAATTCTTGTGTTCGAGTACTACCAGGGCAAAGAAAGTTTTAATGAAGATAAGAACGAAAGTTTTAAGAATCCTTTGGAATTACAGAAGTTGCTTTTATTACCTTATCAGTTGAAATTATTCTCTCTCTCTTACACTCACTGGAAAGATGCGTAATTTTCTCTTCAACTTCTCTAGTGCAGTTCCTTTTGGTAATACAACCTTTAAAGTCTAATCTAAACACACATTTATAATATGGGACTTAAACATAATTATATGTATAGTACTATTAAATTTAATTTAATAAGTTTATTATTTAATTTTTGTATTTGCACTATATGATGTTTTGTGCCAATTGGATTTCAAGTAAATTACAACTTCAAGAAATATAATATCAAGTGATATAGCTAAGAAATCTTATTATTCAGAATTAAGCAGGGAAACTCAACACTATAATATTTTCTACTATAAAAAAATCGTGAAATCTCCATATCTTGGAAAACTCTTGTAACGAACTGTTAAGCAGAGAGATTAGAGTTTACACATTGTAATCTTTAGTTCAACCATATAAATTAATATTTTTTTATAATTGAAGAAATTGACCTCAGTAGTTGTCAACAATATCAGTTAAACTGTTTTTATGGTTTAACTTATTCTTTACTCATTACTAAAATTTCTTCATTACCATGTCATATATATGCTGATTGTGTAAAAAAGAAATCGTTTTAGCATTTCATAAGGTCGTTAAAATACTTTTCATAAAACCAGGTTATTTTGTTCTTATAGTAATTTAACACAGAGTTGAGATGCATGCAGTTTCATGCATTTTATAGCCACTGATGATTAAAGGTGTAATAAAAATAATACTAAATATTTCGATGATTACATGTCTACGTAATTAACACTGATTGCAAACACATGATACTAAAAAATTTCTTTTACTATTAAAATTATCACAGGAAAACTTTGCCATCCTTGTTTTAGCTTTTAAACTTACTAATTATAAAAAAGTAAAAATTCCTTAAATTAATTTTTAATTATATTTTGTAGAATGGCGAAATAAAAATCAAATGCAAAATAGGTATAGAGAGCTATAGGTTCCTTCGCAAGTAGGGTATTTAACGGTTACTGGTTACTTCTTTTAGGGAACCTCAGGAAAGTATTGCAGTGACTAACTGGTCAGTCTTCTGTCATTATCAATATCTCTTTCAAGGCAGAGATTTCCCTTCAAAGTAAATAATGATGTTTATTTATAACGTTTAATAATTTTATTATATTGTTCATCTGGCGAATTATAACTTGAGAATATTCAGTAATAGCTTTTAATTAATGTACCTTAAAAAAATTAATCTAACAGTAAACTACTCCAAACTAATGATTACATCGTAGGCGCCATCATTAGGTTTAAAGTAAACGATTCTTGTACGTTTAACTATTAATTTTCCAATATTCACTAATACAAAGCCAACAACACTAAAAACTTACACTGTTCGGCAAGTGGAACTTATAGTCGTTGATGACTATGGTTATAGTAACAACTGTTCAATTACAACACGTAAAAATGCTATTTAAAGAGTTATTAATAGATATTTGCATAAGTACAACTAAGAAAATTACTATCTTGCTGTAAATGCCCGATGCGTAAAATGTTTTTCTTTTTAATGTGCATCTGACGATGTCAACCACTGTTTTCCCTATAGTAAATAAAACATACTACATATCTTACATTTTAATTGCATTAGATAGAGGGTTTGTATTCTAGAGGACATATCAGAGCTAAGAAATACCATTTCAGCAGGCATTTGAACACTATTTGTCACCATAACATTTGCATTTATTATCAAAATTTTAATTTTCAAGAACATAAATCATTTTTTCTGTCAAACCAAGAGGGATACATTTGTTAAGTCTTACAAATAAATGACAAATAAATTACATATAACTAACCATTTTATTACAGTTTAACATTAAATAGTGACAGGTATATTAGTAAAGTCAGGAGGGTCAGTTAAAAGTTGGACACGACTTTGCACTCAGAAGGAATTAACAGTAATTACTCCAGCGGAAGGGACGAGTCATCTGTATGCTGATTATGGTTTACATACTCAAGGGGGGTTTTTATTAACATTTTCAGCAATGTAGAGGGATACATTTGAAGAGATGATGTGATATATATCATTTAAGGAAAGTGGTAATTAGCTAATATAACATCACTAATTATTGCTTGATGGACGCATCATTGTTAATAAATGTGATACTTGATGGGAAACTGGTCTTTATTAAATTAAATATTATTACTTTTTCTTTGAAATTTTAAACATTTAACATATTGTTAATTTTAGTTTTTTACAATTAAAATATTAGATGAAGAGAGAAAGAGTGAAATGTGAATCTACCCTGTCAGAGCAATCATTCATCTCCGAGACAGTTCCTTCCGCTCTCGGCTGACATCTATTGAGATGGATCCATTTACAATTGACTTACTAAGGGTACAAAACGCCTAAATTGTGTGATAGGGTATTATGAAATTAATTCAATCACTTGAAAATATTTTCGATATTAATGTTTTATTCCTACTTTCTAGCAAGTTGTTATTGAAATGCATTTAGACATTAACAAATACTAAATACAATTTAACAGCAATAAAAAAGTTATATGTTATAAAGGTAGCATAAATTTGGTCAACATTAACGTCCTAACAACTATGGAAATTTTAAACATATATAAGTATAAACTATCCGTCAGGTAATAAGAATGGAGAACTTTTAAACTGAGGAACAAATCATGTATGATGCAATCATTATGGTTTCCTCGAAAATATTTAACTAAACAAACTACCTACTTTTACTGTTATTCTTTATAATAGTAGTTTTTATCATTCTGCACGAAATCAGCCTATTTTTTGTTCTCTTAATAGTACCAAAACCGATTCTTTTTTGTCCTAGGACTGAAAAATCATCTGGAGAATTTTTTTAGGTCCTAGTACTGAAAAGTTAGCTGTTTTTTTAAGTGTATTATTATTGATTTATTAATGTTGAGGAGCAGAACTTTGAAATTCAAACGTTATAAAGAGCATTGTTTGTAAATAACAGAAATGTAAACACTGCATATAACTTACTTTGTAAATATAACCTCAAATATACAAAGTTGATATTTTTAACGATAAAAAGTCTAATTCGCATTATGATAAAAAACGTTGTTCATCACTAGGAGCAAAAGTGTCTTTTTGATGCTTAACACTTTTGCTCCTAGTGATGAAAAACTACTATTTCATCTCTAGGATGGAAAGTGTTTTTTCATCATACCATTGCGATAAACGTTGTTTTCGGAACGGTCAGCTGTGATCGAAACTAGTTGATTCCCCGTGGGTTAGATAAACGTGTTGGTAAACAAAGTTTTCGGGACTAGACCGTGAAACAGTGGTTTTCGGGACACTAACCAAGTCAATTTATTTTCATTTTTAATAACAGCTGTAAATAGTTCAAATAGAAGATAAACAAATAACAACGTAAGATGAGGTATATAATATGTTAAAATTTATTAATTTTTATCCAAACTGTAAATTTATTAAGGGTGGTATGATGAAAAGTACTGTTCGTAACTCGTCCGAGAGTGGTATATCGGTGCTCGATAGAATTCAAGCACTCGGCTTCGCCTCGTACTTGAAACTCGATCTTGCACCGATAACGACCACTTTCCGGACTAGTGACGAAATATACTATTTTTTCTGTGCGCAATCGCTTTTTACGAGCGAGGTGAGGCCGAGCTCGGAAATAGCGATTAAAAATTTCACTATCTGTTTACATTTAGTAGTTGACCTCCACCTTAATTTAAATATTTAAATTAATTTATAAACAGCTGGTATAAAGAAAGAAATGTCAAAATATTGCATTAAAATTTTAGTCTGCAAGTCGTTTTTTGTTTACATTTGCTTGATTTGTTTTGGGTTAGTATGATTTTTGCTTGATAAAAAAAACTAATTTTGAGTTTAGCGCACAGAAAAAATTAACAGATGTTTTTTCGGTGCACTTTTAGATGGCTACAGAAAAGGCCAGCTTTGTGGATTAAAAACAGGCCAGAAAACTTGTAGAGATTTACAAATTATTTCCTTTCAATTAAAAAATTTGGAATAGTAATATACTATAAGTTTTACATCAACATTTGTTTCCATTCTATAAAACTACAATATATTTTACTTGCTACAAGAGGTTACAATACATTATTTATCATTCGCAATCCATACGTCACTGCAGTGGCGATCGGTTTCGTCACTCGGTGAGGTGTCATTATGAGAAGATTAGAACCACATGCGAGTGCTGTCAGGGATAAATGACACCTTACTGAGTGTCAAAACCGGTCGCCACTGCAGCGACGTATGGATTGCGAATGATAAATTAAGGTATTGTAACCTCTTGTAGCAATTTACAAAACAATCCGGAGACAAATAACTAAATTGAAAATATATTTTAATTCAAATAATGGGGGTTGGTTGGAATAAATTATGTAGGGTTGCTTAAAAGAGTTTTCCTTTTTTACATATCAACTAAAGTTTTTAAAATCTAAATTTTGCTTAAAGGATTAGCCTGCCTGTGTTTGAATTTTTTTTATAAATATAGTTAGTTGAAGGTTTTGTTTTTAGTTAGCTATGTAGATTTTACTTGAGTTTTAGTTCCTCATTGTACGCTATTATAATGCAGAAAATATTGTAACAGAAAAAATTTTGAACATGGGTACTGATGATGATACTTACAGGGAGATCGAAAAAGAACTGACACATTTTAACGGCAATTTTTTTACAAAGCTATTTTTATACATAGTAACATTTATATATGTACAGATAGAAAATCTCAAAAAGTTGTTTTGTGGAACTCAATAAATATTCAACCTCCCGCAAAACATTTCTTTACATTTTTTGAGTCACATGTGCAACTTCATCTCTTGTCCGCTCTCGCAGATGGTTCTAATCTTCTCATAATGTACCATGTTCTTATAACAAGACAAAATCAATTGGAGTTAGGTTTCGACTCCTTGGTGGCCATTGTCTCGGTCCTCCCTTCCCAATCCACTGATGGAGCAAAGGTGTTCGATGTGCTAAACTTTTTTTTAACACCTGCAGAGATTAAAACTTTGGCCGTATTGAGATTTATTGAGTACCACCAAAAACTTTATTAGTTTTTATCTATCTGTACACATACAGAGTGTCCAACTTAGACTGTCCGAAACTTTTCCATGTTGTTCAGAGAGCCAATCTAAACAAAAAAGTTAAAATAATCATATGTCCTGAAATGCTTTGTTAACCCAATAGCCGGCATTTTGTTTTTTGCACTTAATAATTTTTATTTCTGTAACGGATGGATGCAATGGGTTCATATTTGGCATTGACCTTAACTACAGTAATGTTTATTAAAAGAAAAAAAATAATTTTTCTAGTGTGTATTTTCAAAATGGCGGCCATATTAAATTTTTTAACTTAAATATCTCAAAAAAATAAAGTAAATTTGAGAAACATTTTACAGGAGACAAAAAAGTTGACAAATTAAATTATTTAACCAATGAGACGAATTTTGCAAAGATCTAAAAACAAATATCAGAGTTAGTTATTGTGATTTTTCTATTAAAGTAACCTACATTTGCATTTACCATAATGCAGAATCAGTGTTTTTCTGCAGAGAAATCGCAATAACGCTGTTATTTTATTTTATTTTTTTTTATTCTTACAAACTTGGTTCCATTGCTAACATAATTTAATTTGTCAACTTTATCGTCTGTTGTAAAATATTTCTACAATTTACCGTTTTTGAGATATTTGAGTTTTTAAATCTAAAACGGCCGCCATTTTTAAAATACACACTGGAAAAATACTTTTTCCTCCACCTACTATCTAAAGCCGTATTTTACTCCTTGGAACAGAGTAGTAAAGTACTAATTTCTATCCCATGTGACTTGAATACTTAGTCTTTCTATCTAGGGAAAACTCGAGTTTTTTCGTACCACGGGGCTAAAGTTAGTTACATAAGAATAACATTAAAAGAGAGATTAAAAAGAACATGAGTCACAGTCAGCTGTTACTTGTATTTGTTCCGTTACTCATTGTTGACTAATAGCAGCTGTAGCTGCTGCTCGCACCCACTGCTGACCATTCAATCAGCAGTGGGTGAGCAGCAGCATCTCTAGTATTAGAGATGGCCGTGGCAGTGTAGGTGTTTGTTTACATTTTGCTTGGGTAGGCTATTAACCTAAGAAGTCCAAAACATAAGTGTAAAACTTTTGACTAGGCTTAAATTATATTTTGTTTTTTTCGTGTTCTTCAAAATTGATATGGCCTGCCTTGTGTGTTTTTTATGTTGATGTGACAGAACCAGCTTGACGGAGCAAGGGATCATACGAAGGTAAAGTTAAATTATCTACGGTAGGCCTATTAGGCCTAAATTTTATTCGTGTAGGTGAAGGAAAAATGTTGTGTGCATCAAGGGACTAAAGTACTTTTCTCCCTCAGGGAAATTGTCGCCCTCGGCTTCGCCTTCGGGCGACAACACTTTCCCTTCAGGAAGAAAACATTGTACTTTAGTCCCTAGAAGCACAAATAACTATTTTTTCTTTTAATAAACATTCTTGTAGTTAATCTACATGCCAAATATGAACACAATCCATTTATCTGTTACGGAAATAAAAATTATTGTTCCGGGCCGAGATCGAGTTTACGCGCGAGGCTTTAGCCGAGCGCGGAATTTCGATCAAGGCACGGAATAACACTTTCTACTCGAGTTATGAACGATATTTTTCATCACACTGTAGATAATTAATAATAGTAATTAATTAAATAATGCAAGTTTAAGAAACCACCTATGGATGCTCAATTGATTTCCGCAGTAGCCTACAATGAAAACAGTGATTCTGTTTTACACAGCTGATTACATTATTGAGAACAGCTGATTTAGGGAATAATATACTCTTAGCACTGCTAGCGCTACTTGTGTCAGTAATCATAACTAATTACTAGTGTGGGAAAATCAACAGCTGATTTTCCCTCTCTAGAGAGGGAAAACGGTTTTTCTACACTCTCAGCTGGTGATGAATATAGCTGTTTCCCGTACAGTGTGATGAAAAGACACTTTCCACTCTTGTTATGAAATATACTATTCTTTTGTCTATTTTGGGTTGCCAAACCCACGTGGAAAAGTTTCGGACAGTCAAAACTGGACACCCTGTATAAATTTTACCATATAGTAAAAATAATGTAATGAAATTGTTGTTGAAATGTGCCAATTATTTTTTGACCTCCCTGTAAATGATAATATGATAAGAGAGCTTTAAATGTCTATTTACCTATAATTGATAATATAAACAGTAAGTTAATATAATATTCTACCACTGGAGGATACTCTTTGTCCCCACGCTTCAACCTTGCAGTGTGATGTGTCAGAGACGTTTACACCGTATCTAGTATGGAGTCAACGTCACATTCTAGACGGCAATTATTCAAGTTGACGTAAGCGACGAGTGGAGTCTCAGTCCGTGTCTCTAATGATCTGAATTTATTACACTCTGGACATTTTGACACTATGTTAAGTTTAAAGTTTTATTGCTCGTAAACATGTAATTAATAAATTTGTCTGTGTCGAATAAGCATAAGTATAATAATTAAAAATATTATTTATTGTAAACTACAACAAATAATTAACAAAATTTATTTAAACACTTCTTACAACAATTTCATTTGAATTTGAAAATAAATTAAAACATTTGACTATATTACAACAATGCAGTTTAATCAACTTTTTGTTACACATTATTTTTTTCAGTTATTATTGTAGGGGAAAGCTTTAGACATGGAATGTAATTTCATCCTTGTTGTGTGTTGGTATTTTAAATTGGCAGCTCATCCTATTCAACTATTTCAACTTGTAATACGTCTCTATAACAAAACAGCACAAAAATCTTGCACTTATACTATACCTTCGTGTGAAGCTTTTAGTAAAAAATATTTAATTACTCTTAGATCTTTTATGTTTTTTAGGTAACTTTTGAGTTTTTGTAACTTCGGTGTTCTTGTACACCGACAAAATCGCAGGATATAAAATCAGAACAAGCAGCCCATGAATAAATATTACATGACTATGATTTAGTAAAATCCGACTCGTGTCATCAAACGAAATGTATCTCAAGCATTTCTCGTGCTCATTGAATACAGGGTGTGGCAATAAAACTGCTTTTTTTAAAAACCACCAAAGATGTACATCAAACAAACAAAGGAAAGAACTTTTAACAATAACCTTAATCCCATAAATAGATATTAATATTTTTCATAAAAACCACCTTTTTGAAAAAAATGTTTTATTAACTTTTAAAGCATTTTTTTGGGTTTTAATGACATTGAATGGAGTATTCCATGGTAGCCCGTGGACCAGATTTTACATTTCCTTTTTTCTTTCTTTGGCCCTAAGTCTTCTAAGAAAATATTTCCACAATAGAAGGAGTTCTACTGGAGCGAAGTAGACTGGAAATAAACATTATTTCGTTGCAGATGGTACTGAATATCAAAGTTAAGAGTATAAAAGGTGTTCAAAACCAAGGACAACACACATAACACTTTTAACTCTCCAGTCTTAGTATTATTCTTTTTCAAGTTTCGATCAGTGGCTATCTTTATAGTCTGATTTAGATTAGAACAGTTCTGGGTAACGCCCAGTCCCGTGCTAACCAGGACAGTTTTTTTTTTAATTTAAGTTAGACTTGTGTTAAAATATATTAATAAATAAACAATATTGTTTTAATTTAAATTCTACTTATTTATATTTGTGTCTATTTTTGTTATATAAAACTAGGTTAGATTTTTTTAGTATAGTACTAGTAATTGAGTAAGATTTGTTGGTTTCTGAAGAGTAAAGTATTACTAAGACGATGGTAAAATCAAGCCACAGATTTAGACAACAAAGCGGAGCGGCCACTTCAATTGGTGCCACAAGCAAACACTTTGGCTCCAGGCTGAAATTCGATGATAATTACATAAACCTGTGGTAGCGCCATCTCTGGAAGTGATGCGATCGTGAAAAATTAAATCGGCTTGAAGTAATAACCTGTATTCATGTGTTATAGGTTTTTCTCATTCCAAATAAGAGTCGGCAAGGAAAACATACAAAATGGATGTTGATAGTTCATAATAACTAACTACTCGTATGTGCACAAAAACTAACTGTTTATTAACTCTGTTAGGCTAATAATATGAATACACATTTCACTATATTCAAGAAAAAGATCAAATAAATTATATTTCGACATACAGAGATATTCAGGGTGTTACTGAACTATCTACCGACCTTTTCAGGTATTATTCCTGGACCAAAGACAAGTCAAAATATCATATTTAAAATTTCCAAAACTCCATAGTTACCCGTACAGCCGCCATTTTGTATTTTTTAAAGAACAATTTTTAATTTAAGAACGGCTTGACGTAATAACTTGCAATTCGGAACACAGCTTGCTTAAGTAAAATCCTAGCTGGAGAAAGGCGGCTGTTAGAAATTTTTAACCTTAAATTGCATGAAAACTACATAGCAAAGTTTGTGTTCTTTTATGTTTTTTGGAGAAATTTAAATATAAAATACAACGATGAAAAAATTATGAGAATCTGGTTATAAATAAGTGAGATATAGGGATTTTAATACAAATAGTCACGCCTCTGAGCGGGTTGCCGCGCGAAATAACTCGCGCGGTCGCGGCACCAACTCAACAATGAAATTTCGTTAAAACTGCTCCCGGTGAAGCGGTACGACCGTGACTAGCCTCAGCTAAATCGCTCTATCTCGGTTATTTATAAACCGATTTTCATAATTTTTACATAGTTCGATTTAAAATTCAATTTTCCTAAAAACATATAAGAGCACAAACTTTGCTAACTTAAGTAGTTTTTATGCAATTTAAGGATAAAACATTTAAACATTCTCCATTTTTAAAATATGATTGATAAAGCTTTTTTATTTTTCTTCAGATTGGCCTTTACTTAAATAAGCTGTGTTCTGAATTGCAAGCTATTATGACGAGACGTTCTTAAATTAAAAATTTACCTTTAAAAAATACAAAATGGTGGCTGTGCGGGTAACTATGGAGTTTTTGAAATTTTTAATATGATATTTTGACTTGTCTTTGGTCCAGGAATAATACCTGAAAAGGTCGGTAGAGAGTTCAGAGACACCCTGTATATGTAGCAAAGCAAATTTTTGTGTTTACATAACCTTTTAATATAAATATCTTCTATATATTTAATTCCGAAAGTGAATCGGTCCCACGAAATATCTCGAAATAGAAGAAAGATAGGGAAACGTATGGTCTCTCATTTTAAAGCTTGAGGCCCAAGGACGCAAGGAAAAATACCAGAATTATTCAAAGTTACCTGGGCTTTGTCCCATTGGACCTTGAATTTCCAATGTTAATCTAATGGGAATACGATTTTTAGATCAACACGTGTGATTGAGCAGATGTTCCAGTGTTTTATCATAAACCAGCTGGTTATTGAGTAGATATTTTGAGTTAAGATAACCGCATAGTTATAACTTTTTAAATTGGCAATGTACTATAAAAAGTTGGAACACTAATAGTCATGAACGGATTACAGGTCCACAGGAGATTTCATCTTCGTGACCCCCATCTATGTCATTACGGAGACAGGAGTAAAATGATTGGCTGTGTATATTCATAATTTTTCTGTTAAATTTAGCATACACGTGGCATGGTTGATATAATAGTTAATTGTCTTTACTCAGTGAATGTAGTTTAGTTATTACGTTACTGTTTTATATATTGGCTATTTAGTAGATAGAGTTGAAGAGTTGAATCGTTTTTTTTTTATGTTTGTTTATTTTTTACTGAATCATTAGGCCTATATGTAAACTACTAACATGGATAACCTCCATGTGAGGAATATTTTGTTTTGGTTTTATCAATTCTCTGCTTTTTTATTTAAGTAGGTCGTAGGGGAACAATAAACGTCCGTTAATTCATAAAGACGTCGAGTTTTCATGTAAATGATAGTGTGCGAAAACTAATAGTATATAAATCAGTGTTCTACTTCATTGACGGACAGACAAAATAGACTACAATTAAAGTACGATGGACGTCGGTGGCACGTCCGACAGGGTCCGACAGGGTAAGGGGACATGGGGGCATGAGGGAGACATGGGGGAAATAGAGGAAACGGCTGGGGCACAGGAGGGTATGGAAGTACGGGGAGGGATGGCGGAGATGGCCGCACGGGACCATGGGAAGGACAGAGGTTTAGGGGGTATGGGGCATGAAGGGCACAAGGGGTGTCGGTGGCACTGGAGACAGGGGGGAATGAGGGGCAGGGTGGAGGCATGGTCAAAATAGGGGCACAGGGAGGAATGGCAAGCACGAGAGCATAAAAGCGTTTATGGTACGGGGATGCGGGGCATAGGGGTCATTCTGGGGAGGCAAGGGAATGCACTGAGGCACGTGGCGGTGGGGGTGCGAGGGCACAAGGAGCACTAGGGACGTCGGTGGCAAAAGGGGTAGATGGGTATGGGGGCAACGTCGAGCAAGGGGGTACGGAACATAGGGTGCCCGGGGGAACGTGGTGGCGCGGTGGTGGGAAGGCACAATGGACACTAGGGGCGTCAGTGAAACGAGGTAGGGGGGCAGATGGACATGGGGGAACGGGGGAGACTTGGGGGACAGTGGGCATGTGGGCCACGGGGAAGAACGGCAAGCATGTGGGCACGGGAGTACCGTGGGTGCGGGGGCATGTTGGCAATGGGGTTAGGGGGCATGGGGATATAAGGTGCACGGGGAGGAAGGATGGGCGTGGGGTGCGGGGGTATGGGGGCATGGGAATGGGAGCATAAGGGGGAGGGCCTACTAGAGACGTCGGTGTTACAGATGCTGATTGGGCATGGGGTTCATTTGCTAAGAATGAGGAACAAAGAGGGCACGGGGGCTACGAGGAAGAACTGCGGGCATGTGGGCACAGTAGAATGGGGACACAGGGGCACAGGGGGGAAAGGGAGTACGAAGGCATGGGGGATGTTCGGGTCCTGGGGGCATAGGGGGTACAGGAAGCACGGGTCAGAAGAGGTGAACGTGATCACGGGGAGGCATGAGGTCACGGCGAGTGTTGGGAAATGGGGGCACAGGGGTCCAGGGTGAAGGAGTGTACAGTATTAATGCACTTATGTTGTATTGAACTATTTTATTTATTTGAGTTACAAACTCATCATGAACATGTTTAAGTTTAAAACCATTTTTACCGCCTTCGTTAGTATAATAATGCAATTTTTGCACAAAATAGACTATTGTATTTTAATACAGAGGAAATTATTGGTAAATTACAGATTTGATACCGATCAAAAAGTTTCGTCAAGATTAAGAAATATTTTATTAGAAAATCTAAACATGTGAATTCACACTACATCTTGAGGAAAATACAGTAATACAGCAAGGAGGTGATAAATTAAAACTTACTTTTGGAGACAACATTAAAATTTTTATTTTTAGGGGCCTTTTCCCCTACACGCCACTAGTAACCATATAGTTTGCTATCGTGGATATTTGTAGTTGTTTAACGGCAGCTCAATATTATTTTCATCACATTGCATCAATTTCACTGATTTTAGACTCTCACTTCTAACAACGAAAATCATGTGGTCTAGGACCGAAAATTTTTGGCCCTCTAAATTCCCACTGGAATCCAATGGATATGGATAGCTGATATAAAATGGTTGCCTAGCAACCAGAAACAAGTAGAACAGAGGCTGATGTGGACCCCCTTCTCCTCGTGGGAATTTTAAACATATACATTTTTGTGTTTGTATTGACATGTACTTTTTGGTTTTAGGTGTTTGCTACTTAAAAATTACAGCATATCCCGAAAAATACGAAAAAAACTATGAAAAATATAAAATCTAGTATCATCTTTAAATAATTCAGTCTCAAAAATCTTTTGACAGAAAAACCTAACAGTTTTACTTGGCAAATTTTATTAATTAATGGGTCGTTCTGAAAATCTCATGTATTTTCAGATAATTACGAATTATCTTTAGATTAATGGTGAAAAAGTGAATTGACATGTTTTATATACAGTACGGTTGAAAAGTCCCTGAAGGGTGAAATTTATTTTTTACCATTATAGATAAAGTTACACGACTTGGTATATCAATAATGGCCAAAAACGTCTACTCTGTTAAGCTATTATCACTTTTTTACCCCTTAAGGGGGATGACCCACGAGGAAAATTCTTAAATAGCAGCATAGGTCAAGTTTGGTATCAAATTAAAGGTCCCAATTAGCAAAGTACAATGCCACAGACTAGACTTGAAATGGATGACCCAGACGGAAAAGGCAGGCAAACAAAGGTTCCTTTAAATGATAGGTATAAATAAAACTTAAAAATGCTATAACTCTCTTTATATAGAGAGTTATTGCAGGTTGAGTATACTCAACCTTTTGACGTCGGGTTTGTGGCTTTTTACTCCAAATTCAAAAAAGTTTAAGACTTTGTATTATGTTACAGAGGCCAGACAAGTTTAAATCTAAACACCCTCTATGGGATGCCCCCCTTGGAAGTCTTACAGAACCTTCTGTAGCCTTTGTCAAATCGTACATTATCTTAAACGTCTTTTCTTACAAACCCGACGTTAAAAGTTTGAGTATAAAGAAAGTTATTGCATTTTAAAGTTTAAACCATATATTTTAATGGAAACTTTGTTTGCCTGCCATTTTCGTTTCGGTTGTCCATTTGAAGTCTAGTTTACGGCATTGTACGGCTAATTGGGACCTTTAATTTGATCCCAAACTCGACCTAAGCTGCTATTTAAACATTTTGTCTGACTCCTCGTGGGCCGTGTTTTCTTGGTTTTCTGGAAGATGCTGTAATTTTAAAAATGCAAACAACTGAATTCTTAATCTGGTACTTAATACCAACAAAAAAAGTATAAGTCATAAATTCCCACCGGGGGGGAGGGTTTCATATTGGTGGCTCATGGTCTAAAGCAGTGTATCTCGATAGGTTGGTTGATTTTATGTTTTGTTTGTTGTGGACATATAAAACATGTTTGTTCCTCTATTTAAAATTTACTAGGTGGCCCGTGCGCAAATTGCGCATTTTATGATTCTGTATGAGTGAAACTCACCTACAGTACTTGAATGTTGATTATGAAGTGACAGAGATATATTTTTGTTTACTATCTGGCTTTTAAAATTCATCTGAAGGTAATCAGTTGTTAAATTACAATTCATATTAAAGAACTTGCGATAAAAGTTGGTCAACATTTTAAAGCGCCCTCTAGATTTAAAATGACACATCAGTCATAAAAATCGGTTCAGTGGGTCGAGAGAAAAAGGGACGGACGTACCTGACGAAACCCTTATAGAAATAAGAGGATAGATTGCACTTTAGTATAATGTAAAATATTGTTCGTAGCTCGGCCAAAAACGTTTTTCACATTCTCTTTATAAATTTCAAGTCTTCGACTTGATCTCGAACTTGTAACACAGTCTCGAGGTCGAGAAAACGCCATTTTTGGGCCTCGTAACGAAATATGCTATTTAAATCTTTAATCAAAAGATACTCGTAAATAAAAAGATAAATATTTACTTAAGGTGGCAGGATTTTAAAATACAGTGGTAAATTTCTTATTTTCTATTCATTTTTCTTTCAAAACGGTTAATAGGATACCAAAAAATTAATATAACACATCATTCTATGGTAATTGATGAGAGTAATATTTTTATAAATTGAAAAGTTCTTTTCCTGTGAATAAGTAGCAATTACAGTACACAGTTCACGTCAGTCAAGCTTTAGAAGTTTTAATGGAGTCCTTTGTGAGAACGGCTTAATGGTGGAAGTTTAGACGCCCATTTACACAACAATCTAACATCAGCAATTCAACCGACTTTAATGATCGTAACAATAAGATTACGAAGTATAACAAATTACAATTTGTGTTACGAATGATTTATTCATTATAATATTAAAAAATTTGTATTGCATGTAATATATTTTTTTATATTCCACCCATGCAATATTCTACTAGTATTTCTTTTTCAACTTGTTAACATTATTCAATATTTTATTTTTAATTAGACTACAACATGTTCAACATTACAAAAATACTATAAAAAGGTGGTTTAAATAGTTATTTAACTCACAGGTTTGATTGTCATATACATTTATGATTTAAAACACGATATCTATATATTAATACGCAAGCATGTTTCATTTCCTCCTTTTTTTCTCGGCTCATGTGCATCGTAGGATAAATCCGCGCATACCGTTAGAAAGGTATAGTCCTGTAGATGAGCAGAATCACATTCTAATTCTCATCGGACTCCAAACCTACGCCCCACAGGCTTTCAAAGTTCCAATGTTTATCTTATGGAGAAAGAAGAATTGAATGAATCATTAGACAGCTGTTGTAAAAACAACTGCTAGAGAATTAGGAAGAACAGATGTTTTACACCTAAAATGTTTTTACTTGGGGCCAGATCAACTGAAATTTTGATCGAATTTCGATCAGGAGGCGATCTCTAGTAGTTATTATTCTAGTACAAATAGCATTTCCAATTAGTATTACCAAATGTCTTATAATTCTATGTCTAACGTTCTACGTTCTAATGAATCTTAATGCTATGTCTTTTTGGGGGAGTGAAGGGAATACCCAATACAGATACGAAAGTGTGTTTTAAGATAAAATAAAATATTACGATAGACAACAAAGTCAAATTAAATCAAGAAAGAAACGATCCTATCAAAAAAATGTATAACACTGCGAAGTATTATAATATGGCTTCTCAAGAAATTACAACACGTAAACCGTGGTCCGATTCCTCTTTTAGCGAATTTCCCATAGGGAGGAAGCTATTACCGTAGGTCTCATGGTAAGAACGAAGCCCGGGACCATGTTACGCTTTGTTTTGTGGTGCTCATGGACTAAATATAATAGTCATTAGAATTTAGAAATAATCCATAGACACAATAACTCTAGTAAAAACGGTCCGATCGAGACCAAGTTTGGTAGAGCTGTGTGCTACCTTTATTCGGATGAGTTTATAAACCAGATATATTGACCTAATAGAAGGGGTCGTTTTGGGGAGTGTATTCTCCCAAAAATGTTTTTTTTTCGTTTTTCATGTGTAACTTTTTTAAATTCAACCTTGACCTTCACCAATTGAATAAACGAAAACACCCATTTTAATATATTGAAGTTTGCTCTATCTCAATTAATTGCCGAGATACTAAAAAGTCTTACATTATATTTTGGGGTGCCAATGGTAGTCTCAAGGAGAATAAGGATGTGTTAACACTTCACTTTCTAACAATATTTTTTGATGAAACTTGGTATTTAGCTTCATTTACTTGAGATTCAACCATTTATGTTAAATAAATCTTAATTTTTTGTAATTATCATGGCAGCAAACCTGCATACTCTTTTCCCATGTTAATCATATGGAGAATAGACAAACTCTTTAATTTATATACAGATATTGATTAAACTTAGTATATGGCTTCATATAATCGAAATATTTTTTAACATCCCACGGCAGTAAACCTACATACATAATCCTATGGTGCGTAAAGGGAAAATACATAATATCAAATTCTTTTGGAAATTCACTGAGTACGCAGGTCTGTTGCGAAGGAGGTATTTTAAATTAAAATTTGTGCATCTTTATAATTACGTTTTTTAACACTGAATTACTACTTCAATCTTTGTATTGTAGTTTTGGCCTATTAAAAATATGTCGAGTAAGAAAAATTTCAGTAAGTTAATTATATTATAAGTTATATCCTAATGTCCGTAAATAAATCCTTTAGCGTGGTAGATTTTTTAAATAATTTACTTTAGGGATATATAGAATAGTGTTGCAAAATATATAAAATATATTATAACGCCGAGGGTTATCAAACGACAATCGTTATTTAAATGAGTTAAAAACTTTCAAATACACTAATTTAATAAAAAAGTATCAAGAATATTACAATAATAATAATAATAATAATAATAATAATAATAATAATAATAACAACCAATAATTGCTTTTAAACTAGTTACATACGTAAGATCCCAGATGTTATCCAAAAGGTTTTGTTTGTTCGAGGGGTACATAGCCTTAGGGAATTTTTATTTTATATATGAATAGGCTAAATAATTTAAACCTTATACATAAGATAAAATAGAGTTTATTTAATACAACGACTATTCTGTAGGCAATCTCCACTACCAATCCATCTCAATTGACCTAACCGTTGAGTAAAACTGTCTGGGAGACGATCCATCATCCTGCCAAGCGGATAAATATCACCTCAGCTCGAGCTGTGTTGATCATAACTAATAGTTTATTATTAATAAATAAAATAGAATAAGTAGTTTTGAATATTGATAAATGAATGAGTATCTCGATTAATTTCTAACCATAAATTAACTTAATAAACTTTCAACTTTGATTGATAAAACACTAATTAATCATTATGAATAAAGTTTTCTAATACCAAAGTATTATGAATGGTAAGAACTTATTTTTTCAACAAACCATTACCATTTGTTTCTTATTATTGTTCATTTTCATGAGCTTTAAGTATTGTAATATGATTCAATGTTGTGGAAAAATATTAATCTCATGTCAAAAAATTAATTCTAGTGTTAGTGGCAGGCTAAACACGATCTCTTGCTACATATAGGTTAGTTCAGTCTATTTGACGCAACGATAAACGTTGTTTTGTAACAATATATGCCTTAAATTAAAAATTCATATATGTCATCTTATATATAACTCGTTTAGCTCATTTAGCCAGCTACCAAGTTTTAAGAATAAGAATATAAGTTATGTAGTGCAGTGCACCTGAGTCAGTGTGTGTGTAAAACTATTCTCTAAAATAAAAAAAATCATCTCTCCTTGTAGAGCTAAGTCCCGAGCGCTAAGCCATTGCAATCCAGCTTCACTAAAGCTATGCAGACCAACAATCCGTTAGTGAAAGCACACAATGGGCACTCTGCGACTATGTGCTCCATATTTCGATATCCGCAGTCGCATGACTGGTCTTGTGTCATTCCCCATTTTTTACTGCCAAACATTACATCTTCCCACTCCACCCTGTTCACTCATTCTCGGCGAAAACGATTGAGAACAGTCCGCTGCTCCCGTTACGGAACGACCTACCGCTACGGTCTTTTCAGCTATCAAGAAGTTGTTTCAACCTTGGAAAGCGTCCCAGGAGGAAGTCCAGTTTGTGTGGGTGGTGAAGTTCGTGCCTGTCAACTGGGAGGCTGTCAGCAGACGTGGTTTTCGGGACCTCAATCGGCCCGCATTCTGGAGTAGGTAATCATGGATGGGCGGCTGTGGAACAGGTAATTTCTTAGTAAATCCTTTAATGAGTGAATCCCTTTGTCTTATTTCAGGTGGAGCGATGTTACACAGCACCGGGAGCCAGGGTACAGGGGTTGACATGAGTGTACCACTAATGGATCTTATGGTCCTGTTTTGCTGGAAACTGATCTCTCCAACATGCACACTATTTAACCACTCGGAAATTTCATCTCACCATGTCATAATGTTAACATCTAACAACAAACATTGAAACGTAACATTCTTAACTTAACGTTAAAAGTATACCTAGACGATTACTTTAAATTTTGTTTTTAACTTAATTAGATTAATTTTAATGTCAACATAGACAGTTTCATAGTAAATAAGATCCATTGTTAACTGTAGCCAATTTCCATTTGGCCGCCATGACCGGGACCAAGTTGATGCTGCGGTGCGTGGATGGATGAGGCCATTTCCATGATAATATCTGCCCTGCGGCGCGGTCTGCCGCTTGATTAGCTGAGAGCATCCTCTTATGTGGCATTTCACTCATGAATTGTATTCTGTAAATTAATTTTACAGTTCAACGATTACCCAAACTTCATGATTAAAATAATTCTTTTGGTTGATAACATTGGTTATTCTTGTCCAATGATGATTTAGTATTCATTTGTTTTGCTATGAAATTTTTTAAGGTTCTATTTAAATTATCATAAGTACCAGGGGACAGAGCTTGTGCTCGGTAAAATTTTTAAGCGTTTCTCTTTTCTCCTTTCTCATACAAAACTCGCTCGCTTAACTCACTCCCCCTATTTCTTTTTAAGACCAGCTGGTTCGCTCACCAGGCCAAATGGAAATGCACTGTTGTATAAATTGCCAACCACATGTTGAAGAACTGATGTAACACATTGGTATGGTTTTTATGTCTACTATCATCTGATTTGTATCCAATTTAGTAGTAACAAAAATTCTCCATAAGGATAACATGGAATCTTTGAGGGGCTGTAGAATGGAAACCGTATTTTTTCCAGCCATGGGACCGGTTTCAATCGATTTCTCATGGCCGAAACAAAAAGTAGTAGATAGCTTAGACAAGCACAACACATTTAAGGCTTAAACATTTCAGTTTTCTTTTATCCAGCATAGACACATGTGCTATTACAAAGGACTTTTTGACAAAATCTTCATTAAAAATATTGCCATAAAACTTTCAAAGATATTATACAAACAATTTGGATTAGTTTTATTGTACCACCTTAAAACCAAACTAAATATATCTTTAATATTTTGGTAAAAGATCTTGGGATAATGTTTAATTTTGTAGGACTAAACCATTTTTTATAAAGGTTTTTTGTCTAGCAATACGTTTACGTAAATATGAAATTCCATCCACATATAATTTTTCTTTTCTTCTTTTGTAAAGTAACTCCCACTTTAACCTTAAGTATTTTATATTTTACATATGGTATATTTCATACCACTTACTGAAATTTAGGGTATTTAAAAAAAGTAGGAGTTATAACTTTATGTGCGATTTATATATTTTTAATTTTTTACTTTTCTAATAGATCATCAGTCCTAATAATAAAAAAATATAATGTATAGTACAAACGATAATATATTCCAAAAATATTCGACGTTAAACAATTTCTTCAAAAGAACCAACAATGTTTTTGAGAGATTGTTCTTCTGTGAAGTCAAATTTAATTAGTGACATGTTGGATCTCCCGAGAAATGTCAGCTGTAACGATCATGTCGAACAAACAACATTTGTTTATTATTGTATTCACCTTATTTTTAATTCTGAATCATCTTTACATAGATTTATAATATATATATGTATATATATATATATATATATATATATATATATATATATATATATATATATATATATATATATTATAACAAAGATTATAGTGAGTAGGGCTACTATAACATTATTTGTTTTTATTTTCATTATAAATAAACTAAGTACCCTTTTTACTTTTTAAAAACATTTTTAAATTGAGTTGTCAGTAAAATAAAAATGTTTTTAAAAAGTAAAAAGGGTACTTAGTTTATTTATAATGAAAATAAAAACAAATAATATATATATATATATAATATTATATTATGTATTATGTAATATAATAATATATTAATTATATATATATATATATATTATTTATATTATATTATATATATTATTTATTTATTTTATACATATATTTGTTAAGTAATTTGAACAAATATATATATATATATATATATATATATATATATATATAATTATTAATTTATATTATAATACTTTTATAATATAATTAAAAGCACCCTTTAAATATAATTAAAAATTAATAGTATAATAATAATTGTGTAAGGTAATGAATGTTTTTCCTGTAGAAGAGTTAAGTGAATTAAGAAAATCAAACTTGTAGCTTTGATAAAAAACTGTGTTTCCCATGTCCTATGTAAAAATATTAATTTACATATCTAACTTGTATACTAGCTTTTTAATCAACCTTCAATAACCAGGAACAACGACGATAAGTAATAAGTAACAGTGTTTAACTCAAAATTCATTCACCTTCTGTTTGAATTGATGAAAAATAAATTATTTTTAGGAAAGCGTTGAAATATCCTTTGTGTTTTTATTATGTTACAAGTTTTATGTGGCGTATGAATAAATTTTCAAGAATGAAACATAGAATCCTGAGAAATATATTAAATTTTTCGGATGGAAAGCATCGTTTCCCGACCGCGATTGAGTTAGCGTTAGCCATTTATAGTACAATTTGACAACGTGTATCTCTCTTTTTTCTTTTTGTATCCAAAAATGTTTGTGCATTTTTGTTTTATCTCATTTTACCATGTCCATGCATGAGGTCATAGGCTATCATGGCCATTCCTTGTAATTAGAATGTGTGGCAATTTGACGACAGCGATGGCTAGCCACTGGTGTTCGTTCATGTTTGTCTGTAATGTATTTCCCCGGGATCGGGGACCGGAGACCACCGACCTGGCTTGTGACGTCCGGGCAGTAGCACTCACCTGCCGAAAAGTTAGAGCTCTGTAACCGATTGTGACCATCCTTGTTATGTTTTAACTCAACATGTAATTTAGAGCAAATCTAACACTTTCTTTTAAAATTACAGAATTTCATTAAATTGGATATATTGAGTAAAAGTAGTAAAAAGTTTTATAACAGAGTTGATTAAGTGAATAACACACGAGAAGACATGTGAAATTTGAACAAAACTTTATTTTCATGTTCGGTTTTTAAATTTCTTTATTAAGCGTTGTGTCGTGTACCTTAACAGCTCTTACAAATAACGGAGTGAGGGACAGTTATGAATTGGATCACACAAGTCCCCAGCCACCTTGTGTATCGGCAGCTGTCCGGAGAGATGCCACTATATGTCGGTCCGTGTTACTCTTGATATAAACGACACATTGCAAGTTGCGACAATTTTGTTTGAGTTGGGACAACTTGTGTCACTAGCCACCTCAATAAACTATCGTAGCTGCTAGAGACTAACCAAGTAACTATGTTTGTACTGCAGTCAAGAAGTAAAAGGAAATTACTTTTCCTCCAGCCCCTAGTCGTTGTTGAAGAATACCGGAAATTGCTACGTCCCAAAAATGAATTTGACCTCCTTATTTAAATATTGAAAACTATTTCTTTTAAACAACTTTATCTATATTGTATTTTATTCACAGTAGTTTAAAATATGAAGTACATATATTTATGTTCTACATCACATTGAATTAATGTGAAATTATTTTATTCAATATAGATATTTTCTTTACCTATTTATTATAAATGATTAACATATTTATTTGTTAAAATTAAATTTGTACTTTTAATCCCTACATGAAAATGGTTTTATAGGGAAAACTACATAGTTTGGTGTTAAGAAATTTGTATTTTATAGTTATACAAATTTTCTGTCTTAAAAATGATAAGTTTATTTTTACTTAAAATGGTGTATAAATTGAAACTTTATGAATCTATTCTCATATTAGTTAATTAATATTTTATCACGAGTAATCCACATTTGTTTAGTATTGTTCAAACTATCAATAAAAGTACTGAATTACAAATGTATATTCCTCATAGTCCAGTAACCTAATTTACTTTACCTAGCTAAAATAGGGCAATAAAATAGGGTAGTTTTTTGCGTAGTTTGGGATGCTAAGTAATATATTTTTCAACCTCTCAGGGTCTATGTCAAAAAGGTTAAAAACCGGCGTAATTTTGCTTGTTTTTCATTTGGGTAATTTTGACTCTGAAGGAACAATCTTAATGAAAATCACCAGTGTTCATTAAAAGGGCCTATAAAATGTCCTACTAAGAAAAAAAGTGTTGTCATAGGGTTCATATTCTCTGCAATAGGGCTCATCAAAATAACTCAAGTTGTCCATTGACCCTAATTTTCATGTCTTAAGCTGTACATAATATCGCAAAACTCTCCAATAAAACTTCATCATTTTATTCCTTAGATCAAAACAAACATATTTATCATTTAATTTATAGTCCTACCTTGCTTAGTTATCCGTCTGCCTGTTTTGTGTGATTTCTTAATGCATTGTTCATCTCCGATGTGAATTAAGATGCCAAATTGAAATTTTGTATGGCAGTGAAATATTAGTGAGTTACTTTTTATATAGTTCTTCCTGTTCTTAAATAGCGGTCATTAAAAATTTTAAAATTACGTCAATTTTCATTAATACTTCAAATTAATAAAATAGCTGCTATTTTAGAACCTGCCATGCAAAATACCAACTTGATCTTCTTATCCAAATCAGATATGAATATTTTTTAAATGACATAAAGACAGGCAAATGGAAAACCAAGCAATCACGAACAATTAAAATAAAGATGCCCACGCGCAATTCCATGCAGGTTGAGACCACTTTGAATGACAAAGTTACTGTACTAAGGACGAGTTAAAAGGTGCTTTGTTTATATGAACCTACTGTCAGACGGTGCAATTTGAGTAAAATGTTATCAATCCGAAAAATATAGCTCATGGAAAATCAAAATTCTTAACTCTTATTACAGAACGATTCTTAAAACTGTGTAGTGAATAACAATAATAAAACAGAGAATGCAATACCTTACAGAATAATCACGTACGCTACACAGTACTACAACCTGACACAACGATCACTACTGTAAGTTATCTCAGAGAATTCATACATATAAGTGAAGACTAGTAAATAAGTACAGTTCTTAGCAAATTTAACACATAATTTATGTTGACAAGTATGAGAAGAAAACTAAATATTTTATGGTAGTGCATAATCCACATTCAGGGACACAAATGATTCCATGTCATTATTGCATTATAAGTAGGTGACATTATAAATGATCGTTTAAGATTTAAAATTAGGCTTTCATAAGGAAAGGATGTACACAATCTACAATACATTGAAATCTTTGATTAAATGAATGCTACACTGCAATTATCAATGTTTATTCATAAGAAGACGCTTTTAAGTAATTTGTGGTAAAAATTATATCTTATAAATTGGTACATTAGGAAAAGTGTTAAAATTGTACCATGCCGACTTATCAGTAGTTAGGAAAACATAGACCGTCGAATTAATTAATAGTATATTTCACCACTAGTCCGGAAAGTGACCCATTTTCTTTGCGAGATAGTGTTTTACGCGTGAGACGAAGCCGAGAGTGGAAAACACTATCGAGCCTGGAAATGGGCTTTCCGGACGAGTTGTGAACGATACTTTTCATCACGACGCAATTATTAATAAATGTGGAAGTTTTAAAGGAGGATTATTTTTGTAAATTCTTCGCCATTGGACAAAGTAAACAAAGCTGGAATTCAAAATTTAATTTAAACCCAGCTGAGTGTTGCTGTACGGAAAAGTTTGTTTACCTTGGGCACTTGAAAAGAAAAAGTGTTCGACTTTTTTTCTTTTAGTTTTTGTGTTTACCGACTTTAAGTTCATTCATTACTTGATTCAAAGCAATAATTTTATTATTTTAGTGTTTACAAACATTACATTCCGTACAGGTCAGTAAAATCAGCTGACGGTGACAGTTTGGGAAATGACTACTTTCCAAGGTCTCAGCTGTACAACAAGTTGTCACTTTCGTATACGGAGTGATGAAAAGTTATTACTTACGTACCTGTATTCAAAATATTGTACCACAATAGCTCTTATCTCAGTATGTTTGTTGCCGGACATTTTTTGATTTTTTCTCAGTGGCGGCATATTATTCACAAAAAGTTCACATTCTAGTGGTTGTTGAACACTTCATCTTTACCTTTGGGCTAGTAGCGTAGTCGGCTATGTTAACCATAGGGATTTCGGGCAAAAAAGGCGGTTTATTCCCCTGTTTAGGACACCGTTTTTCTACCACTTTTTCTTAAACTTGGTAATACTTTAGTTCAATAGTAATATTAGATCCCTCATACCTTGAAATTTTTAAAGTGATGAAAATATTACTCTTAGTGACGTCCCAAAGTAACTAAATTTTCCTTTATATTTAAGATTTTTTCCTACTAATAACATTTTTATAAAATATCAGGTATGAGGGACCGAGGACTAACATTAATCTATAATAAAATATAGATATTTTACCAATAAATATTCAAAAACACCTTCCGAAACAGGGGAATGTGGAGTCATGTTTTCAGCTGTTTTACATGGGTGAAGATGAATCTTAACACGTGAAGACACATCAAACACTAACGAACAGAGTTCGATGTTAAAGCGCGTGTACCAACGTTGGTTAATTCGTATTATTGATTCTTGTAAAATATATTTGGTCTTGTTTGGCGTGTCTTCAGGTAAGTGTTCGACAACCACTGAATTTTGGGATTATTTATGAATAATTTGCCGCTGATGATGAGGATAGTGCCCACGAAACAAGTGTACTGATTCAATGTAAATCAATACTGAAAATCAATGCACTGATTAATTAATTATCTACTATTAACTAATTGATACCTTACGTATTACGTAAGTAATAACTTTAATTAATTTTATAATAATGTTCAAGGCTGTTAAAATATTCATAGGACATCAATGTTAGACAGTAATATTTAAATTTATTTGAGTATTTGTGATAGTTAAATATTATTGGAGGCTATTAACTAACTGCTTAAAATACTTGTATTAAACTACAGATTAATCAGCTAAAATTCACTAAAATTTTTTATTTAAAAGTGTTTATGGTTTTAGTTTTTGTGTTTACCGACTTTAAGTTCATTCATTACTTGATTCAAAGCAATAATTTTATTATTTTAGTGTTGTTTAATTTTATTATTAGTATAAGATTATTTATTATCAAAACAATACAAATTTATTTTGCAATAAGTAATAAGGAAACTGTTTTGAAAAACGTACCATTGACATTGTGTGCTACACGTTATGAAGTAGGATTATTTTTAACAACAAAGAGAGAACTGTATTGTGCTGTGAGACATGAGCTTGTATTATCTGCCGACACTCCGATTATTAAAACATCTTCAAGAAAAACCCTTTCTAAAGTTTTGTGAGAAAACATTAAACACTTTTTTAACAAAATCACATCAGGAAATTTAGTTGGTGTACATATTTCGGGTTTTAAAAATCAGTATTCAAAAATTTTCTCAACTAACTCTTATATTTCACAAACGTAATTTAATCTATGTCAAAAATTTATATTCTACATTTTTTACATAAAACTATGTTTTTCTTATGATGTAAGTTTCTGTAAGAAGAGGACTGTCTAAGGTCAGCGCGGACGCGCTGAGACGCACAGAGAACATGGATAGAGTCCATGCTGGTGTGTGGGAAACCGTCCTCGTATACCCGCCCCCCGCCAGAAAACAAGCTAGTGCTTTGCTTGAGTCAACGCTAGAGGCATTTTGTAAAAAAAGTACAATGCACACTAAATTCTTTTAAGGGAGAGTATTACAGACCCATCACATTTTTTGTGGACACCCCGGGAATCGAACCCGTGAAATCCTAAACCAGAGTCCAAGACACTAACCGGTAGGCTAGCGACATGCCTGGAATAAGGCTGACCCCTTGCTTTGATAAATTTTGTGGTTCGATCTTCATTTCCATCCATAACAATTAATTGGCTATTATTTAGTAATTAAAGACCACTGACCATGCAAAGTGAAAAATATTTGACAAACAAATGATTGATTTAAATACTGATAAAGAAATTTTAATGTTTACTGACGAGGCACATCACCAAATACGCCCTGATAACGAACGCACGTTACCAAACCTGCCTATTGTAAACATGTAGGTTAGGCGACCACTACTCCATGACTACTGAAATGGCATAAAACTTATTTTCCAATAAGCCCACCCCCACCACCCTCAGACGTCCTGTTGCTGAATGGTGGCCGAAAGAAAATAGATCGGTTTTTTTGCCTCACCCTGTATAAACACATCAAGGCTATTTTTGTGTCAAGGCTATTTTTGAGTTTAATGTTATTATATATGTCCACATATAATCCCTAAATGCAGAGACTCACATGTTTGCAATGCTGTTATCAGTGGAGTAGCACAACTCCCAGGAGTGGTGGAGGCGAATATCGGTAACTAGCGACAGGAGCTGATGTACTCCCTCGAGACGGCCGATATGAAATGGATGTGATGCCCACAGGTGTGCTGCCTACATTTTTTCGATAAAAACTATTTTTACTAAATATGTTTAAAGTACTAAAATTCTACCTTCACAAATAGTATTCCTAATAAATACAGTTTTTTGTTTTCAAAAATTTTTCAAACTGTAAATGTTAACTTTAGCATCTAGGCCCCTCAATTATGCTCATAATATAAATGAATACACAGTTATTTTATTAAAGGTTTTTGAACACTTCAAACCCAAATTATATTGTTCAGTAAGAATTTTTATTTAACATAAAAATGTGACAAATATTCAAAAGAACCTGTTTTAGTTAGTTTTGCTCATACTCTAACAAAATTTATAAACGGGAGTACATTGTAACATATCCTAAAAATATTCAAAAAAAAATCTTTTGTTGCAAAAATCTAAAACTGATCTCTTATAATCTATCTATTCTATATATATAATACGTGATGCCGTTTTTTTGTGAACACTACTCCTCCCCTTATTAATGGACCAATTTTTACGTCTGAGGTGTCAAAAGAATGGTCTCAGTTCGTAGTTTTGCAATAAGGTTTTGGATTTTTTTTTATTTTCATTCTGAAGCCCTTGGGAAGCCCTTGAAGTTCGTTTTTCGTCCATAAGATTAACATGGGGAACAATTTTTATTCAATTGCAAAATAAAACAGCTGTTGCTGATATTAAAACAAACAAACACATGTTAAAAGCTAGCTGAATAGAAGCAGTTGAACTACTGGTACTGAAATATAAACACAATTCCATACTATAGTAAGATGTATAGTTTATTAGATTCACGAAAATAGTCCGATGAGAATCGATACATTGTTGCCAAATTTATTCTGAAACACATTTTATACTGGTATAACACATGATAAACATAATCAGAAATGACAACATTGCAGGGCGAGAGGGGGTGAGGGGGGACACAGCTGTTTAAATTTCCATCGGACTATTTTCGTGTGCCAACAAAAGTAAATAGAAATTTAAATTTTTTGCACGTTTTTGGACGTATTAAAGCACCTGTTAATGTTGAAAAAATCTGTACATGCTTTTTTATTGTCAGTATATATAGTAAGCTTACAAAAATGTTTTTGTTAAGATTATTTTAGAAAAAATCTATCTTCTTATTTCCATAAGGGTTTCGTATGTTACGTCCCTTTTTCTCTCGACCTACTGAACCGATTTTTGAGATTAAGGTGTCATTTTAAAGCTTAGGATATAGCGCAGTGACGAATAGTAATTAAAAAGTTTATATCGTTTCGGGCTTCGCCCCCCTCGCCTTTGATTTATTTCTAGAGGGCGCTTTAAAATGTTGACCAACTTTTATTGCAAGTTCTTAAATGTGAATTGTAACAGCTGATTACCTTCAGATGAATTTTAAAAGCCAGATAGTAAACAAAAATAGATCTCTGTCACTTCATAATCAACATTCAGGTACTGTTGTGTTAGGTGAGTTTCACTCATACAGAATCATAAAATGCGCAATTTGCGCACGGGTCACCTCGTATAAATTAAATTAACCACATCAACAAAGACATTGTTCATCTCTTCGGTTTTATGATTATTTAAATTCTGTTTTGCCATGGAAAGTTAAGATTAAAAGGATTTAAATTCTTATAAATAGTGTAAGCTCATTCACTATGCCAAAGACTATTTTTCCATACACTACTACTAAAACAGCCACAACGAGTGATTCATAACGTTTCTCACAGGGCCGGGTATTTGTCTTATTTTTTCGCTGCAGTCGTTTATGATTATAAACTATCTAGACCCAGCATCTGTGTATCTATTCCAGTTATTATTTAAGTTTTATGCAGATTTCCTAAGACAGATCAGCATAAAGATTATCACGTAATCCTAGCTAATTTGAACCATAAGGACAACAACAAAATTTCAACACTATATCACAGTAATAGGTTTGAAAATAAGTTATGAACATTGATTGATCAAACGCTGACAAGGTGGAAATTAATTCACAATAAATTTAATTTAAATTTTATGCAAAAAAAACTAAGTAAATTATACCATGGAACGAGGATTGATCACCACGCACTCTGAAGTATGCAGCGCATTGCGCTGTAAAGGTACCCCTAGTATTATTCTAATACGTGAATGTTCATGTCTTAATAATAATATCTGTTAAATAATTTAACGATTTAAATGTTGAAGAAACCTTAAAATAAGATTACAGTTTTCTGGTGGACTGAGATATAAATGATAACTTAGCCTGAAAAAGGCCGAATCTTACATCCGCTACTTCTGGCTGCAATATATTTGTGGCGATTTTTTTTTTTTTTTTTTTTTTTATCATCCCGCTCACTCTTCCCCTCCCAAAAAGGATTTTGACTTCTTGTATTAAAAAATATAAATTTTCATTTTAACAGCGTATGCTAATTTTAATCAACTGAAGATATTTTTTCTATTAAAATTAAAACTTTTTGTGTGATAAAATTAGGTATAAAAGAGTTCTCTTATACCTTCCTTCTCTGAATAATTTCCACATCATGTGAAATTACACATCCTACTGTCACCTACAGTAGGATCATCAAGTCCTCTACAGTTACCAGGACGTTAACCATCTACTTAACTTTAATCAGTGGATTATGTAAGTAAGGAAACCTATGCAATTTGTACAACTGTCCATGGTCACAAAAAAGTATTTTAATTGTTTTTGCCCTAGTTATTTAATATATAAATTTATAGTTTCATAATATTTTCAATATATGACTTTTAAAAGTTATTTAACACAATTTTAAAAACCATAAAACGTGAATATTCCACATAATGTCTTAGAAGGAAGAGCGGGAGAAGATTAGATCTAAGTTGAACTTTCAACAGTCAGTTCTAACATTTCCAATTTCCTTCAAAGTTTGTCTGATCTCCCATCTGAAGCTCATATCTTGGCTGCTACCTGAACTCGAGAATATAAAGTGTGTCTGTAAATGATATCATACCAAATTTAAACTAATTCAAGATACAATTAAAAACGGGGTTTAAGTTCCTAAAACAGTCTAAGCTCAATTAATTAAAATGTATCTCTAGCATTCGTCAATATTCATCACACACCAGTTTTATTAAACCTTAAAATATTTTATATAATTCCTAGAAAAAAATGTGTAGTACATTTAAGTTTCCATGATGTAATTAAAAAAAAAGAAAACCATATTTTGTCTTCAGCATTTACATGTTTTATTTAATAGAGCACTTTCGGGAAAATATAACAATAGGAATTTCAAATTTATAATTCGGGTATAGAATAGACCTCTAATGAAAAAATATGTATCGTGAAAACGAACAATTTCTTTGCCTTAAAATTTCCGGAGACATACTTTTCACTCTTTTACTAGAATGGCTGGTTGGTACTGCTAAAAATAATTGTTTTAAGGATTAGGTAAATTACATTAATTTTGAATTATTCTACTTATTTATTGCTTATCCTTCAGTATTAAAAACGAGTTTTCTTGTTGAAATACAAGGTTGGCTTTGTTTACTATTCTTAAGTTATATTTGAAAAAACAGCCAAAGGCTTGGACCCTCAAGATATTAATAAGTGGTAACATTCATGTCTTAAGACTTTCCAAACTGTAACTGAATTATTTATGAGCTTATAACTTTACTGAAATTAATTAATTGGCTGGTCAATAACCAGAAGAAAATATACTCTTTACTATAAGTTTTAACTTACCGTTAAATTAGATGATAAAAACGGTAAAAACTCATATTTTTTAAAGTGTTTTATTTTAATTTTTTAATTTAAAATATTATTGCTTAGAAGTCTATTACAATAAATACTTACCTAAGATGGAGTGTATTATTTAAAATAAATATTCTTTAAATTTTATATGCCAGCTGCAATTAATAACATTTTTCTAATAATACAAGAGTTATTATTAGGAGCCGCTCATAAATGAATGGAGTTTTGATAATAGATAAAAGGAGAACCGTAACATGAAAAAGTACCGTAGGGAACAAAGTGCATTCAAAATATTTGTTCAGTTAGGATCGAAGTTGAAAACAGTTTTAAACTGATACATTTAGTACATGTGTCTACCACCGGCATCCCCGCAGACATCTTATCTATAGTTAATTGGGTCCATGCGCTGTGCTGCATCTAATCAGCAATGCTAGCTCATAAATCCTTTCTTGAAATAAGCAAGATCATGGGTTGTTAGAGAGTATTCGAGGTTTTCACCTGCCTTCATTACTCCTGGCTTCAGAAGAGCATCAACCTCTTGGACACTAGTCTAAATTTATTTAATCCTTTAAATTAAATGAAAACAAACATCAGGATTTTTACTACAAGCTATAATTTGGTGAACGCTTCCTCTAAATTTTCAGCTCACAAGCTATGAACGAATGAGTAGTTGTATTACGATACATGAGTTTTAACTGTTGAAAGTTTAATTAATTAAAATATAAACTAAATTAATGAAAACTATTTTCTATCATATATATGGTTTTTTGTACTTTATTAAATTGTCTGCTGCTATTACTGTTACTAACACTATGGGTCAGGGTGTAGAGGAAACATTTCAATATTGCAGTCTCTCCGTTCTCAGGCAGGTCACGTGACGTGTTTATCATTGTCCTGGTCCACTGTGATGGTAGAGAACTTACTACTGTACAGTGTGGCGTTTAAGTACTGACTATGTTGTTCACTGCATTACAATGATGATCTGTTTACTCTTTGATATAAAATGAAGAAGTAAAAGTTTTAAAGTAAATTACTATATGCTTATCTAACTTAATTTAAAATTTATTAAAAAACAGTGTGAAATCCAGTTGAAGGAATATTATGTCTTGATTTTAAAGTAATGGACATTTTCTCTCAAATATATTTACTATTGAAAAATTATGTCCCTTTCATTCAAATATTCATTAGTAATATTTTTAACTTTAAATTTTGATTTGTTTCTTTTTTGTACTTTTAGAAGAGCTTAAATGTATAATATATAAATTTTCATTATAAAATTCTAATCCCCTTACATGTTGTAAGAAATCATCGCACCTTCGTATAACATGACTCATTAATGCTACAAATTTAATCGTGTGGTACACTTTTTTCATAAAAAATCACATAACCTTATGTACTTTCATCGCCTAATACTCACACAAATAATAAAAGAAGGAAATTATATGTAGTGATTTTTATACGGAAACGTTGTGTTCGACCAAAGACTCCCAGCATTTTTCTCATAAAGGTCCTAAACCTTTATAGGTTGTAAATAATACAACGCAAACTTAAAATTATTTTACGACATTATATTAGAAATGTATATACTTTCTGACTCAGATTTTTCACCGAGAGATAACTAAAACAATAAATTTATAGTGGAGCAAATTTAAACTTTTTCCTGCGTAAACTAATAACATTAACAGAAGATTGAAGATATTATTAAGATGATTGTTTTTTAAGACAATCTCAAATATCTCTTGCGATCCCTTGTACCTAAGCTTGTACATGCTGCAGTATTGACACCAAGTCCCAACCTGGAGCCAATGTGTTTGCTTTTGGAGTCGATTGAAGTGGCTGAATCATGACTTATCTTAGTCTCACTCAGTTAATAAACTGTCCCTGATCAATCAAGCAAACATTGATAAAAATAGCTTAAGATACTGTTAATATTTTTTATACCCTTATACCATTTTTGTGTATTAACAAAATGAAACAAATTAATTATTTGTGAGCGAATTTTACTCAATAAACTACGAGTTATTGAGAATATATTGAAATAAAAAAATCAATAAAGAGCTTTTATGATTTGTTTAAAGTTATCATTACACTAAATACAAAAGTTTGGCTAACTATATTTAATAAACATTGAATACATATAATGTATAAATGATAAATCTAATATAAATAATACATCATTCTGGTACTACACTAAAATGTTTGTATAGGCTTCCTTAATAATAATTGCTCCTAAGGGTGGAATGAATATTTGTTAACATAGTATTTCCAATCCTAGATTGGTGTAAAGTAAAAAGTAATTACGATGTTTTTAATACCAATCAATAGTTTATATTTTATTTTAATACTTACAAATAGAACCTATTATGTATTAATTGCATTAATATCAATTTTTATCTGAATCACATAATGAATTTGATTAACATTTTTATATTAAAAATTTATTTAAAAGCAATCAACGAATTACGAAGTAACTATTGAAATATTTCATGAGACGAGAATACTAAAAATGACAGCCGTCTTAGGAAGATTTAATACTTTAAAAGGCGCTTGTATAAGTAAATTGACATTAAATTTCATCAATGCTAAATCTTGTATTTGAGAAGCAGAGTGAAAGGAACATAGTTTGCACAGTTTACCTTCACAATTATATTAAATAACTATGTGCCTTGTTAGAGTTTGAACTGTTAAATTATTCTCTAAGAGCGCTTTAGTTGGCAAGCGTTTAATGATTGTAATCGAACTAAACTCTACTTTAAATAATTTCTGCTATCCGCTACTTCCTGTTATGCGATATCTATATTGGACTTGACAATACCATATACTTTCATTAATATATTAATGAATTTCTAAAAGTCTTTTTTAATTTATTTAAAAATTATTTTCCATAAACAAAAATGTTTGCATCAGAACACAAATACAAAACAAATAATGTTTAAGTAATTTTTTGCAGCAGAAGAAATTTGAAAAAACATTAATTGTGATTATGAATCGTGTGATTTATGGTTTAATAAAGAATTGTGTGAATAATGCTGACTATATTATTATCTTTATTGGTAAAAATCCTTTTTAAGTTCCTTTGAATATTTTTAATAACAGATCAACATAATGATCGGCAGGCAAGGTTATCAATAAAAATGTAACAAATTTTAGACAAGTTTTGTTGAAAATAAGTATAATGTTTTGGGACTAAACATTTAAAAATGGGAATGGAATGAATAGATGCTTTGTCAAAAATTATTAATGGATTAAGTTTGTAAACAGCAAATCTATATTATCTCAACATTTTAAAACAACGAAATGTGTTTTAATTTAAAATTAATATTACTGATTCTATGTAGGCCTATCTGACAGTAATAGGAAGTATGGATAAGTATTGATTAAGAAATGTTGAGATTGGTTGCTTTACTTCTTTGCACATCTAAACTCTTATTGATAGTGAGAGAAACTAGTACGTAATTCCTTGTGGAAAAGTTGTGTAAAATTAATGGCTCGGGTAGAAATAAACCACGCAAAATTTTTAGAAAGGCCATTTGGTTTTGATGGATTTTCATATAAGTAAAAAATCTTTGATATAATCAAATTATTAAATTTATAAGAAAATTGTTTTATATTTTAACTCTTGGAACATTGCATCCTGTGAAAAGTGATAGACCAACCTCAAATGTAGTGAATGTTCCGAACAGAACAATATTACACTAATAAATTAACCCGGTTTTTTGTTTGTATAACTAACATATCATGGTAAATGCGTAGATATTAACTCTGTATTAACATACATTTTTGGAATTAAAAACCACACTTGAGTACTTGAACTTTAATAAGCATTCTCTAGGGGGCATCAAATATATGTGCATTGTAATTTCTTACGATTCAGTATAGTGTCTATAGGTTAAGTAATGAACATCCATATAAAAGTAACAGAATTCTTGAATAATATTCTGGGCATTTTAGAAACCATGTAAATCATGTCATGAAGGAAATAAGGGGATAATAACACGTTTGGTTTTGGTAATTGAGTTAGGAACCCTAGTTTGTCTCCGTAGAATCTCAAGCTACAGTAATAATTGAAACCCAGCTACTTGGAATAACAGTTTCTGGAAGTCAAATATCCTTGTCAAATTTAAATTGGAAGTCAAAACTGTATGTAGTATAAACTATAACTATAACCCAAAATAAATGTGCGGTTTCATTTCCCAGATTTCACAGATTTCATTTCCCAAATTTTTTTCTGTTCTTCCCACGGCCAAGATTCTAACCAATCACTGATAATTATTATAGCTGTTTTTAACGACTCATGTAGTTTTATGTCAATGCTTTGCTTTTAATATTCCAATTTTCACTTTTGAGATGTGAAAATAAGCTCTTGCAACGGAAATTAGGAGAAATAATAAGTTCATCAGGACTATTTTCTACGCTTAAATTCAGGGTGCAATTAACCTCTTCATGGACATATTTCAGTGAATGTCATACATATTAATTTTTTGTTGAGGTTTACATCTAAAAAGTACACCAAAAAAGTTTGTTTAACTCCATTGATATTTATTAATTAAATAATAAGGAAAATTGTTAGTGTAGTAAAATGAGTACAAAAAGCAAATGTGGGCATTATTTATTTGAGAATATTCACAAACTACTGCTATATGGTCACAAATGGGTGTGTTAACTTAGAGCTTCTTTACTATGATAAATTCATAAATTTTATATGTAATTTATTTGTAAATGAGTTACCAAAATGTAAGTTTAAATAAAAGTAACTTTATTTTACACCAAAATAACTTATCTTTTAAGTTAAACAAAACTTATAGTCAGTACTACTCATTTGAACAAATAAGGCACATGGTTACGTTAAAAAATGCAACTTAGCCACATTTGAGCAATGTACACATATGAGTACAATAAAAAAAGTGCCACATTTGAGACTTGTACTCAAATGAGTACGGATATTTAACTAACCACTGTGTATTATCAGGTGAATAACCAATGAATATTAGTAATTATTTCATAATACACAGTATAGGGTATCACAAAAAATTATTAAGTGTATACCTATATTATTAATGCATTTCACTATCACAGATGTGGGTGCCTATGAAATGTAAAATAAATTTACTTATAGTTATGTACGCATATGCGCTTGCTCCTTAAACAGGTTAAAATGACATATGATTGTGCAGGAAAATGAGGTATTGAGGGAATTTTCCTTGAGGTGGGAAATAAAATTATGTATTTCGACTGCACATACATTTTTAACAAAGTAAAATTATTAAAAAATTTTTATTTTTGTTATTAATAACTAAAATAATACTTGGAGTATTTTGATTCACCTTATTGAATTAGTCTTTTACATATTTTTAAGACATTCCACAACATGTTTTGTTATATTTTATAAAGTTAAACTCATTTTATTAAATTACTTTTCTACTTACCCTGACATATATCCAGAATAACTTAAAAATATAAAGATGTGTCAGTGTATCTTGACTCATATATACACACAGGCGTTTCAAATGTGGGTACATATCCATGTATTATAATTGTACTACATTGTAGTTATTATTATTTTATTATATAAAATATATTTTGATTTGATTTGATTTGATTTGATCTGTGCTCACGGCTTTCGGGGAGGAAGGGTGACCGAGGGACGGCGTGGGGGTACTTTTCTAAAATCATCGGTTTGTTGTAACTCTATCGTTATCAATATCTAAAATTGATCTCTTTGATCTTAGACAAAAATTGAATAAAATCATTTTTAGAATATAACGACTGAAATCCATCATCACAGATCATGTCTGCACCGAGCCATCTGTATTAATTCTCTTAAAATTTATGAAAATTGGTTTAAGTCTGCTGTTAAAAATGCCTACACTACAACAAAGATGCTGAGTTCTATCCGGAACACATTATATTTTCTATATGTGTGGTAGCAATATTTATTCACCGACTCTTATTATTAATAAAACATTAGTTAAACATTCATTTTATTTTAGTGGTCAAAATAAAAACTATACCAGTAAATGTATACACTATCAGTAAGAACATTGATACATTTTTTATTTTATCTGTGACTATGCAATCATATTTACTGTACATTAGTAGAAGTTATTAATTTAATAAAAAATATTATATGAATATAATGCTCCTAGCTCAATAAAGTGTATGCATGAAAAAGTATTTTCATTCGTACAACCATTTCTCAAATAAAGATTTAGTTTTAAATACTACTACCGCCTATAAATATGTATTTTGAAATCATTAGCTAACGAGTCCACCGTGACAAACATATTATAAGGAATTCATAATAGTTAAACTGCTTAGATATGGATTGAGAGTTGTAATGCCTCATCCCTGATTGAAAGGCCATGTCGTTCAACATCTCTTTAATCATCCCCTGCAGTTGTTGCAATTACAGTTTAGATTGATCAAAATAACAGCACAGCCTTAATTTATTATTTTTAATATATTTTTTCTCAATATTGGGTTTATTTTATTTACCTTTATAAATAAAAGTTTAGATTGAAATAAAAAAGCTTATGAAATCACTATTCTTTTATAAAATTTTTGTGATTGCTCAATATGGTACTATTTATGTTTTTATCCTATTTTTCAAAAGGTTTGAAAATACTCAGTACAATTAAATACAAAGAGTTAGACTTTTTATTGTCAATTTGGCTATTGAAAATAGTACTTTGGGTACATTATTGCCTTGTTGTTTTAAGACTTTTGATATTTAAATTAGTAACAAGAAGTTTGTCAACTATAGGTTCGTAATAATTTTCTAAACAATGACGAAACATAAAAAAAACATGAGAACACATTAAAAACGTATGTAAAAAATACATATAAACCCATACAAAACACGAGAAATAAAATAAAATAAAAAAATGATTATACAAATAAGGATTTCTATGTAGTAGTTTAAGCCAGTAGAACATATAATTATATTAGAATATAAATTGCAAATGTTTACTGATTACCAGTTTATTTATCGTCCATACTAATAACACAAAATCAAATTGGTTTTAAGTTTACTAAGCACAAAAAAACTAATTTGAATAATAGATGAGTGAATAGCGATAAAGATCTAGCTTAACTTTTTATTTGTATTGTGATCTAAAAAAGAGTAAAAACCGAATGTTAACTAAGACATTGGACCATAACCGTTGAATGATTAATAGCTTTAAATTATTTTATCAATAAATATATTAACTTGCAAGAGTAGTTTGAGCCCGTTTTAGCTCTAGTAGTAATTAGAGTCTATTAAGTATGCTTTATTCGATAACTAAATAATAAGGGAATACTGGATAAAGAGTTCTTAGGGAATTGGCCTCAACAATAGTCTCTCTTGAGAATTGCAAATTGGTATTCTTTTAAATATTTTGATGACCTAAGTAAGGTATTTAGGGGTTGGAATCTTTCTTATGGCAAAAAAATGTTTGAATTTAATATTATATTCCTGATTTTATTGCCGGCAAAGTTTTCTATCAACATTTGTTTTCACCCAAATACCTTAAATATTGTACTGTAAGGGATCTAATTATTTTAACAATAATAGTTTTTTTCTTAAATCAATCAATTTGACTTAAAATAATTGTCAATTCTCACCTTATAAGTTACCGGTATCTCATAAGTTTCACTCTAATACGATTTATATTTTAATATTAATTTACTCTCTATAACCAATTAAGGTTTAACATTTCGTAAAAAAGCACCATTCTTTGTTGTTTTAATTACTTTGTGTTTCTGTCTATTTTCTTACTTTAATGACACCTCAATTCAATTCAATTAATTTATTGTTCAGTTTTATAATACATTGTTTTGAACATGCCAAATTTACTAAAACTAAAAGTACAATTTTTCGAATTATTTACACAAATAAAGAGGGAAAAACTTTTCACAATAAAAATAAACTAAATTTAAGAAGCTCACTTGCCTTGCAGAAATTCATCGACCCCATAAGTTGCCTTTTCCAACAAAAAAAAAATCCTTCAAATCTTCCCAAAAACCGGCCGTAGTGAACGCCTGCTTTAGGTTTCGTGGCAGTGCGTTGTGGAGCCGGAGAGCAGCATACCTAGGCCCATGCTCAAGGAGGGTCAAACGATGAACGGGATACAAAACGTTGGATTTGAATCTAGTGTTGTAGACGTGGTTGCTCCTGTCATTTTCAAAAATTTCTGGATTATTTTTGAAAAAGGTGAGGGTTTGAAAAATATAAAGTGAGGGCAATGTTATTACCCCTTAACCTTAAGGGTTCTAAACCATGGTTTGCAGTGGTCATGCCTCGCCAAGACTCTAATAATTCGTTTTTGAATTTTGAAGACCCTGATTGAATCCGCTGAATTCCCCCAAAAATATCACCATAGCTCATCAATCTTAAGGCATAACCATAGTAGACCATGAGACATGTGTCTATGTCTGTAACTAGTGAGAGTCAAATCTCATGTTATCAAATCTCTTTAATAAAACACATTTACTCTTTAAAGCTCCACAATTAAACTACATCTTGTTGTATATATACAAACCAATATTTGAAGAATAAGTCTTTATCAAACTATTAGTTTTTCTATCAAGATAAATGCTGATAATTATGAGAATTAAATGAGAGGATATTTGGAATAATAAAACAGTCCTCCCATAGACTAATATTTTAGTTTAAATAAATTCTATTACAAAATGTGGTTACTTACCCCTGGTATGTTACTCATTTTGAATTAAAAAGCTTTCTTTCAACTTTTATAGAGATCTATCATTTACGTGTTTATGTGGTAACTGTCTAGTAGAAAGAAAACATTTATTCATTTCAGAAAAGTACAGTACAACGGTTCATAATAAAATACTAAATTGTTGAACTTTTTGATTATTCTGCAGCAAAATCATCCTGAGGCACTGCAATTGTGATTTTTATTACATTTCGCGCACGTACGAGCTGTGCAATCAACTTTTAACATGTCCTGCTCTCTACTTCTGAATCTTTATATTTATTATTTTATTACCAAGTATTTGTTTGCTACTATAAAAATGTGGAAAATATAAATACTTTAGTTTCACGTACACCTCTAAGATAAACTAATTTTGGGACTTGTGTAATGTGTCTAATTACAATTTACTAACAATGCGCCTAGGCCCCAGTCCACCAAACTGACTGTTTGACATAAAGTCATAGTTGCATTGTACAACCTCCACCAAGCTTTGCCAATTGTTGCAAAAATGCTTGGAGAAATAAAATTATGCATTTAAATTTTCACATACAAAAATTGAACTTTTAATGTTGTTTATTAAACCTTTTTTAAATAACTTTTTATGTGGCCCAAGTTACACCTAATAACTTAAAACAGTTGTTTGTCTAAAGTAACTTCATCTGTTTACTTACTTCGTTCGCTTTGAAAATAAACTTGTGTACGAAACATGTTATGTAGAAGATTAAATGGTGTGAAAGAACTTCGACAGTCACAGGCTGACGTTTCCAATTTCCGCAAAGTATAACTTATCTCGATTCAGATCTCACCTTTGTATCTCGAGTTCTTTCAAATATAAAACATATCTAAATATAGGTAAACTTCTGTATTACTGACTTTGAAAAAGAGTAGTGATTTTCTTTCCGAGTGCAAAATTCAATCGCACACTTTACACTTTAAAAAAAGCTTACTATAGGAAGTCATAACCAGAATAACTATTAATTACATGGTTTAAAGAGAATAACAAAATTAAACAAACCGTATGATATTACCTTTCAAAAAAAATTACAAATTTAAATTATATTTTAAAACTTAAATAGGTCCTAAAACGTTTGACATTACACATTTTGCAAATTAAAATGCTTACCTGAACATTAGTAGATAAAACTTGATATCAATGTTTTACTGATTACACGGCTTTACTTATGGGTGAACAAAATATAATAAGTATATATTAATACTTATAGTAATTTACTCTACAACGTAGGTGTCATCTTCCATTTTATTTATTATTATTATGGCTATGTTTTTAAAGTTGAATTGTGAAGGAGTTAGTTGTATTAAATTAAAATTTAACAAATTGCACACATCACTTAAAAAGTGATTACAAAATAGTTACTGTTTGCGTTAAAAATACTTCTTACTAAACTAACTACCTCCTGTAATCTCATTTCGACATCAATAAAATGCTCATAATCATCATATCTACGGTTCTAGTCAGAAACCTTCAATGGAACAGTAGTGATACTGTCTCCTTTCATTTATATAAATTAAATAATAGTGTAACGTATTACTATTATTCAAATATTTTTTTAAATATCAAGAAAAGATATGTGTAACGTATGTTACACATATCTTTTCTTAAATTGTGAAAATAATCTAATATGTTTTCTGTATTTAAATAATACATGGTTTTGATCAAGTAAATCAACGTTTTATTTAAATTTTATATTTATTTACCGAGTTACATTTGAGCTTTCATAGTTACTAGCTCACTGCAATTCTCTTTACGGTATGTTATTGGTAAAAACATTTGTTTTGACAAAAAATAATTTTTTAATGCCTCCAGACGAATATTGCAATAAATCTAAGAGTTGAAATAACTTTATAATCTAATTGTAATTTCTCACCTGGTTAATAACAATTTACACTCTTTAGGTAGTTTTGAAACCTACTTGAATTAAAATATTCTTCTCTATAAGTGTTTCATGATACGAGTTGATAATTGAGGGTTTTTTTAGATAGAGTGAACAAGATAAACATTTTTTGACGATCCTACATTACTGAAAAAATATACATTTTCATTCTGCTGTATTTTACTATTTGTTTTAAATGTCCTTGTTACAAATAAAATTAACGTTTACATTTTTTCAATGATATACCTTTTCTTTGCCATGCAACACACTTAAGTAGTGTCAGAAGAATTTAAAAATCCCTTAAGATTTTTTAAACAGATAAAGGAGCTTAGTTTTTTATATAATTTTTTCATTACTTCTTCCACCTCCTTCAAATATAGATAGAGTTTTTATAAACCCATACAGCGATTTTAAAAATTACATGTTCAAAAGAAAAACTTCATTTTCAAAAAAAAAATATATATATATATATAATGCATCAGATCTTCAAACATTTTTAACAGATTTTAGGTTTACAAAGAAATGAAAATAAAAAATTTAATTTAATTACATAATTAAATTAATAAAAAATTAATTAAGGAGACGTAGGGCGAAGAAAATGTCCCGAATTCTTGTCTAAAGCAAATTAATTAATGTAGGGGATTCTCGACTAAAATAATGTCAATATACTCTTTAATCCTGCAAAGTTCTTCAATATGACATTAAAAAATTTGAAAGGGAGTGGTTTCTTCTTGATTCGCCTGAAGGATCCATTAACAAATGTCACCGTCGCTACACTTGAAAAGATTTTTTACACTGCGAAAAATGTTTAGAGTAACAGGCGGAAAAATATTACTGGATTCATACTTTCAATCATAAAAAATTGTATTAAAGCCAAAAATAAAATTAATAAATTCTTTCTAAATTAATATTGTTACAATCGTTATAAAAATACATTTTATTCTTGCAGTCAACAATCAATTTGTATTATGTATAGTTTATAGATAACGATTATCATACCACTAACGACATACTATATTAATAGGCGAAAATAATTTTTTTATCAGCTTTGACACCTAATAGTTTAATACTATTTATAGAGTTATTGTGAATGCCATATTATTTTCATTAGTGCCATGTAATGTTTGCAATTCAGTGCAATGTAGCCTAATTTATGGTTGAAAAAGTATGAGTTTAATGTTATTGTTTCTTAAATTATTACAGACGTTTTCCATCACTGATTAGTAAATTCACGACAGTTTATTTATTTATTTATTTATTTATTTATTTATTAACGGTTACACCATTTTTACATATATGACATGCAATAAATTCGTAAACATTCATTACAATGTATAGTTCATATCCACAGTGTCAAAAGTCTCTTCTATCAGGCAGTTGACAGGAACATGCAGATACTTTTCATTCAAATTCTAACAAAATACATTATTTACACAAAAATTATCAATGACGTACAAGTGATTATTTACAATTATTCAATTATTTACAGTGTTTAATTTCTGAAAAAAACCCGTGCAAACATGCAAAATTTGAATGGCTCTACATTAGTTAGTTACAATGAGTCGTGATATACAAACAAATACTTTAAAAATCTGAACATTCCTAGAAAGACACTAACATATTGCAATGTGAAATAAATATGGCAATTAACAAAAACAAGCAAGAACTTAAATAACAATAATGCAAAGCTGAAGACATGACAATGTACAAGCAAACAATATTGAAATTCGTGAGCAGTGATTTGGAGCAAATTAATTCTGGTTTACATTGGCAAAGAGAAGAAATATAACATGCTAAAAGGCCTTGAATGAATTTTGTGCAAAATATCTGAGAGGCAGAACATAAAGAGGGAAACAATTCGGGACAGTTCGGGATTTGGAATCTGATCCCAAAATTATTATTATAATAAGAAGTTATTGTAATAACATAACGAAATTGTTATTATAAAGAAAAGAAATTTTACATTCTCTATCCTTCAGCTCTTGTTTTAAAATAGATAGCCATAATGGCCTTATTTCAATTGCAGATTGACTGATTGGTGTGTGTGCTAATTAAATATACGAAGCTTCAATTAACTTTATTTTGAAAAAATGAGGTTCGCCGTGTACTATTTTTGCTTCTTCAAAAATCATATGGTGATTTCCAGCATTGTTTGAGAAATTTTAGATTTTTGTACTAATCCTTTTTTCATATTGTCCTTGTGTTCTTTGGTCCTAGTGTTTAGAGGTCGTTTTGTCTTGCCGTAGTAGGGTCTATCGCTACTATTGGCAGTTTATTGTGTAAACACAGTTTTTAGAATCCTGGGTGACATTTTTTACCAGACTTTGCCCAATGCCCAATCTTTCGAAAGAGGAAATAAAGTCCGTATCCATCCTTGGGAAAGATGATACGATCAAAGTTTTGTCCGCGGATAAAGGAAATGCTACCATTGTCGTAGACACCCTAAATTACGGATAAAAATCTCTCACGCCTTACAGTCTGTCAAGTACACTCAACTCATTAAACATCCGACAAAAGGTTTCGAGCGTAAAGTTTCAAACACTCTTAGAAAGCACAAACGTTTTTTTTTTACAAACCAAGAACTCATTTTGTTTAGCTCCCCATAACTCGAAAATCCCACACATGTGTGGGTTACCTGAAATTCACAAACCTGAAGTTAATTTTAGACCAAGTTCATCAAGGTGAAGTCAACAAAATTGAACCAGATTTGGCTAGCAACGGATATTCTCAATCCGTAATTACAAAATGATTAAATCGTAGGGACAAACAAAAAGAGTCAGATAACACTAGGGAAAAATTCGTCCCCAAGTATATTCCTTAAGTGCAGAGATTATCGGAAAAAATCAGAAGAGTGGCTACTAAATATAAAATTACAACCGCGTTCAAGACACAGAACACACTTAAGCAAAGTCTGGTAAAAACAAAACAAACAATGGCACAAAAGACTCCAAATCCTTTCTTTACAGAATAAACTACAATAGTTGCGATAGCCCTATTTCGGCGAGACAAAATGACCTCTAAACACTAGGATCAAAACGAAAAAAGGACTAGCAGAAAAATCTAAAATCGCTCAACACTGATAGTCTGAAAATCATCATATGATTTTTGAAGAAGCCAAAATTGCACACCTCATTTTTTTCAAAATAAGTTAATTGAAGCTTCGTATATTATATGAACTGACCATTCATTCAGTCAATCTTCAGTTGAAATTATTCCCTTATGGACCTTTATATCTAAACAAGAATTGAAGGATAGGGAATGTAAATTTCTTCTTACTACAAAACATCTAATGATTTTATTCCAAATTTACATAATATGTTAACCCGTTTCAAGGCTCGGGAAGGACAACAATTAATGCTCGAAAATCCCACACATGTGTCATTAATTTGCTGTAGACAGGAATACGGAACATTTTCTTTGCCATATGTATTTTGTTTCATATTAACCCACAACGATCGCCTGGAGCTAGATTTCCGGTTCCAGGATGTGCCACCATCTTGTTTTGGTGGAGCGACGACGTTACGTTCCCGGCTCTGCTGGTATGTTAATGGCTCCATGATAACGTCTTCTGATTTATGCTGTCTATTTTCCCATTTTCATTTGTTGTGCTTTGTTTTGACTGTTTTTACAGTTTTCTGTTTAAGCTTTGTTCACTTAATCGTGTTGTATTTAATTTTTGTGGCTCTGTTTTCTGGTTCAGGTTTGGCTATGGTTTTCTCCAGGTCACCTAGTGTGTTTTGACTAACCTGGTTATGTTCTAAGGATTTCTTCCACCTGAAGACGGGGTCAGATTCCAGGTCCAAAACGTCGTGAATTTGTTTTTACTAATCAGTGATCCAAGATGTCCATAATAATTTTCTAAACAATAACATTAATCTCATATTTTTTCAACCATAAATTAGGCAACATTACACTGAATTGGGAACATTTCTTAGAACTAATAACCCACTAATAAAACTCCTCTACTCTTTAGGAATCTAGCCTGGAATTGTTTGTCACATTACATCTGGCTAGGCCTTAATTAGCCTAAGCCCAATGGTCGAGGGATCTGAGCCGCATAGCGGTCAAGATCATTCTTTTTTCTAATGAGGATGCCCCAGGCGCACTGAGACAAACAATCCCAGCAGATGGAAAACCGAGTCCACCGAAAATGCACCAAAAATTTGTGTGGCCACCATGCTGGGCCCTTCCCAACGGGAGCAGCGAAAGAAGGGATGCCCCGCATCGTCGCGGGGACGCCCAAGCAATAAATGCAGTCCGATGAACCGGTCTTGCCCATCCGGTTCAGGTACGAACGAAAATAGCCGAGACCTGTCAGGAATTTGGTCTGGTAGTAGTCCACCTCCCCATGCTATAAATAGTATAAAAATATTACGTGTCAAAGTTAATTAATTAAAGAATGTTATTTTCTCCTAATAGTATAGTACATTGCTAGTGGTATGATTATCGTTTTATATAGCTAAATATAATGTAAAGTTATTGTTGACTGCAAGAATAAAGAATAATGTCCGTAATAATTTACCAAACAATAACATAAACTCACCATCACCGTCAATGAACTTTAAACATGTTTAATATTCCTGCATTCTATTTTATATTTAGTTAACTTAGAAATTTAACAGTAGTGGCATTAAATAAAAAACTAAACAAAAATTGATTCAACAGATATCACTTTTAGTTTGAACAACTACAAAAGAACTAGAAATTAAACACAATTCTCCAATATACAAACAAATTGAACAGTTATGGAATAGATTCTAGGCAAGTCGACGAATGTATTGAGCACCTCAATACTCATGGACTAGATATCTTGAAGTAAAACAAGATATCGAACTACTAGTAAATGATACTGAACTGATTTAATCATAAGATGGATATCAAAAACGTATTTATAATTTTTAAATATCATGTTGAGGAAATTGACACCTATTACACTTACAAGCTCTTCACAAGAATTTAATGATAATACATAGAGTATTTCGACTGAGGATAAAGCCTCAACGTACCATATTTCATTTGTACAATTTACTGAAGAGAAATCTTTAAAAAATTTTACAAAAATACTTGAAGTATTAATTTTCTGTGTTGTCAGAAAGGTTATATATCTGTACATTAATATTCAATGAGTGATGAAAGCACATATCCAAGTGGTATCCATAAATAATATTGATAATGCTGAAATGTAATAGCTACCGACTTAACGTCCCCAAGAAGTACGACAACTTTAATGTTGTAGGCTACAAGTGTTCATCAGATTGATACGTATAAATTTTCAGTGTTGACCTTTATAATGTAACCACAACATTTCTGCAAACAACGTCGAGACGCTAAAATTTTAAACATAAAAATTATGTTATTTTTGTCTCTTAGGAAAACCCGCTAGTCTGGGATATAAGAACGTTGAGTTCTTATTCTTCGGTTATAGAGACACAATACTCCGAATGTCCACTACTTGGTTTGGGCTGAATTTACAAAAAGAAATTGTCAATGTTACCATAATGAAAAACCTGTGGCAATGATGCCAAAAATAAATTAGTAAAATTTTTAAGTAACAACGTGTTATTTTATAACAATCGTTACCCTCACTCATTTTCAACTTACTACAAATTTGTTAAATAAAGTGATATTGGCTGTAAAATATGCTAGGCAAGTTAATAAAGCAAGTGCTGCGAAGAAAATGTGGGAGGGTAAGTTACTGCATAGCTCCAGGCAACGTAATATTGACACCGCTGAAACCCTTCTTATAGAGGGGAATACACCTCGCAGATGTGCATTGGAAAAACTACAAAAAAATTGCAAAAAAGTTACAAATTACAAAACACTAAAATAAAAAATATTTAAATAAATTTATATAAATATTATGTAAAAAGATAATTACAAAAAAATATTACATTACTTATTATACTAACTACTTCAAACGACATCAATTATTAACATAAACATATTTTTCATGAAAAATTCATCATTTGTTTTTAACTTCAGTATAGAGTAATAAATATTGGTAGTAAAGTATTCATTAAAACCTATAATTTAATCAAGACTTGTTGAAATTATTATTTACTTTTTTACTTTTATTTTCCTTTCTTTAGTAGAAATTTTCATTAATTACAAAGTTTGTAAAGACTGTGCGATTAACTTAGTACAGAAATCAATCGTACTATCAATAAAAGAGTGCTACATCATTTTATAATACGAGTTCCTTGTTTTTAGAATAATATAATAAATTTGGAAACCAAATCATTGCCCAAACAAAAGAGCTGATTTATTGTAAGAGTTGCAAATGAATGGAAAATAGTTTCTTGTTGTTTTTCTACCAGGCATAATGCTTGAAAAAGTCTAAGATGAATTTCGCCCGATCCGAGATCCTCTTGGAGGATCAATTTATCAATGTTGTCACCGTTACGGCTTGAGGGCTTACTTTGGGCACCGTGACAAAGTATTACGTGTTTATGACAAGTAAGGAAATAAATTGTTCCGTTTTACAGAGAATATGAAACTGTCTAGTAGATTCCATATGCCTACATAAACTTTACATGTATAAGAACCCTTTGAAAACTATAACAATGGGCCTAAAAGTTTTACCCCAACAAAAACAAATGTATCAATTAAAAGCTATAGGTACGGTTGTCGAAAAATGTGTACTTCCAATTACCTTCACATGATTTTTCTTACAGTCTTTTAACTTTTAGACAGACAGAATTATTCCCTTTTTGGGAATAATTAAGAAGGTACATCAAATAAATTAAGTATTACAAATAATTTTGACAAAAACAATTAACTCGTTTGAATGGCACGTATAAATTTTTATTATTATTTTTATTTGCACCATAATTTGTTAAAAAACTAAAATAAATGTCACCGTTTATTATTCTGCATAAGTTACTTTTCAAACCAACTCCTAATTTAAAAAATTCATATACGAACAACCAATTGATATATATTTTTTTTTAATCTATACACAGTTGAAGGACTTTATATTTTTTTATCTAAGCTTAACTGTTACGGATCTACAGGTTATTGAAGTCCATTTTTAGTCCCGTAACATCCGTTCAACTTTAATTGTCTATATCTCCAAAACCATTTCCTAGAAAACAAACTCTATTATAAGGTCTTAAAATAATGTTTTAAGATATCTTATTTATAATAACATAAAAACTTTTTTGTAATTTTGGTATTCGTCTGCCATATTTTAAATAAGTATATTAAAGACTATATATGAACATTTTTATGAATTGAATGTTTACAGTAATGATATTAGTTGGTTAATAAATCAAGGAGCAAATAAAAAACCAATACATTTTATACTACAATTTGATATTAGTTAAATTTGTTACTAAATGCACCTGTTTTTAATTTTATCTTATTGATGAGATGTTACATTGGTTACGCTATAAATATAAAACGAGCTCTGGTTGGACGATTTTTATATAGCCTTTTACTTTCTCCCCCTATACCATAGTATATGGAGAAAGTATTGTTTTCGTCAAAATTTTCGAATTTGAGTTGTTGGTGGATTTATCCATTTTGGTTCCCCCTGAGTCCAAAAAAGTGGTTTTCGGAGTGATGTCTGTGTGTATGTGTGTGTGTGTGTCTGGATGTATACAGAGCTAGAGAATGCCCCAATGGTCCGATTTTGGTGAAATTTGGTACGTAGGTCCAATCCTACGATAATTCCAGGCGTTTTTTTCATTTTTTTGAATTTTTGATTTTTAAGGGTAGTTTACCCCCAAAAACCCTCAAAAAACGTGAAAAATCAAAATTTCTCAAAAACGGCTCTAACGATTTTGATTAAAATTTTGTGGTTTATTAAAATTAAAATGCTGAATGAAATGACACCACCCGCATTTCCGAGAAAATGGGCGTTCAAAAGTTATACAATAAAAAGTGTTTAAAAAATCAATTTTTTGGATTTTCAAAAAAGCTGTTATTCTGAAATAAATTTTACTGATTACCATTAACTCAAGCTCAAAAAACTAAATAATCCAGTATTTTAAATTATTGCTCTACGTCAAGTGGTTGCAGAGAAAATTCAATTTTTCGTTTAGCGGTAAACGCAGTACGTTGTAGTCACAGACTCGCGTAGGGTCAAACTCGCGCTGCTCAGCTGGTAGCTATCCGAATGAGCAATCAAGACATTAATGTTGAAGCTTTTAACTCCTTTTTTTATACTGTTGGGAGAAAGTATGTGTCAGTTAGCTGAAACCGTTTATTTTACAATACTGTTATGTTATAATGTATTAGTTTCCTCCAATGCAAAGCCCACAGGAAAACTGTAAACTTTTTATTAATTAATAAAATTTACTCAATGGCATTTTATATTTGTGTAATATACTTTTTACATTTTGAAAAATATTTTACGCAACTAGTAAACTTTTTGAAAATGAATAAGTTAAGAAAATTAATAACATATAAAAGGTTTCAGTTTTACACAAAACTGATAAAGTGATTAAAGTTTATGAGGTAGAAAAGGAAATTTGGAATTACGGTAAGGCCAGTTAATATGTCTGACAAAGACCAAATTGCCATAAAATGCTGTGTATTAATAGTTAATAACCTCACTATCGAGGACTACCTAACAGTCATAATATGAAGAATCTAAATGCTCAATGTTATCTAATTTATTACTACACTAAACTAGATATATATTATATCCGATAAAAGACATTTTCGCTATTATGATCAGGCTTATGCTAACATACATTTAACATATTTCACTCTTAAATTATTACTAAAAAATACTTAAAATAATTGCACTACAGAACGAAACAATAAAACTATTATAAGAAAGAATGTATGGTATGTAGAGTATTGCGATTCATCATGATATTATGAAATATATATAATACTCTATTCATGTGGAACTATGTAATATAAGTAGAATGTTCGACACCGTATAATAGCATTATTGGTAAAGGACTAACAGAAAATTGTTATGAATTTTATATTGTTGTACTTCATACCCTGATAGAATTATGTCCCTTATGTAATAAAATATCAAATCTAACCAAAAAGAAAGATAGTATTTTGAAACAAAAGTAATCGCAACGTAGGCCTAAATACCCGTAATAAATAATATTTTTTCATTGTTTTATATATATATATATATATATATATATATATATATATATATATATATATATAAAACGATCAATTGTAGCAAATGAACTATCATGTGGTAGACAAGAAGTAGAATATATCAATCAATACTTAAAAATTTGGTATAAAGGTAAATATAATATCGGTTGACATTTTCTTTAAACGTATTTTATAGTATTCCATATTGTTTAGTTTTCGGCTTTCATTTTCATTCAAAGTTGCGAACTTGAATATTAGGTTTACACGTTATTCAAGTTAATATATGACCATATAGTAGTAGTATATATACGTCACTCCGACGCCATGAGGAAGGACGAGAAGGACGAATTTCCTAACAGTCCTATAGACCTATTTTTAACCGATTTTCTGTGATTTTTTGCCTACTTTTCGGCAATTTCAAAGCATTTTTAAGGATTTCCGAGGCATAAAAAATTGATGGGGCCATGAGGGAGGACGAGAAGGACGAATTTCCTAACAGTCCTATAGACCTATTTTTAACCGGTTTTCAGTGATTTTTGCCTACATTTTGGCAATTTTACAGCACTTTTCAGGAGTTTCGAGGCATAAAAACCTGATAGAGGAGGGTGACTTGCCATGAGGGGGTGCGAGAAGTGCGAATTACCTAACAGTCCTACGTAAGGACTAGTCCCGTATAAGGACTATTGTATTTAGATAGTCCCGCGTTAGGACTGCTCCTGTGCAAGGACTATTGAATTTAAATAGTCCGGGGTGGGGACTATTCCCATATGGAAAAGTTATATATTTATATATATTTATTATATATTTAATATAGCCTTTTGAATGCCGAAATATATTTAAATTATATTTGTTAAAATATATTAACTTAAAAAGCATTTGAAATACATAATAAATATATATAATGTATATTTCATTTTATATTTATAATATATTTGTTATATACATATAATAATGCATTTTGAATATATAAATAATGTAGAATTAATATATTTAAAATATATTTCGACAAATATATTTCAACGTTATATTATAATATATTCGAAATGTATAGCATAATATATTTCAAATATAATGCAACATATATTTATGATATATTTATTATATACAAATAACAATGCATTTTAAAATATATAGATAATGTAAAATTAATATATTTAGACTATATTCCGACGAATATATTTTAAGGTTATATTAAAATGTATTTGAAATATATAGTATAATATATTTCAACTATAATGCAACATATATTTATAATATATTTATTATATACATATAATAATGCATTTTGAAATATTTAGATAATGTAAAATTAATATATTTAGGATATATTCTGACAAATATATTTTAATGTTAAATTAAAATATATTTGAAATATATAGCATAATACATTTAAACTATAATGCAATATATATTTATATTATATTTATTATATCATATAACAATGCATTTTGAAATATATAGATAATATAAAATTATTATATTTAGACTATATCCCGACAGATATATTTTAAGGGTATATTAAAATAAACTTGAAATATATAGCATGATATATTTTAACTATAATGCAACATATATTTATAATGCATACAGTATGTATAATTTGTAATATATTGTAGAATATACATAAAATATATAATATGTATATTTAAAATACATATCTGCAGATGCCTATTTTAAATCATATGTTACTTGACCAAAATGGATATAACTTTAAAATATGTTGAAGATGTTAACTCAGTTATTTGTTGTCAAACCTTAATAAACATAGTATTATTGGTTAGACAGTTTAATTTGTTAATTAGTTTGTTCTTTGTAATATTTTGATTGGTAACATTTCGTTGGTTGTAAAATTTAATTTAAAATGGCCATAATTTTGTAAATACAAATAGCAAAAAAATTCCCTGAAAACTAACATTACTGTGATAAAGTTTAACACCAAATACGAACTAAACACAATGATCCGTTATACTAAAATTAAATGAAAATTATTTAGTGTAAAAACAAAATGGCGGCTAGAGGCTTAAATAAGCATTTAAGTACGTATCAAAAAAGCAACTAATTTTGTTTTGACCTAGTAAACAAATCATTTTTTTAAGACACCCTTTTTTTTAACACCCTGTAAAACTTCATATTGTAAAAAGTTACACTAAGTATGTAATTTATGTACATTTATGGGCACTTATTTCGAATGCCAATTTGAGCCAAATGGAAAAATAAGAATGTTGATAACAATTTTAAATAACACATAATACGTCATTAAAATAAGCTTATATAGGAAAATCAATGAATTATTCTAGACTTGCATGATGGCCACAAAATCTGTTAAAAATAAGAGCGAATGAAATAAAAATTGAATAAATTAATTCAATAAAAATATAGTTAATTTCACTAGTGAAAGCATTATGATTTGGTGAATCACAGATAAAAAGTTGTAAGATTTCTTGGAACAACTATCTTGGTAATTGGAGGCTACCCCTGATGCTCAGCATGTTTCCAAAAAAAGGAAGGTATGTAAAATTCTGGTTATATTCAGTGAAAATCAACACTTTTCTTGCAGGCCAAATGGTCAGAGGTCACCAAGCGTGAACTTTAAAGCAAACTTTTGCTTTAAATTAAGGTTACAAAACGAAAAGCGTAATGTATATAAAATCAACGGTTCAAATGTGAGAACATCTTTCTTACTCCATGCCACATTTTCTATGTTGCCTACTCGCCCGGCGCTGAAACTGTCAAAGTCAACTCGAACACGGAACACAGTCAACTGTCATTCTGTCATGAATGTTGCTTTATTAATTAATTTAAGTGCCCGTTCGACCGTTGTGTTGTGAAAATGAAAATGAAAATTCGTTGAGGATTATTTGTTAGGGAATGTATTAAAAGATGATAGTGGCATATAGGTTTAAATTAAACACCACCATTGAAAAAGTGGCTAGGAGGCTGGGTAGCCAGCTTGTTATGTTTCATGCCACTGTTAATCGACCTTTCTGGTATGTCAATCCCTTACTTAACTTAATACATAAAGTACTTATACTTAATTTAGGCTCTCACACTTTCATTGCTGTTGCTGTTTTCCTAGCCAAACTATATTCCAAACCGTAGACTCCCCTGAGTTAGTAGGTTAAGTTATGCCTATCTTCCAAAGTAATTTCCCATACCGTGGGTTCCCCAGGGTTAGGCTAGATTATCTTAAGGATTTTGTTGTATGACTAGATAAGCCTTGGGTTCACAATTTACAGCTCTATTTTTATTCAACTTAACATTTTTATGTAGGCCTACCGAAAATCTTATGCGGCCACTGCGCTCATAGCCTTGGTCATAAAAAAACTGGTTATTGGTAGTGCTCGTACCCTTGGCCGTAGGCTTATTAGTTTGGTTTTTTAGCGGGTTTCAAACAATTGAGTGACTTTTATTCACACCCTAATCACTTTATTGAAAGAAAATATACTCAATGAAGTAAACCTTTGTAATGAATCAAATCACACGGTTAAAACTAATTATGTAGAACGGCACTATCTAATTAATCGGCAGACTTCTTGTTTTTTCGATGCACCTGTGAAGAGGCTATTTTTATAATCTCTACAGATGTTTTCGTTTTACAAAGTTAGGCCTAAGTTCTTACCCGGACTTAAGTTAGATGGACCGAATGGTGTCCAAGTTTGTGAAAATTCCGGGTTATCGAAAAAAAGTAATAGTATAGGCTATAAGAACAAGTTGCTGCACTTCCGCAGACACCCCGGTGGAACTATCGAATGAAAATTATCAATCGATTCGATTGATATAACTTAGCGACTAAAAATTATCGAGATGTACAATCGAATTTATCCATAATTCATGTACGGTATAAAAATATCGGGTAGGCCTACTGAATAGATCCAATAACATCTGCCATCACTTTAACCATAGAATTGTCATGGAGGGTCATAAAAAGTAATTGAAAACAGGACTCAAATCATCTAACATCTAGAAGACCGCATCTAGGCCTAGCTGAATACCTGTTTAAAAGAAATGTAAAAATGTCTGCAGCTGATCTATTTAGGCATTTTTTAATGCCTCAAAAAGTCTATATTCCAGTAATTAAAAAGAGGGATGTTTTCTTCATAATATAAGATGTTTTTTAAAGTTTGAATATTTTGTTATTTGTTTTTTTGTTAAAGTTTTGCCTGGAGGAACCCAATCATGTTTGGTGTTTATACTTTTTAATCAACTTTGTTACAATATAGTAATAAAATCTTTGCTAAACACTTTTACTTTATATAAACTATCATATGATACATTGAGTTATGAATAACCTATATTCCTAAAAGATAATAATTTACCGTTTGAATACGACCAATATATTGATCGACTCGTTCGATAATTTTCATTCGATAGTTCCACCTGGCGTCTGGGGAAGTGCAGCCGAAAAAGTATGAACATTTTATGCTAATCCTCTTAAAAAAAATTAATTGATGTTATTTATAGAGGTATTAATTGTGCGGAAAAGTATTGGTAACTACAGTAATTCCTTTCAACAAAGATCTGTACTATCCTTACCTGAAAAAAATTGTGAGTAATACACCCGGCAATATTGTATAAGCACCCTGTCAGGTGGTGCTTACCTAATACTATTACCATATGTTGATTGCATTGTATGGACAACATGTACACATGAAAGGGTATAATTTAAAGGTGTAGGCCCTCTATGCTTTATGTTAATTTTTTTCTTTATAGCCTTTAATAACGACCCCTAACATACCTAATGGTGCAAAAGAATTATCTACCTTACTAATAGGTAGCCTACTTTTAAAACCCTCAGTGTTATTAGTAGATTTTTACTATTTAGCCACATTTACTGAATGGGTTCAATCTTTTTCCAGTTCAGTCTGAATGTGATAGAATTATGTGTAAACAGGAGGTTCCAAACTTTCTCAAAGTGTCAAGACATACCGTACACATTATTGGCAACTTATAAATTACGGTACGACAAAATAATGGTTGTCTTAGTCAGCCGCTTACCTCAGTTACCGTAATTTACGGATATTTCTGCAGTTTATGTAGCGCTTTTTAGAAATAGATTTTTTCATCAAACTGTCCAAAATCACCCAGTAGTTCTGAAAATGAGTCGTTCCTGGTGATAAAGTAAAAAAATTCTGGAAAATTGGAAAACTCAAAAAAATTCACTCTTAAAATAGGTCAAGAGGGTATGTAATAATCTTTTGGGGAAAATTAGCTGAACTCAAATATTTAAGATACCGTAATGTTATCCGTTTGCATTAGGTACTAAAACCTAAAAAAGGGGGAAAACATATCAGATCAGTTTAAAAAATCCATATTTTTTTGCTTTTCTGGCCTCATCATAAGTTATTCATTGCTGGATTTTTAAAACTATTCATTGTTTGGGTTTAGCGTGATTAAATCGATTATTTCAATATCCCTTTGACCAATTCAAAAACAAAAATATTTTTTTCTGTTTTTTACATTTTCTTCTATCTTTTCCACTGGAAAAACCAACATTTTCAGAATCATGAGCTTTAATTTCTTTAATAGATAAAAAATTAAAATTATTCATTTTCCTCATAAACTTGAAGAAAAACTATAAAACACTTTTGTTTTTTGTCATAAACTGTCAAATGCTTAGGCCTACTGTCCATAATAATTACCGGTAAGTTACCGTTGGTTACTTATTCATGTTTATTTGTTTCCTGGATTGATTTTAGACTATTTGATTTCAGACAATGTAAAGAAATAACTAGGCCTACCATATATATATATTTTTTTTTGTTCCCTATAAGATTTTTAACAAAATGCCAGAGAGCAGCACCATTAGTTCTAAGTTAGGCCTACATTAAAACTTTCGGAAAAGGCAAGTGAGCGAAGGGAATAACGCCTTATGGGCTTTGCATTCTAACGTACAGTGTGTGATTATTATTACTATGATGAAAGATCTGCCATTGAGGCAGCTAGATGACAGTAAAAATATTTCCCTAAACAAAGATTTTTAAAAGTCTTTATATCCAAACATTTTTTAAACCACTATTAAAAAAAGTTGCATTATTTTAATGCAAACCCCTCAAATTTTCAATGTTGATTCATAATTAATATTGCTTCTTCTTAACAAAGTATTAATTGATAAAACAAATTACAAATCAAATAAAACAAATCATATAGGCCTACTCTAAAACAAGCTCCGTTTGTCCGGGCAAAGTTTTTTTTTTTTTGCTCCAAGGATTTTTGATTTTTTGATTGAATATGGGGGTTTTGGCCACCAGAAATCGATTGGAGCTGGTCCCATAGCTGGGGAAAATCCGGTTTTCGCGCTAGAACCCTTCAAAGATCCCATGTTATCCTTATGGAGATTTTTAAATTGAACAAAAATCAGCTGATACCTGCAGATAAATAAACCAATGTGTTACATCTTTAACCTGTAGTTTAGGAAAATCATACAGATGTGCAGCAAACTTTCCGCCTGGCGAGTGAGCGGAGCGAGCGAGCTTTGTGAGAGAAACGAAAGTAATAATTTTACCGAGCTTAAGCTCGGTCCCCCTGGTACTTATACTCTAAAGCAAGCTCCATTTGTACAAGCAAACTTTTTTTTCGCTCCAAGGATTTTTTATTTTTGGTTGATTATGGGAGTTTTGTCCACCAGGAATCGATTGGCATTCCTCCCATAGCTGGGAAAAATCCGGTTTTCGCGCTAGAGCCCTTCAAAGTTCCCATGTTTTCCTTATGGAGATTTTTAAATTGAACAAAAATCAGCTGATAACTGTAGATAACACCAATGTGTTATATATTTAAAGGTAAATTATACCAAAGTGCAGCACCCTTTGGCCTGGCGAGTGAGCGAAGCGAATGAGCTTGTCCCAAAAATTAAGAGGGCGAGTGAGCGGAGCGGGCAAGTTTATATGACCTTTATAATCAAATAAAACATTTAAAAAACCATAATTCAATTCTGTAGTGGCACACACATAGGAAAAGTAGCAAAATCAGTGTTTATTTTTCTTTTATTACGTGTAATACGTGTTAGTTTTACATACAAGTTAGACACTTCGTAACTTTTTTCCTCTATTCCGGTCTCTTGTCACTTGTTGACTCTCTGTTCGGTTCCGGTTGTTCCGGGAACTCGGCTTTGGACCTTCTTTTGACGCGCAATCCAAACCCAAAGAAAAAAGCAAAGTGCAATATATGACGAAGACAGTTATGTTTTTCCAAATTAAGTAGACCTCAATCCTCTACTTAAAGTAGACGTTAGAAAAACTATAGTAGGCCTACATTAGGCCTAATAATTTTCTTAAATTTATAAATGTTAACATTTTAAGCCTAGTACTTAAGGATTCATTATATTTTATGTAGCCTAGCAAAATAGCCTACTGTTCTTTAACTGAAACATAAAAATATATATATAATTTATTTATATAAGTAATTATAAAAAATATATATTGTTGGCATAATGATTGATCCAAACCTTACCCAGGACAAAATAGGCTATTGCATAAAACATAATCTAATCAGTATTGATAAAAATGCACCAATTTGAGTATGGTTTTCCAGGGTAGGATTCCGGACCCTCTCCCTTGTTCCAATGGGGGTACTCCATACACCATCCCCCCTTCCACAGACCCCCAGTGTGCCTTAGCTCCAGTACTCTTTATTTCAGAAACTAAGCCCTAGTTAGCAACAATGGTATTTTTAAATTTAGGCATTCTATATAATTAGTAATGCTAATTTTAAAAAGTTGGTGTTCTAATGCTATATGTCTATGTAGGCTAGTCAATGCTTAGTTATCACATTATAATTACAAGTTCATGATATACTGGTGAACAACTTAACTGAGCCACCATTGGCATATATATTAAACTATGAGATTTAGAGAAAACTTTAAGTGGGGAACACCACTTATTTTTTGAGGCAATAAAAAATATTAATTCCATTTTCTTCTAAATGGCCGGCATTTCCAATATGGCGGCCAACTTAAAATTTTCTTATGGAACACCCTACATTTCATGGTGTTTTTTAAATGTCAATATAATTGTAAGACATTTTTATTCTTTGACATTTTTCTCTAAACCTAACGGTTAAGGAGCTACAGGTAATTAAATTTCATTTTTAGTTCCATAATAATAACACAGGAAAAACTTTATCTGCCCATATCTCCAAAACCATTCAGTAAAATAAAAAATACTCAAGAATAAAAATGTCTTAAAATTATGTTTCAAGAACACTTCATTCATAAAAATGATCATTTACGCATAAATTAAGTTATTTCTAATATGGCGGTCAAAAAATAAAATTTTTATAGGCCTACAATTGATGTTATTATGAAAAAATGACATTAGAACATCAGTTTAAGAAATTTTTATTCTTGAGTATTTCTTATTTTACTGAATGGCCTCGGAGATATGAGCAGATGAAGTTTGACCCATGTTATTCTTATATGGGACTAAAATGAGCTTTAAATGAGCTGCTCCGTATCCGTTAGATTTAGAGAAACATGTTAAAGAATAAAAAAGTCTTAAAATTACATGACAATTTCAAAAACATCATCGAATGTAGAGTGTTCCATAAGAAATTTTAAATTTGGCCGCCATATTGGAAAATGGCGGCCATTTACAAGACAATGGATTTCATATTTTTAATTGCCTTTGTTCCCCACTTAAAGGTTTCTCTAAACCTCATGGTTTAGGATATGTACAATTGTGGCACAGTTGTTCACCCTGTACCGGTATATATTTCCATGGCCTATAAAATACATTGCTATGTATATATTACTAGGGCATTTAAAATACATAATTCATATACTTACAGTATATTTTAAATTTATTAATTATTACATTTCAAGTGTATTTTAAATACATTATGAATGTAATTAGTTTATATTTCATGTATATATTTCAAGTCTATTTTAAATGTATCGTGAATATATTTAAATTATATTAACAATATATCTCCATTTAATTTTAAATGCATTTAAAATATATATTCAATCTATTTGAAATATAGTTTTACTGTTTATCCAATATATAACAAATATATAATTTTAAGTATGTTGAAGTATGTTTAAGTATGTTTACCACATTTTAAATATATTTTAAATATATTAAAACCACTGTGCTATATATATGTATTATACATTTCAGATACATTAAAAATATATTAACAGTATAATTAAACCATATTACGAATATATTTACTAGATTTATATTTATAATATATTTTAAGGTATACATTTTGTATATATATAAAATACATAATCAACACAAAATAAATATATAGCAATATATTTCTCCGTCCCATAATTCTACTATATGAAATATAGTAATTATATATAACCGAAAATATATGACTATATATTCCAAATATATTTTTTTTTATATATTTCAAATGTAAAATTTCCATATGGGTTACATTTAAATAGTCCGGCATGGGGGCTGTTGTATTTAAACAGTCCGGCGTGGGGACTATTGTATTTAAATGGCCCTGCATGCTATTAAATATAGATAGTCCGGCGTAGGGACTATTAAGGACTATTGTATTTATAGTGCAGTGTGTGGGTTTTCACCGTACAAAAGCAATAAAAAAATAATAGCGATTAGAACAAATAAGTTTTCAACCATCGTCTTCTTCATCAGAATACTGCAAGTACCCCAGCTGATCTAAAATTCCCACATGACCTGGATAGTCTTGAAAGGGTATCTCAGACAATATACAAACATTTTCGTCACCATCCGACATTTCATCTTCATAATCAGGATCTGCCAACAGATCACGTCCGCATCTTGTGACTTTAAATGCTGACTTGTGACATAGGAAACAAAGCGATTTAAAACACTTATCAGGTAACTCAACAGCTTCATCATTTGCTTCTAGTTAAACTATGCGATCGAACCCGCAATCATAGCAGTATATTATCTTGGCATCCTCCATTTCTCGAACCGCAAACTTTTCTTTAGCTGTTAGCGATCTAAATTCTTTAGGCTTGTAAACAATAGCTTTTGGAACGTAACCCAGCTTGCTATGTATTATTTTCCATTTCACCGCTTTAGGTAGACCCCTCATCCAGCGTTCCAGTTTTCCAGGTTTGCAATTTTTTAAAACGGATATCACGTATTTATCTTCATCAGTGAACCAATCTCTATTTTTCAAATCCATGATGTTTACAACTACTATATGTTTAATCAACTTTTGATTTCAACAAATTATTGGGGGGTCAGAAAAAAATAAATTTCAAACACATTTCCAAGATATTAATGATTAACATTTAAATAGAAAAAATAACGTACAACATGATATTTATTAATTAATCCCAGTGCTTCCGAATCCGCCGTCTTTGCGCTCAGTCTGTTCGACTTTGTCCAATCTGATACAGTTTGGCTTTTTGTACATTTCGCAGATGATCTGCGCAATCCTATCTCCACGACGCACATGAAAATCGGTATCGGAATTGTTCATCAAGATAACACCGACATTCCCAGTATAGTCCCGGTCTATGACCCCGGCATTTACACTTATAGAATGTTTTAAAGCCAAGCCAGATCTTGGCGCTATCCTCCCGTAGCACCCATCTGGGAATTTGAAAGTCAAGTCAGTTTTTATCAACTGTTGACCGCGTTTTGGTACAACATAATCATACGCGCTTCTGAGATCCAATCCGGCTGCATCCGGTGACCCGTTGTACGGTTCAAATGCGTTTTCAGTCAAGCAATAATAACCGTAGCTTTAAGCCATTATTGATTCCTAATGCATGCATAACGGGTTTCCACATCAAATAAATTAAACGGGCCATTTTCAAAAATGTATTTAAATTACGTTTTTTAAAAACTATTTTTATTCGTCAACCTTAAACTCGATACTGTGCTTGAATTTATTATCTGAAAGTGTTATTTTACCGTTGTACAACACATAGAGTTTCCCCTTAAAATTCAACAGTTGTTTGATATAGTTATTCGTCAACCTGTCATTCCAGCTTTCGGGAAGATAGAATTTCACATCATCGCATGTGACTAATATTCTCATACCGTATGATGATGAGATTTTATCCATATTTTCCACAAAATATTTTTTACCGACTTCCAGGTCACCCACCCTGATGTAAGACTTTCCATTGATTTCTTTCAGTAAATCATTAAAGTTAGGACCGTTCATTTTTACCTATACAAGGAATAACGCTTTGCGGCGTCAAATAAAAAATAGAAACTGCCGATTTTTAATAAATTAAAAAATACTACACCCGAATCAACTCTAAATAAATATGCACATTCGAATCGAACATCTGCAATAAATTATTATTTTGGTCTGTAATGTAAATGTTGATTTGTTGGATTTTATTCAATCCTTTTTTCAACGACACGTAATGCGGCGGCCGCGGCATCACAGCAATTTTATTACCAAATTCACCATATGGAAAGAAACTATACAACACCGAAGACTCTTTGTGTTTGTGCCAATGTTCATCATGATTGACAAAACAATTTTCCACGATATCACAGTGGACTTCAATCATGTCCCATGATCTTATGTTGTGCGGTTTTTTCGCATTGTACGTGTCCAAGTATTCGGTTGCATCAATTTCATCGAAACCCAGCAAACGCCGCAGCGGATTTTCCATGTGAAATTTTATAGGTGAAGTGATTTTCACCCGGTACCCCGTAGTTTTAAGTATTGAAACGACCGTGACTTTATTCTTTTTATCATCCGTTTTACCGCGTAACAGCGGATCCACACCTTTTTGTATGTGTTTCTGTATGGCATCAAATGTCCAAAAACCTTTACCGAAACCGATTTTCGTTCCACCGTCAAACAAAACACTACAACCCTCAAATAAATTATAAAAGTTGTATTCGCAGAAAAGTCCGGTGAGTGCCAGCTTGTACTCAGCATCCAAGTGAATGGGATGTTCCAAGTTCAATGTCAGTTGTGAAGTCGTACCTGATAGTCTAAAAGTCGACCATTTAGCAAAGCCCTAAAACCTAACAGCGAAGGCTTTAACCTGTGAATAGGGTCTATTGACCACTAGCTTAAACCTAATGTTTTGCACCTAAGATCTAAACCTAAGGCCTTACACCTGAGTCCAAAACCTTAAATCCTAGCAGCTAAGGCTCTGACCTGTGAATAGGGTCTATTAGCCACCAGCTTAGACATAATGTGTTGCACCTAAGATCTTAACCTAAGACCTTACACCTGAGTCCAAAGCCCTAAAACCTAGCAGCTAAGGATTTGACCTGTGAATAGGGCCTATTTGCCAACAGCCTAGACCTAATGTGTTGGACCTATGATCGAAACCTAAGGCCTTACACCCGAGTCCAAAGCCCTAAAACCTAGCAGCTAAGGATATGGCCTGTGAATAGGGCCTATTAGCCAACATCCTAAACCTAATGTGTTGGGACTAAGATGTAAACCTAAGGCCTTGCACCTGAGTCCAAAGCCCTAAAACCTAGCAGCTAAGGCTTGGACCTTTGAATAGGGTCTATTAACCACCAGCTTAGGCCTAATATGTTGGACCTAAGATCTAAACCTAAGGCCATACACATGGTTCCTAAGACCAAATGCATTGGACCAAATTAGATCCTTAGACCAACGATCTAATTCCATAGACCCAAGGCCTTAGACTTAGGTACTAAAACCTAGCAGCTAAGGATTTTACCTGTGAATAGTGCCTATTAGCCAACAGCCTAAACCTAATGTGTTGGGACTAAGATGTAAACCTAAGGCCTTGCAACTGAGTCCAAAGCCCTAAAACCTAGCAGCTAACGATTCGACCTGTGAATAGGGCCTATAAGCCAACAGCCTAGACCTAATGTGTTGGACCTATGATCTAAACCACCACCAGCATGGTCTAGATCCTCAAGCCCTGAGACCGTGGTTCGGGTGTAAGGTCTAAGGCCTTACACCCGAGTCCAAAGCCCTGCCACCTATCAGCTATGGATTTGACCTGTGAATAAGGCCTATAAGACAACAGCCTAGACCTAATGTGTTGGGACTAAGATGTAAGCCTAAGGCCTTGCACCTGAGCCCAAAACCCTAAAACCTAGCAGGTAAGGTGTTAACCTGTGAATAGGACCAGGAGGCCTTAGACTTACGACCTAAGACCTAGCAGCTGAAGTGACCTATGAGCCATTAGCCTAGAACTAAAACCTGAACTAATTAGACCTAAGATCCAAACCTAAGGCCTTACATTGCACCTGAGTCCAAACTCCAAACACCTTAGACTAGACTAATTCCTTAAACCTAAGATCTAATTCCTAAGACCCAAGGCCTTAGACTTAAGACCTAAAAATCTACAAGGGGGCGCGATTCACAGCCAGCCCCTCATGTATTGAGCAAACATTAGGCAACGAGGTCTTATTTCTTTGATTTTAAAAACATGATCAGCTATGGTTGTCAGATTCAGATTGGGGTGTTTGAAGACCAACCTCCATCTATCTTACCCAACACCTAAGACCCTACCGCATGGACCAGACCCAAGACATAAAGCTAGACACTATAGTCTTGGCTTTTCAGTTCTTAGACCCAAGACATAAGGCCTTACACCAGGGTCTAGAACCAACACCAAAGATCCGTGGTCAAGGATATTAGGTTCTTATTCCCAAGACCTAAGACCCTACACCAGAATCTAGGACCAATGCAAGGTCTAAGGTTAGTGGTCTAGACTTTTTGGTTCTTATACCCAAGGACTAAGGCCCTACACCAGGGTCTAGAACCAAGAACAAAAGTCCGTGGTCTAGGCTTTTAGGTTCTTATACCCAAGACCTAGGGCCCTACACCAGGGTCTACAACCAAGACCTAAGACCCTACATCAGAGTCTAGGACCAAGGTCTAAGTTCCGTGGTCTAGACTTTTAGGTTCTTATACCCAAGGACTAAGGCCCTACACCAGGGTCTAGAACCAAGAACAAAAGTCCGTGGTGTAGGCTTTTAGGTTCTTATACCCAAGACCTAAGGCCCTACACCAGGGTCAAGAACCAAGACCCAAGTTTCGTGGTCTAGGCTTTTAGTTTCTTATACCCAAGACCTAAGACCCTACACCAAGGTCTAGAACCAAGACCCAAGGTTCGTGGTCTAGGCTTTTAGGTTCTTATTCCCAAGACCTAAACCCTACACCAGAGCCGAGGACCAAGGTCTAAGTTCCGTGGTCTAGACTTTTAGGATCTTATACCCAAGGGCTAAAGGCCAATACCAGGGTCTAGAACCAAGACCAAAGGTCCGTGGTCTAGGATTTTAGTTTCTTATACCCAAGACCTAAGACCCTACACCAAGGTCTAGAACCATGACCCAAGGTTCGTGGTCTAGGCTATTAGGTTCTTATTCCCAAGACCTAAACCCTACACCAGAGCCGAGGACCAAGGTCTAAGTTCCGTGGTCTAGACTTTTAGGATCTTATACCCAAGGGCTAAAGGCCAATACCAGGGTCTAGAACCAAGACCAAAGGTCCGTGGTCTAGGATTTTAGGTTCTTATTCCCAAGACCTAAGACCCTACACCAGAGCCTAGGACCAAGGTCTAAGTTCCGTGGTCTAGACTTTTAGGTTCTTATACCCAAGGACTAATGGCCAACACCAGGGTCTAGAACCAAGACCAAAGGTCCGTGGTCTAGGCTTTTAGGTTCTTATACCCAAGGACTAAGGCCCTACACCAGGGTCTAGAACCAAGACCAACGGTTGGTGGTCTAGGCTTTTAGGTTCTTATACACAAGACCTAAAGCCCTACACCAGGGTCTAGATCCAAGACTTGAGGCCTGTGGGCTAGGCAATTAGGTTCTTAGACTCAAGGACCCACACCCATGGTCTAGACCCAAGCCCTAAGGTCATACACCATAATCTAGACCCTAAGACTAAAGGCCTTACACCATGGTCTAGTACTCGGCTTTAACCGTGTGCAGTTGTTTTTGTTTCATCCATACCTAGAGGAAAGTCAGCCAACAAGTTCTTCGGTCCAAGACCTAAGACCCACCAGCATGGTCTAGATCCTCAAGCCCTGAGACCGTGGTTTAAGTCCTTAGACCTAATTTCTAATCCACCGTGGTTTAGATCCCCAAGACTTAAAGCTATACACCGTGGTCCTCAGGCTATACACCTTAAGGCTATACACATTATTCTTAGACCCAAATTCTAATCCACCGTGGTCTAGATCCCCAACACCTAAGGCTATACACGGTGTTCTATGTTCTTAGACCGAAATTCTAATTCCACCATGGTCTAGATCCCCAAGACCTAAGGCCATACACCGTGGTCTAAGTTCTTAGACCCAAATTCTAATTCCGCCATGGTCTGTATACCCAAGACCTAAGGCCCTACACCATGGTCTAGTATTCGTCTTAAACCGTGCGCAATTAATTGTGGTTGTTTCGGCTATAGCTAGAGGAAATTCGGCCTTTAAGTCCTTAGACATAAAACCTAAGGGCATACACGGCGATCTAGACCTAAAACCTCATACCATACACCATGGTCTAGACCCAAGAACTAAGTCCCTACACCGTGGCCTAGTACTCTCCTTAAGCCGTTTGCAGTTATTACTGTTTCGTCTATACCTTGAGGGAAATTGGCCTTTTATGTTCTTAGACCTGTGACCTAAGCTTTTACACCATGGTCTAACACTTGTTTTAAGCCGTGTGCAGTTGTGGTTTTTCATTCATAGCTAGAGTAAAGTCGGTCCTTAAGCTCTTAGACCCTAGACCTTGGTCTAGACCCAATCCTTAACCCATCGGGGTCTAGTACTCGTCTTAAAGTTGGGTTTTAACTTCTTAGACACAAGACCTAAGACCCTACACCATAGTCTAGTACTCGTCTTAAAGTCAGTCTTTACGTTCTTAGACCCAAGACTAAGGCCATACACCGTGGTCCAGTACTTGTCTTAATCCGTGTGCAGTTATTACTGTTTCGTCTATACCTAGAGGTAAATCGGCCTTTTACGATTCTTAGACCTGAGAACTAAGTTTTTACACTATGGTTTAATACTTGTCTTAAGCCGTGCGCAATTGTGGTTGTTTTATCCATAACTAGAGGAAAGTCGGCCTTTAAGTTCTTAGACCCAAGACCTAAGGGCATACACCGTGGTCCAGTACTTGTCTTAATCTGGGTGCAGTTATTACTGTCTCGTCTATACCTAGAGGAAAATCGGCCATTTATGTTCTTAGACCTGAGAGCTAAGGTTCACATTCATCACCCGATTTAAAAAACGTTCGCAGACGTTAATTAAAAAAAAACATCGTCTACACATCGATTTTCAAAAACGATGTGTACACGTTAATTTTTAAAAATATCGTCTACAGAACGATTTTCAAAAACGATGTGTACACGTTAATTTTAAAAAACATCGTTTACACATCGATTTTACCAACAAGTTAAACCTAATACCTAAATCCCAAGCATTTAAGGCATTAGACCATGGACCTGTATGTATATGACCTTAAACATTTTACCTAAGATCTAAGACTTTAACGTAAGACCTAAGCCCTAAGACCCTACCCCATGGGCTAGTACTCGTCCTACACCGCGTGGGACCGTGTAAAATGACGTGCATAAAGCCAATCATATGTATTATTTGAAAGCACAGCGCACGTGAACGCCTGTGTTTGCTGTTGGGCGTTTTAATGATTTGCGCTTTCGGGCGTTTTGCAAACTCGACGCGGAAATTATGACCGCAGACGTAAATTATTAAAAAACATCGTCTACACATCGATTTGGAAAAACGATCATAGACGTCGATTATTTTAAACAGCGTCTGGGCATCGATTTTGAAAAACGTTTGCAGACGTTATTTATTAAAAGTATCGTCTGCACATCGATTTCGAAAAACGTTCGCAGACGTTATTTATTAAAAGGCATCGTCTACACATCGATTTTGAAAAAACGTTCGCAGACGTTAATTATTAGAGGGCATCGTCTACACATCGATTTGCAATATGCAGGTCGAGTTTGCAAAACGCCCGAAAGCGCAAATCATTAAAACGCCCAACAGCAAACACAGGCGTTCACGTGCGCTGTGCTTTCAAATAATACATATGATTGGCTTTATGCACGTCATTTTACACGGTCCCACGCGGTGTAGGACGAGTACTAGCCCATGGGGTAGGGTCTTAGGGCTTAGGTCTTACGTTAAAGTCTTAGATCTTAGGTCAAATGTTTAAGGTCATATACATACAGATCCATGGTCTAATGCCTTAAATGCTTGGGATTTAGGTATTAGGTTTAACTTGTTGGTAAAATCGATGTGTAAACGATGTTTTTTAAATTAACGTGTACACATCGTTTTTGAAAATCGATCTGTAGACGATATTTTTAAAAATTAACGTGTACACATCGTTTTTGAAAATCGATGTGTAGACGATGTTTTTTTTTAATTAACGTCTGCGAACGTTTTTTAAATCGGGTGATGAATGTGAACCTTAGCTCTCAGGTCTAAGAACATAAATGGCCGATTTTCCTCTAGGTATAGACGAGACAGTAATAACTGCACCCAGATTAAGACAAGTACTGGACCACGGTGTATGCCCTTAGGTCTTGGGTCTGGAATGTGGTATAGGGCCTTAGGTCTTGGGTCTAAGAACTTAAAGGCCGACTTTCCTCTAGTTATGGATAAAACAACCACAATTGCGCACGGCTTAAGACAAGTATTAAACCATAGTGTAAAAACTTAGTTCTCAGGTCTAAGAATCGTAAAAGGCCGATTTACCTCTAGGTATAGACGAAACAGTAATAACTGCACACGGATTAAGACAAGTACTGGACCACGGTGTATGGCCTTAGGTCTTGGGTCTAAGAACGTAAAGACTGACTTTAAGACGAGTACTAGACTATGGTGTAGGGTCTTAGGTCTTGTGTCTAAGAAGTTAAAACCCAACTTTAAGACGAGTACTAGACCCCGATGGGTTAAGGATTGGGTCTAGACCAAGGTCTAGGGTCTAAGAGCTTAAGGACCGACTTTACTCTAGCTATGAATGAAAAACCACAACTGCACACGGCTTAAAACAACTGTTAGACCATGGTGTAAAAGCTTAGGTCACAGGTCTAAGAACATAAAAGGCCAATTTCCCTCAAGGTATAGACGAAACAGTAATAACTGCAAACGGCTTAAGAAGAGTACTAGGCCACGGTGTAGGGACTTAGTTCTTGGGTCTAGACCATGGTGTATGGTATGAGGTTTTAGGTCTAGATCGCCGTGTATGCCCTTAGGTTTTATGTCTAAGGACTTAAAGGCCGAATTTCCTCTAGCTATAGCCGAAACAACCACAATTAATTGCGCACGGTTTAAGACGAATACTAGACCATGGTGTAGGGCCTTAGGTCTTGGGTATACAGACCATGGCGGAATTAGAATTTGGGTCTAAGAACTTAGACCACGGTGTATGGCCTTAGGTCTTGGGATCTAGACCATGGTGGAATTAGAATTTCGGTCTAAGAACATAGAACACCGTGTATAGCCTTAGGTGTTGGGGATCTAGACCACGGTGGATTAGAATTTGGGTCTAAGAATAATGTGTATAGCCTTAAGGTGTATAGCCTGAGACCACGGTGTATAGCTTTAAGTCTTGGGGATCTAAACCACGGTGATTAGAAATTGGGTCTAAGACTTAAACCACGGTCTCAGGGCTTGAGGATCTAGACCATGCTGGTGGGTCTTAGGTCTTGGACCGAAGAACTTGTTGGCTGACTTTCCTCTAGGTATGGATGAAACAAAAACAACTGCACACGGTTAAAGCCGAGTACTAGACCATGGTGTAAGGCCTTAGTCCTTGGGTATAAGAACCTAAAAGTCTAGACCACGGACCTTTGGTCTTGGTTCTAGACCCTGGTGTTGGCCATTAGTCCTTGGGTATAAGAACCTAAAAGTCTAGACCACGGAACTTAGACCTTGGTCCTAGGCTCTGGTGTAGGGTCTTAGGTCTTGGGAATAAGAACCTAAAATCCTAGACCACGGACCTTTGGTCTTGGTTCTAGACCCTGGTATTGGCCTTTAGCCCTTGGGTATAAGATCCTAAAAGTCTAGACCACGGAACTTAGACCTTGGTCCTCGGCTCTGGTGTAGGGTTAGGTCTTGGGAATAAGAACCTAATAGCCTAGACCACGAACCTTGGGTCATGGTTCTAGACCTTGGTGTAGGGTCTTAGGTCTTGGGTATAAGAAACTAAAATCCTAGACCCACGGACCTTTGGTCTTGGTTCTAGACCCTGGTATTGGCCTTTAGCCCTTGGGTATAAGATCCTAAAAGTCTAGACCACGGAACTTAGACCTTGGTCCTCGGCTCTGGTGTAGGGTTTAGGTCTGGGAATAAGAACCTAAAAGCCTAGACCACGAACCTTGGGTCTTGGTTCTAGACCTTGGTGTAGGGTCTTAGGTCTTGGGTATAAGAAACTAAAAGCCTAGACCACGAAACTTGGGTCTTGGTTCTTGACCCTGGTGTACGGCCTTAGGTCCTGGGTATAAGAACCTAAAAGCCTACACACGGACTTTTGTTCTTGGTTCTAGACCCTGGTGTAGGGCCTTAGTCCTTGGGGTATAAGAACCTAAAAGTCTAGACCACGGAACTTAGACCTTGGTCCTAGACTCTGATGTAGGGTCTTAGGTCTTGGTTGTAGACCCTGGTGTAGGGCCCTAGGTCTTGGGTATAAGAACCTAAAAAGCCTAGACCACGGACTTTTGTTCTTGGTTCTAGACCCTGGTGTAGGGCCTTAGTCCTTGGGTATAAGAACCAAAAAGTCTAGACCACTGACCTTAGACCTTGCATTGGTCCTAGATTCTGGTGTAGGGTCTTAGGTCTTGGGAATAAGAACCTAATATCCTTGACCACGGATCTTTGGTGTTGGTTCTAGACCCTGGTGTAAGGCCTTATGTCTTGGGTCTAAGAACTGAAAAGCCAAGACTATACGTGTCTAGCTTTATGTCTTGGGTCTGGTCCATGCGGTAGGGTCTTAGGTGTTGGGTAAGATAGATGGAGGTTGGTCTTCAAACACCCCAATCTGAATCTGACAACCATAGCTGATCATGTTTTTAAAATCAAGAAATAAGACCTCGTTGCCTAATGTTTGCTCAATACATGAGGGGCTGGCTGTGAATCGCGCCCCCTTGTAGATTTTTAGGTCTTAAGTCTAAGGCCTTGGGTCTTAGGAATTAGATCTTAGGTTTAAGGAATTAGTCTAGTCTAAGGTGTTTGGAGTTTGGACTCAGGTGCAATGTAAGGCCTTAGGTTTGGATCTTAGGTCTAATTAGTTCAGGTTTTAGTTCTAGGCTAATGGCTCATTAGGTCACTTCAGCTGCTAGGTCTTAGGTCGTAAGTCTAAGGCCTCCTGGTCCTATTCACAGGTTAACACCTTACCTGCTAGGTTTTAGGGTTTTGGGCTCAGGTGCAAGGCCTTATGCTTACATCTTAGTCCCAACACATTAGGTCTAGGCTGTTGTCTTATAGGCCTTATTCACAGGTCAAATCCATAGCTGATAGGTGGCAGGGCTTTGGACTCGGGTGTAAGGCCTTAGGTTTAGATCATAGGTCCAACACATTAGGTCTAGGCTGTTGGCTTATAGGCCCTATTCACAGGTCGAATCGTTAGCTGCTAGGTTTTAGGGCTTTGGACTCAGTTGCAAGGCCTTAGGTTTACATCTTAGTCCCAACACATTAGGTTTAGGCTGTTGTGCTAATAGGCACTATTCACAGGTAAAATCCTTAGCTGCTAGGTTTTAGTACCTAAGTCTAAGGCCTTGGGTCTATGGAATTAGATCGTTGGTCTAAGGATCTAATTTGGTCCAATGCATTTGGTCTTAGGAACCATGTGTATGGCCTTAGGTTTAGATCTTAGGTCCAACATATTAGGCCTAAGCTGGTGGTTAATAGACCCTATTCAAAGGTCCAAGCCTTAGCTGCTAGTTTTAGGGCTTTGGGACTCAGGTGCAAGGCCTTAGGTTTACATCTTAGTCCCAACACATTAGGTTTAGGATGTTGGCTAATAGGCCCTATTCACAGGCCATATCCTTAGCTGCTAGGTTTTAGGGCTTTGGACTCGGGTGTAAGGCCTTAGGTTTCGATCATAGGTCCAACACATTAGGTCTAGGCTGTTGGCAAATAGGCCCTATTCACAGGTCAAATCCTTAGCTGCTAGGTTTTAGGGCTTTGGACTCAGGTTGTAAGGTCTTAGGTTAAGATCTTAGGTGCAACACATTATGTCTAAGCTGGTGGCTAATAGACCCTATTCACAGGTCAGAGCCTTAGCTGCTAGGATTTAAGGTTTTGGACTCAGGTGTAAGGCCTTAGGTTTAGATCTTAGGTGCAAAACATTAGGTTTAAGCTAGTGGTCAATAGACCCTATTCACAGGTTAAAGCCTTCGCTGTTAGGTTTTAGGGCTTTGCTAAATGGTCGACTTTTAGACTATCAGGTACGACTTCACAACTGACATTGAACTTGGAACATCCCATTCACTTGGATGCTGAGTACAAGCTGGCACTCACCGGACTTTTCTGCGAATACAACTTTTATAATTTATTTGAGGGTTGTAGTGTTTTGTTTGACGGTGGAACGAAAATCGGTTTCGGTAAAGGTTTTTGGACATTTGATGCCATACAGAAACACATACAAAAAGTGTGGATCCGCTGTTACGCGGTAAAACGGATGATAAAAAGAATAAAGTCACGGTCGTTTCAATACTTAAAACTACGGGGTACCGGGTGAAAATCACTTCACCTATAAAATTTCACATGGAAAATCCGCTGCGGCGTTTGCTGGTTTCGATGAAATTGATGCCCCCGAATACTTGGACACGTACAATGCGAAAAAACCGCACAACATAAGACCATGGGACATGATTGAAGTCCACTGTGATATCGTGGAAAATTGTTTTGTCAAACATGATGAACATTGGCACAAACACAAAGAGTCTTCGGTGTTGTATAGTTTCTTTCCATATGGTGAATTTGGTAATAAAATTGCTGTGATGCCGCGGCCGCCGCATTACGTGTCGTTGAAAAAAGGATTGAATAAAATCCAACAAATCAACATTTACATTACAGACCAAATAATAATTTATTGCAGATGTTCGATTCGAATGTGCATATTTATTTAGAGTTGATTCGGGTGTAGTATTTTTTAATTTATTAAAAATCGGCAGTTTCTATTTTTTATTTGACGCCGCAAAGCGTTATTCCCTTGTATAGGTAAAAATGAACGGTCCTAACTTTAATGATTTACTGAAAGAAATCAATGGAAAGTCTTACATCAGGGTGGGTGGACCTGGAAGTCGGTAAAAAATATTTTGTGGAAAATATGGATAAAATCTCTTCATCATACGGTATGAGAATATTAGTCACATGCGATGATGTGAAATTCTATCTTCCCGAAAGCTGGAATGACAGGTTGACGAATAACTATATCAAACAACTGTTGAATTTTAAGGGGAAACTCTATGTGTTGTACAACGGTAAAATAACACTTTCAGATAATAAATTCAAGCACAGTATCGAGTTTAAGGTTGACGAATAAAATAGTTTTTAAAAACGTAATTTAAATACATTTTTGAAAATGGCCCGTTTAATTTATTTGATGTGGAAACCCGTTATGCATGCATTAGGAATCAATAATGGCTGAAAGCTACGGTTATTATTGCTTGACTGAAAACGCATTTGAACCGTACAACGGGTCACCGGATGCAGCCGGATTGATCTCAGAAGCGCGTATGATTATGTTGTACCAAAACGCGGTCAACAGTTGATAAAAACTGACTTGACTTTCAAATTCCCAGATGGGTGCTACGGGAGGATAGCGCCAAGATCTGGCTTGGCTTTAAAACATTCTATAAGTGTAAATGCCGGGGTCATAGACCGGGACTATACTTGGAATGGTCGGTGTTATCTTGATGAACAATTCCGATACCGATTTTCATGTGCGTCGTGGAGATAGGATTGCGCAGATCATCTGCGAAATGTACAAAAAGCCAAACTGTATCAGATTGGACAAAGTCGAACAGACTGAGCGCAAAGACGGCGGATCGGAAGCACTGGGATTAATTAATAAATATCATGTTGTACGTTATTTTTTCTATTTAAATGTTAATCATTAATATCTTGAAATGTGTTTGAAATTTATTTTTTTCTGACCCCCAATAATTTGTTTAAATCAAAAGTTGATTAAACGTATAGTAGTTGTAAACATCATGGATTTGAAAAATAGAGATTGGTTCACTGATGAAGATAAATACGTGATATCCGTTTTAAAAAATTGCAAACCTGGAAAACTGGAACGCTGGATGAGGGGTCTACCTAAAGCGGTGAAATGGAAAATAATACATAGCAAGCTGGGTTACGTTCCAAAAGCTATTGTTTACAAGCCTAAAGAATTTAGATCGCTAACAGCTAAAGAAAAGTTTGCGGTTCGAGAAATGGAGGATGCCAAGATAATATACTGCTATGATTGCGGGTTCGATCGCATAGTTCAACTAGAAGCAAATGATGAAGCTGTTGAGTTACCTGATAAGTGTTTTAAATCGCTTTGTTTCCTATGTCACAAGTCAGCATTTAAAGTCACAAGATGCGGACGTGATCTGTTGGCAGATCCTGATTATGAAGATGAAATGTCGGATGGTGACGAAAATGTTTGTATATTGTCTGAGATACCCTTTCAAGACTATCCAGGTCATGTGGGAATTTTAGATCAGCTTGGGGTACTTGCAGTATTCTGATGAAGAAGACGATGGTTGAAAAACTTATTGTTCTAATCGCTATTATTTTTTATTGCTTTTGTACGGTGAAACCCACACACTGCACTATAAATACAATAGTCCTTAATAGTCCCCTACGCCGGACTATCTATATTTAATAGCATGCAGGGCCATTTAAATACAATAGTCCCCACGCCGGACTGTTTAAATACAACAGCCCCCATGCCGGACTATTTAAATGTAATAGTCCCCACCCCGGACTATTTAAATTCAAACAGTCCTTGCACAGGAGCAGTCCTAACGCGGGACTATCTAAATACAATAGTCCTTATACGGGACTAGTCCTTACGTAGGACTGTTAGGTAATTCGCACTTCTCGCACCCCCTCATGGCAAGTCACCCTCCTCTATCAGGTTTTTATGCCTCGAAACTCCTGAAAAGTGCTGTAAAATTGCCAAAATGTAGGCAAAAATCAATGAAAACCGGTTAAAAATAGGTCTTTAGGACTGTTAGGAAATTCGTCCTTCTCGTCCTCCCTCATGGCCCCATCAATTTTTATGCCTCGGAAATCCTTAAAAATGCTTTGAAATTGCCGAAAAGTAGGCAAAAAATCACAGAAAATCGGTTAAAAATAGGTCTATAGGACTGTTAGGAAATTCGTCCTTCTCGTCCTTCCTCATGGCGTCGGAGTGACGTATATATACTACTACTATATGGTCATATATTAACTTGAATAACGTGTAAACCTAATATTCAAGTTCGCAACTTTGAATGAAAATGAAAGCCGAAAACTAAACAATATGGAATACTATAAAATACGTTTAAAGAAAATGTCAAACCGATATTATATTTACCTTTATACCAAATTTTTAAGTATTGATTGATATATTCTACTTCTTGTCTACTACATGATAGTTCATTTGCTACAATTGATCGTTTTATATATATATATATATATATATATATATATATATATATATATATATATATATATATATATATTATATATTCATTTATGAGTACATGCCTCCAATGCTATATTCCTGAATTTTTGCCTCCAACTTTAGCACATAATTTTCAGGTAGTAAACTCAACTTTAAGAGTATGGTTACATTTGAATATATAATTCTAATTACATAAATAACCTTTATATTCCATAAAATTTTGATATATTCCTCATTTTATTACTATGAAATTCATTAAAAAATGCCTCCGGAGGCAAAAATTAACAATTGATATATGTCTATCTTGATTTTTTGGCCTCCGGAGGCAGTTGGTTACAATTGACCAGTTGTTTGAAGAAGCCAATTGTCAGCTGTTACCTCCGCCATACAGCCGCAGAAAAAAAATGAAGCGGTCCGTCGTCTGAAGCTAGCTCTAATCAACATAACCTCACTTATTTTATACATCTAGGAGAAAAGGATAAAGAACATAATCAGAAAATTCCGATTATTTTTACCTGAGAGTATTTTAAGTTCGACTGTGGAAGAAAATCACATCAATTTTGTAATCAAGGTAAGTGGAGCTGTTATCACTTTCTATTATACTAAACCTGCAATTATTTTGAGCTGAAAAACACCTCAAGTCTTTTGTTAAAATTTTCATTTTATTTGGAAAATTAATTGTTTTTTTACTCTGATAAGGTTAGCTAAAAATAGAGTTGAGTTACATATTTAGGCCTACATCAATCTCATATTTTGTTCCTCTACCTAATATCAGACCATAAAAGACCATGAGACCATAATAAGTTCAAATCAACCTTGAAAGCTTTATTGTTCAATTTAAGTGTTTATGACATAGATGAATTTATAAACAAACTGAAATCTATTAACTAGTTTTGTATAGAACTTTATTGTTTTAAGTCATGTTTATAAATTGTGACAATGCCATACATGTAACAATGTGAAAACGGCAATAAAGATTGTCATTGTCTAACTTAGTGGATTAAAACTGGTAAAATGCCTTCAGATCCATATGTCATATTATTGAAAGAATATTATAAAATAGGCTCTAGTTCTTTTTTATATCTTGGGAGCTAATGTTATTATGTAGAGTATTATTTAGTCTCAAAATAGTGATTAGTGAAGTCTTGCTATTTGATTTTTGGTTAAGTTACCTTTAAACAAGTGACCTTAGGTTATCCTTTTTTATTGGGTTACCTTGCTAGCCTGGCATTGACTAAAAATATCAAGCGAAACTTTGTTATCCTACTCCACCGTTATATCAATGTTAAAATGCTAAATAATTTCTTTGAAAGTAAATTTTCTTCTAATATATCATCTTGAATGCTGAAATGTATTAATGTATTGTTCAAATGTGTTATTGATTAATTGTATTGATCACTTCACTGTAATTTTTTTGTATACTGGCGTATGCCATTCATTGCCAATGAATAAATATTCAATGGCAAAAAAAAAAGTTTGATTTTTTGATAGCCTAATATTGGCTACACTATGGATGATACAATTCCACGATACTATTACAATTTTATCCCCGAATTTAGTTTTGTTCTAAGATATTAAACATAGGCCTAACCTTTTGACAATAAAAAAATTACATTGCAACAAGTAACTGAAAATACAGTAACAAAAACAAGTAGGGTCTACAAATTTTTGCGAAACTTCGTCATCCTACTCCACCGTTATTATCAAAGTTGCAATTTGGATATTTCGATTATTCGATAGTTGTAATCGTTTGAGTTAAGATGTGCGTAATACAATCATTAACAAAAATGTATCATAATGTAACCTAACAATCTAACCGTTAAACCGTCACTTTTATTGACAGTGATGTTTGTAACAACAAAATTAATGGTGTTTGGAAACATTTGAAAACTCATATTCCCTCAATACAAAAGCAAAAAATACCTTTCCGATTCATATTTGACAGCATCAACTAGCTGTCTAATTTCTAACAAACTAAGTTTTATATGTTTGGCTATCTTTCAGATATTTTTATTTGATAGTTTAAGTTTATAACTTAGGAATGGTACAGTAGCCTATGTTTATAGAAGCAAAAAACCACAAAATTAGTGTTAGGCCTAAACTTACTTAGTTATCTGTCTGTTTCTGTTCATTAATTTTCTAGCCTAGAAGCATTTTCAGTGTTCAATAAGTTAGCCTAATGAATGATGAGAACTCTTAAAAAAAAATTGATACTTGTTGGGCCCTAAGTTTAATGGTAAGATTGCAATGTTGCTTTCACCTACATACCATAGGCCTACCTAGATATCTACACGTAAAAATGGATCAATATTTCTTTGGTAATGGCATCACACATGAACGGCTGGATTGATATAATTATTTTTTTTTGTTGTGTTTGTTATTGACAGGAAAAGGTAAGAAAGAAAAAGTTAAGAAAATTCCACAGGGCTCCGTTCCTCACATTTTCAAAGTTACCATTTATTCTTATGGAAGCAACATTTTTGTATTGGAACATATTTTTACATTTAGAAATATTAGTTATTTAAACAGCTGTTTTCACTTAAAGTATTGAACGGATTTCGGTAATAATAAAACCAAGAGGAAAATTATAGACTTTCAGCGAGTCGCGAGACAGCAAGTGAGCGTAGCAAACGAGCTCATCTGAAGGGGCAAAACCAGAGGAAGTTTTAACTTCCTCTGGTTAGCTTTGCAAAGATGCCGGGTATGGTAGTTAATAATATAAATGGAGTCATACAAGTATAACAAAGCACTTGTATCGCCAATGTCAATCATAAAACTCGTTGTAACAGATCCGCTTTCTCACCGGATTTCCAATGGTTAATTTTATTTAAGTTATTTTGTATTTTGTATTTTGTGTCTATCTACGCCAGAGGCATTTTTTAACGTTTTTACGGGGCACGGTCCAAACCCCAATCTTATTACTATCTAACATCGACCAGTTGTTAGAAAGCATCATTAATTAATTAGCCCAATGACAAATGGCAACTGGGTCCGGAATCGATCCTTTAAAAAGCTACTAACTTTCCTTAGGATCAAACCAGCAACCTTTGGATTCAAAGACGAGCACTATAACCACTCAGCTACCCAGCCAGTTACAGTTAGACCCCAAGACAAAAAAAATTCTTAATAATCTAATAAATAATCCTCACAATAAAATAAAGCATATATTTCCACTCTCATTTTAAGTAGGCCTAAACCTAAGGTTCATTATTTTTACTATTGGTATAATGGTGTTTCTGTATGTTATGATGAATTAACTTATTTTGTTAACACATTTGCTGCAGGGCATTCACCAGTGAGTGGTCTTGTTATTTTCTGCGTGCTGCGCACTCACCGGTGAGCGTTCCTGTATCGTCTACTTCATTCAGTTGCTGTGCGGCAGTTCACTGGTGAGGTAAGGGCCGCTTTTGCCCACGTTTTATGGACGACTCAGGCTGTCTAATTAATTGTGCAATCCGTTTCCGAACATCTCTAAGCGTATTGCTAGCTATTATATTTTACAAAATTTTGCATTCATTTTACATGTGTTTAGGGCTACATTATAATAATAGTTTTATCTTAAGTAAAACTATGGCTTTATCCCATAAAAGAACAATGGGTCCAGAG
>CM061534.1:144497194-144687662 GCA_030545055.2 Neoaliturus tenellus | reverse complement strand
CAAAGCCTTGATGATTTTGCAGTCTGGTGCTGCAAGAACAACATATCTCTCAACCTTAAGAAGTGATCTGTAAAAAGCTTTTGCAGTAGGAAGCCCTTGCAATTATTTGACTATCTGATCATGGACGAATGTGTTCCCGGAGCTGGCGTGGTGAAAGGTGAGTGCTATTGTCCGGCGATATGTATTTTCATGCTCATTTGGACATGATATGTAAGAAGGCTGACCAGAATTAGGGTGCATCACCAGATCTACACGAGGTATGAAAAATACTATTGCCCTTCGAACTCTGTACCGCAGTTTGATTAGACAGCTCCTTGAGTATGCATCCCCCATTTGGTCTCCATTTACTCAATGTGCCAAAGACAAGTTGGAAGCCCTTCAACGCAGGTTTGTCCGTCTTTTTGGCCTGAGGTGTGGCTACGAATTTCAGGAGATTCCAGTTGGCACCCTGGCAAATGACCTACAGCTTCATCCCCTGGAGGTCAGAAGATCTGTCGCTGATGTTGTGTTCCTAGTCAAGCTCTTAAAGGACACATTGCGAGTCCATAATTGCTCTCTGAAATTGACTTCAGAGTCCCTTCATCTCGCACCAGATCCCAAGAATTAATTATTCTACCGCCAACATCACTCTACTGTTTTTTACTTCAATTCTCCATTGGCAGGTCTCACACGACTTGGTAATCGTGTTTCAAGTGATGTAGACACCTTCGTTGATAGTGTGCCCGTAATCCGACGACGCTCATTGGTCACTCTCCTTCAAGTTTGATCTGATCCGTAGCCACATATGATGTGACGCATCAGCCTGTTTTTCGTGCATGCCTTGTGCTTTAGCGGTGCCATTAATGGGCAACATCGTGCATGTTGTTGTGCACGTTTGTGCTTCTGGTCGATATTTGGGGCCTTTTGGGCAACATAGTATTTTCTTTTTGAGGTAATATAGTTAGTGAATGTAAACTTGTAATGGAAGTTACTTTAGAGTTGTATTATTGTTATGTATTATAAATTATTGTGATTCGTTTGCATGCACTATTATTATTATCGTATTTATAGTACTTCATATTCAGCTTGCTTCAATGCAGTTACTGCAGGTGTTGCATTCTGTAACATTTTCCTTTTTAATAGCATCAAATAATTTTGGATTTATTGTTATTAAGTAATGGCATGTAAAATATTATTAGGTATAGGCTATTTGTATTAGTGCATTATTCATAAGTCAGTACGTATACTTTACGTCATCTGCCAAAAATTGTAATAAATTATGTAGAAATGGTTACCCGTTGAAAATAAATAACTAATTTTTTTAGCAAAAATTATAGTTGGATGAATATATTTCGGAATGTACATGAGGAAATGAGCTTGCAACAGTTTTATCTACGTACGGTTTGAAGTGACCTCATTAGTTTTACACGTTTTTTATTTCAAATTATAAACCGATAATCTCTGTAACACTAATATTTCGTTTTCACACGAAGTAAAAAAATATACATTGAAGTTAAATATAATAGTGTTGTAAGAAAAGTTATTGAAAAATGCGAAAATTGTTGTAGTTTAATAGTTTATTTACAATTTTATAATACAGGTTTTGTATCCAACTTTTCCTTTACAAAGAGAATTGAAGCATCTAACAAGGTAATCAGCGTTATTTGCAACTTGTTAGTAAAGTTTACAACTATCGAAACTTACCTGTCTCTTGCCGATTGACCTTCCCATCATCTGCCAAGAGCAAGCCATTGTCATGTTCTATTTCTAGTGATAAAGAATTCTTAAATTAATATTGAATAATGATTTTGTAAACGTATTTTTTATGAAATGTTCCTAAGGTTTACCATGTTTAGTATAGTTTAATATGAACTCAGTTCGTTGCCCAGTATAAATCTAAGTGATAATTCAGATCTTCCAACTTACTTGCCATCAGATGGAACCAGAAAGAGAATCTATATTTAAAGGCCATTAAATAGGAGTTTGTATCTGTTGAACTATAGTTCTTGATTTGAAAAATTTCACTTCAATGCATATTTCGCCGCTAGTGAGGCCTCTTCAGGGAGAAATGTTTTTAGTTTACATTACCTTACACTACACACACTATGTACACGAATTATTTACAGGAATCTTCTTGATTATAAAAAGTTCACTTCACTCGTGGAATGCGGTGGGTGCCGGTGGTTGTTCGACGGTGATGGCGGCGAAGACTCTGCTCTTTTGTCGGCTTCATCGGTTGGACTGTTCGGAGTCCGAGTTGGTGCAAGGGATGTACGGGGTTCGGGGAGTCCCTTCGTGGTCTAAAAGCTCTCTCTTCTCCGGTGTTGTCGATTTGATAAAGTGTTGCCAATTAATACTGAATAATGCTTAGTTTCTATTGTGCGAACGGTCTTAAAAATTACTGAGTTGTTATATTCTTTTTTCTTCAAAACTATATATGACTCGTTGCTATTGGAATGTTCTGAATTTGGCAAGTCTCCAGTGTTGTGGCTTTTTATATTAAATGGTATTCTACTTGGAATGGTTAAGGAATCGGGGAATGTTGATTTTATGTTCTTGATTTGATTTTAAGTGTTTGACAACTATTTAGCCTGGGCTCTTTTAGTGACCCCAATTGTGTTTATTAAATCTTTGGTAAAAGGTTCTCTTGGTATCCAATATATTGTTTTTTTTGCATTGGGGACAGGTTATTTTGTATACACAATTATCATTGGAAGTTTGTGTGGTCCTCTTAATGTTTCCATAATGCGGCGTTGTGTTGATTTTAACTCTGAAGGCGGGAGTGTAGCCAGCTATCTTAAAAATATGTCCTATTTTTACCAGTTATTTGGTCAACATATTCTATTGGAATGTCTTTTGTAAACGGTAAAAAAATAATAAAAAATAATTAAAATCCATTGTTTATCCCCTGAATTGTGGAATTAAGACTTTTTATAGGTTACGTTCCTCGTCTAACAGTCTAATTGTATCGTCAACACAATTGTCACAAATATCGTGTTGACCATACAATTGTACTGTTAGACGAGGTACGTAACATATAATAAGTAATAAAAATAAATACCTCACTTTAAACACTTAAATGAATTGTTGCATCGAAAATTGCATCGAATTGTTGCATTTCATTCCCTATGCTTACAAAACGCAAGAAGAACTGAGATATCTTACAACACTTTTCAGACTATTTACCATAGCCCATAGTGAAGTGCAAGACTTTTGGCGTTTTTTAATAAAGGGTGTCCAAAAATAATTTATTGTTTTTTAAACATATTAATAAATCAAGAATCATGAGAATTTATTGTCATAAACTGATGTTCTTACAGCATTGCATCTGTCAGTATATATTTCAGAATAAAACACACAAATCAATGTCCTAACTAACATTGTTCTTATCATTTAAAAATTTATGTAATATTATTTACTGAGGGGAAGGGTTCGCAGGCGACTCTTGAACTGTTTTATAGGCTTCTTATCGTATTTCTGAAAGCAGTTCATTGTATAACTTAATTACATCGTAAAGTGCTTGTTTTTTAAAAAGAAAAAACGGTTTTATGTTCGGTGATAGCCAACGTACAGGTATTCCTGAAATGGTAGTGTCACGGGAGTTGAACATGTGTTTATTTCTAATTAAAAAGGAGTAGTAATTGTAATGTATAAGCTGGAAAAGGTAAATGGATTTTTATTTTTTATTCAATGAAACTTTTATTAAAAATATTTTAATGTAAAATTTGAAACTGAAATTCCATAAGTTTTTTATACATCCAAAGAACTCAATCTATTACAAGAAGCCTACAAAAAAGTAGTTGTTGCTTCGACACAGCATCTTACAGTTTTATCGGATGCTTGTTGAAATTGCAACGCAAATAGAATAGTTGTGATCTGTTGGTTTTAAAGTATTTTTGAAATGTAAAATTTTTCTTTACATAAAACTAGGGAACAATTAATTAGCGCAAAATATTTATTGTGAAATGGGGGTATTTCCAAGAAAAACCAAGTTATCTTCTGAATGTCCATCAATCGAGGTGTTACTTTATTTCTCAATAAAATGGGTCTACATTCTATGTGAAAATGGGGAGGAGTCCTATCTTGTTCAAGTTTTTGATTTCCAATGTTTATCACTGAAAATACGATCATCGCTAAAAAAGTACTAAACGTTGTGATTATTGCACGTTTGTGATTAGAGGAATTTGTCATGTTTAAAAACACAAACAGTTTACTAACAACTAGTAAAACGACAAACATTGTATGCATTGAATATTTAATGAAAAATATGCTACTTTTTAGTCAATATTTTCTCTTTGGTATAAAGTAAATAAAAGGAAAATAATACGAAATAATGATTTATTCCTTTGGTTTCAAATACAATAGTTATATAATTTCCTCAAGGATTTTAGAGGGCCAGTTATTAGTACACAGCCAACATCAAATAGTTTATTATTAGTTCACAGTTCAAACATGGATAAGTGATCTTGAAAAGTGAAACACATGTAATTAGAATCTAATGAATCATTTATTGGACATCGGCTAGTAATAATATATTTGATTAGATTTGTTAATATTATTAAAAACATATACTATTAAAGAATCACTATTTGTACACGCAATTCTTTTGTATTAGGGATTTGATTTACTTTTAATAAAATATTAAATTATTTAAAAATATTTAAAAGGTATAGTATTTAGATTTCATTTAATTTATTCTGTAGTTTTTACATTGGGATTTAGGGACACCAAGAATTATTAGGAGCTGATATTATGACTGGGAAAGCCTAATTTTTGTCCTACAGCTGCTCGAGGTACTCTGTTATAATTGACGACATTCGTTGTGGATACTAAACGATATAAAAATCTTCCAAAAACTATAAAAATAAAACAAAGTGTAATATTTTGAATGAAAAGTTAATTGAATTTAACCATGCCGTGGCACAGTTTTTGGGCTGGCGAATGGTTGAAGCGACTAAGTTTGTCATGGGAGCGTGTGAGGTTGAAGAACGAGATCGTCTTACAAAATTTAAAAGCATACCAGGCAAATTTGTGGTATCCGATTATAAAACTCGGCATTGATTATAAAAACAAGTAATTTACAAAGAAAAACACCTCTTATAATCTTGGCGTAGTGTAATCAAATTTTGGTTATTACATTACATATTCAGAAAATAAAAATGGTTTATATTCCACTATCTTTCTATGGTGTGATAATAATGTGTCGTCTTAGGACGATTGGCATTTGATATAAATTCAAGAAAACAGTTTCTATGAGAACTACCATAGTTAATATATTGTGTATTGACGGTGTATTGGTGTAATGGTTGTGTTAATTTGTATTATTAGTAACATATATCACCACGATTGATGTAATATTATTAATTAAATATAAACAAAACAAAAGAGTATTTAAATTATATAATTTAGTAAAACAACTTTAGTTAAAGTGATAATACTCCCATAATGTTTTTTATGATTGACTTTTTTGTTGAAATTTACCAAATCTATCAATAATTATTAGTTATTAAGGCTGATTAAAGTTCAAAACACTATAATGGAGACATAAGCAATAAATTATTTATATTAATACATCCATAAACATGCTACATATCAGGCGAGCACACTTTACTGAAATTAATTTGGTTGTTATGAACAACCATAAGAAGTATGGTCATAGGAGATGTTGAGAAAAAACTTGTTTACTTTTCTTTATAAAGAATCGAGGTTTAAACTATTCCTATAAATCCCTCAAGAAACGACTTCATTTTAATTTGTTTCAATGAAATTGAGAAAAAACTAAAAATAACCATTTCAAAATATTATTTTAAAACATTAAATTTCAAACAAAATATTGTTTACGCTCATGGTTACATATAACAATATTAGTCTTAAAGAACGTTTCAGGGAATGTTCTGTTAAAAGCGTTTCTGCAGCAAATCTCTACTATGGACTAGGTTGATTTCAGCCAAGTACCCTTTTATATTTCTAATAGTTTTCTCTCTCTTTCAAATAACCTTCTATTTGAATAATGTGTAATATTTGTAGGTGTTTATGTATTAAGATTAAAATACAAAAACAACATTTCGATTACTAAATTTAAGGCATTAAAATACAAAAATAATATAATCTTAAAAAGTAAAAATTTGTTTAAAGTACACATATATATACGACGCATTATAAACGCAAACCTTAACTAATTCCAGGAAATCTTAAAAAAAAAAAAAAAAAAAAAAAAAAAAAAAAACATTATTAGTACCAACATTAAAAAACGACTTAAGAAAAAAATAATTTTAATAAACCACAAAAGTATGAATCTTTTTTTTATTAAAACATTTACAAAGTAAAAACAACTAAATGACAGAATTTACTTCAAGAAAATAAACAAGAAGTTGTAACAGTCCGAAAGACAGACAAGTATTCCAACCAAAGTATTTAGATTATAAAATTAGTTATAAAGATATTGCCAAAAAAGAAGCATGAAAGATGTTATTCAGACGCAGATAATTGATTTTTACAAATTCAACTTATTTAAATGTTAACATAGGTAATTGAAGATCAAGGAAAACATTTTCAATCGTATTTTTATTGACTGTGAAAATCTTAAGATGGTGAGTTTACGGTTTAAAATCTTGAACCGGTTGCGTTATACAATTTGAGTTTCTTAAAGTGATCCAATAGCTAACTTTTTTATTCTATATCTGACAGTATACTTCTTATGGGGGACCCCCTTTACTTTTTTATTTTGCTTTCAGGTATGTATTTCGTTCTTCAAAATTTTCCGCCATTTTTCCAAAATGGTTGCCAATTTTAAAATTTCTTATAGAGTACCCTACTTTTTATGGTGTTTTTGGAGTTTCCACGTGATTTTAAGAATTTTTTATTCTTTTCAATTTTTCTTTAAATCCAACGGTTAGGGAGTTAGAGGCAATTAAAATCCATTTTTAGTTACATAAGAATAACATGTGGCAAACTTTATCTGCCCATATCTGCGATACCATAGATTAAAATGAAGAATACTCAAGAATAAAAATGTCTTAAATTGTCCTAAGGGTGATGGGACGGTGGTTGACCCTCATTAGTACAGCTCAGTGATTTTTATGATAGGTGACGAATTGTGTGGGCACCGCTACAGTACAGGTGAGTGTGGATTGGAACCTATGACATCGCTGCCATGGTTCCCAAGTCCAGCTGGGGCCTATGATAACTTGTGAGAGTTATCGTAGGCCCCGGTCCAGCTCGCCAACCACTACGCCACCGACTCAGCCAGTAGACCAATTTTATGTCAGTTAGTTTGCAGTAGGGGCCTAATACTATAGAAAATAGTTTTACGATTTTGCTCTAAGGATTACTAAGACTCTCGATAACAAAAATGCCATAATATACGACATTTAATTCAGAAAATAACGGAACGTAATATATATATAATGAAGACATAATGGAAAGGCCAATTGCTTAAGCATGTTTGTTAGAATAGCGAATTATGAAATATCCACGAGGAATTATTTTAACTAGTAGTAAAAAAGGATTATGTTAGACATCTAACACTCCAAAAATAACGTGAGATTCTTATATTTAAGAGTTACTTTTTAAATATACATTATTTATCAATTCATCTACGACCTCAAATGTAATGAGATTGTCTCACTGCCTACACGACCGATTTCTAAGGACCTTAAACTTGTTACAGCAGTTCTTAAATGACGGTTTTAGTAAAATACAAAGAAAATTCGTTAATATACAGATATAGAAGAATGAATATTTTGGTTTTATCATGAGTTATTGTAATTGTTGTAATTACTTGACAAAGGACCATCCGTTCTCAAAATTCCTTAATGTAACTAAACATTATAACTAACATCCAAGAAGTATAACAAAGTAAAAATATCATTTTCAGAAATTCACTTTCCTTCAATAAATTTAAGTGATGAAGAATTAACAAAAAACTGTCGAAAAATAAGATGGCTAAGTAAAAGTCACTATGAATTTTAAAGCTCAATGTATTTTAAACATACCACTCGACAATAAAGCAATGGGTCACTACGCAATCCTTGGCAATGGACATCGTACTGATAACTATTGAACTTGAACTATTTTTGTGGTATGTAGTAAGACCACTTCTATTTTAATGAGTTCACGAAACAGCATAATCGCATTTTGGAAGCACGGTTTATGGGGTTTTAAAATGATCAAAAAAGGGTTTTGGCATTTGTGAGCTCAATAAAAAAATTCAAAAAGTTTAAATAAAACATTTGGAAGAAAACACGCAATTTAATAGAAATTTGAAATTAGATTAATTTATTAGAGAAAAATCAAAAAAATTGTATGGCATGTTATTATTACGGTAAATTAATACAACCATGTGTCTTAATTCTTTTTGATATAATTTTATTCAATTTGGTAAGTAAATTCATTAGGGATTGTTTAACGTATATTTGCCTACAACACATATGCGTCGTCAATCACACACCCTCACTCCCATAACGTTTATGGGAAAGCTAAAAAAATACAAAAACGTGATAACATTTTGTGTGTAGGTAACCTTCAAAGGGAAAGGATTATCCTATACACAATAGTTATTTGTGCTTCTAGGGACTAAAGTACAATGTTTTCTCCCTGAAGGGAAAGTGTTGTCGCCCGAAGGCGAAGCCGAGGGCGACAATTTCCCTGAGGGAGAAAAATACTTTAGTCCCTTGATGCACACAACATTTTTCCTCCACCTACACGAATAAAATTTAGGCCTAATAGGCCTATCGTAGATAATTTAACTTTACCTTCATATGATCCCTTGCTCCGTCAAGCTGGATCTGTCACATCAACATAAAAAACACACAAGGTAGGCCATATCAATTTTGAAGAACACGAAAAAAACAAAATATAATTTAAGCCTAGTGAAAAGTTTTACACTTATGTTTTGGACTTCTTAGGTTAGTAGCCTACCCAAGCAAAATGTAAACAAACACGTACACTGCCACGGCCATCTCTAGTACTAGAGATGCTGCTCACCCACTGCTGACTGAATGGTCATCAGTGAGTGAGCAGCAGCTACAGCTGCTATTAGTCAACAATGAGTAACGAAACAAATACAACTAACAGCTGACTGTGGCTCATGTTCTTTTTAATCTCTCTTTTAATGTTATTCTTATGTAACTAACTTTAGCCCCGTGGTACGAAAAAACTCGAGTTTTCCCTAGGTAGAAAGATTAAGTATTCAAATCACATGGGATAGAAATTAGTACTTTACTACTCTATTCCAAGGAGTAAAATACGGCTTTAGATAGTAGGTGGAGGAAAATAATATTTCCTTACAACACCAACATAGCATAAAACCCACATCGTCATTTCCATAGTGTGTATAAGAAAAGTAATGAGTAACGTATACCGCATGGGATTATGCACATGTGATTCACGTGTGAATTATGCACTTGGATCATTAGGATCAAATGTAAAAATTGTATTCTTAAATTAAAGAGTTTTGAATTTTAATTTTAAAATAGTACGCAGATCTCCTACGAAGAGGTATTTTGTGATACTTGGGTTCTTATTTATTAATAGATTGACAAACTACGTTAACTAAGAAATCAATGCAAAGTATTTTTGGATTTAATTCAGTTTGTTATTTATAGAGCAAAAATAAAAATACCAACAGTTTTCTTCTTTATAACCAATAAAACAAAACATATCTGTGCCATGAGTGTGGGGACTGCACATTCGCGAGCGGTGAGTGTAAATCATGATGCAGAGATTGGAACCAACGCCAAATATCTACACTATTTGTCTCCACGGTTAATACTGTTTCACGTTTGTACTCCAAGCTCTTGAAACGATAGTATATAATTTCATCTGTAAGTAATTTTTAACTGATCATACTGATTATTTATTATCAATAAAAAAAAATTATTTCCTATTCGTTATGTTAAACCCGGGATTATATATCTTGAAAAATTATAATAATTTATAGAAATTATATTAAAAATTTATATACGTTAGCCCTTTAGTGTAAGTTAAATGTACGTCTAGATCATCGTCGTCTATAATTTCTTTTTTATGCACTAAAAAAATTCCCATTAAAAAATATCCTTTTTCTAATAATGTTCTTATTTAAGTTTGTTATTTTTAATAAAAGTTTTTTTAATGGTAAAAATCTCGCAAAGGTTTGAAAAACTCTGTTTTTAAAGCACAGTTTCATATATGTTTGAGATAAAGTTAATATTAAAATACAAAATTGTTATTACTTCAAAGACCTATCTGATGATGGGCAACATAATATACTTTGCTATTTGACTTTTTTGTGTTTTGAGCATTTATTTTTTGGCTGTAGAGGTTTGAGCTAGCGTCTATTACTTTAACAAGGGTGAGTTTTAGTGGTGCGGACACTGGGCCAGCGTTCGAGAGGGCTCGGTGTTGTGTCGTTTCCGGATATGTAGGTTTGCCGAAATATGGGTGTTGTAAGCAAATATCAGTTAATCCCCTACCTAGTGAATGTACATAACAAAATTTATCAAGTTATGCCAATAAATAAGCGAGATACAGGGTTTTGTTGATTTCCCATAAGATTTACATCGGGAACCTATTTTTGGCTTTTCTTCGTAACCCGTTCAAGCCAAGTTAAATTTTCAAAATACTAAATCGTTTGTTTTTTTAATCTTTTTCAAATGGCTTCAATTAAAATTGTTGAATTTTGAAAATGGAGGTCCAAAAATGCAAAAACCCCATTTTTACCCCTTTGAAAGCCCTGAATATTTCAGACTTTAAGGCACCGTATCAGCGTTATTATTATTTCAACAAAGAATATTATATATGCAGTCGATGCACAATTTTAAGGGCTACAATTCTTATAAGGACTAAAAACATCATATCTGTGATATTAACGCCGTAAATTCCATAAAACCAAAATAACTTCCCAAAATTTTGACGAAATATTAAATTTAAGTGCACATATTAAACCTTAAAACATGATTTATACCAATAAATATGGTATTTTCTTGTACGGTATTTAATCTTGAACAATATAAACGTTTTTGGGTGAATCTAAGTGGCGTTGACTTAATGAAAATCCCATTTTATCAAACACTTACACTGTAATCAACTTTTTCCATTTTCCAAAATGGCGGATGTTCCTGTTGTGGGAAAAGTTGGGAATTTTCACCAAATGATCAGGGACACATACCAAACTCATTCCACTAGGTCTCGTTACCCGGCCAATTTTGTCTAGGTCATTCGCTAAATGTCCCGGGCTATAAGTATTAAAGCGTAAAACTCCTTTTTTGGATCACAATATGTACAATAATAAAGATAAGTTCCAACTTGTGTTTTCAAATTGATCAGTGAAAAAATGAATTTTAAATTACGTTCAATTCAAACGCTTTAAATTTTTCCCAAAAATTTCCCCTCCCCCTCAAAAATTACTTTTGGGGCGTTGTTACAATGTTCTCTTTGTTCAGTCGCCATACATAGTGTATTAGTTGTTTGCTAACGTTGCTATAACGTTGCTAAACGTTGCTAACATCAATGCTTTAACAATTTTGAGGTTTGTAAATGGGTTTAGTTGCATTTATTTTATACAAAATTGAATCTTAAGCCTAGCCCATATTCATTGGAAACACAAAATATATTTAAGAGCCTGAAATGTAAATGTTTAAGATTTAGTTGCTTATATATAGTAAAATATCATGAAACTGATTATAGTCTAGTCAAATTATGGTTCAACCCGTAAGTAAATGCAAACTTATATATTTTGACGGTGAAAAGTCTACCACTCTCCGATGCTGCGTTCGCCTGCTATGGCAAAAATTTTTCAAAATGGCGGCTGTAGTTTTATAAGCTTTTTCTGAATATCTATTGAACTGTTAAAGACAGCTAAATTTTGTAATTTAGTAAACTTTAGAAAATAAATGTTGCACAACCATATATGGAAAACCATATTACTGTGGTGCAAAAGGTTAGATATAAGCCTTTAACCGTGTTAACTTTTCACTACAGGGTCTCCAGATACCAAAAACACCATTCTTAAAAATTTCATATCTGCATATATACTTATTAAGATACATATATAAATATGTACTTAAATTACATAAAGCTGGTAAACCTGTTAACGGAAAGTCCGATTTTTATCAAACTTGACTTGAATGTGTGGGACTAGGTCTATGTTGATTAGTTATGTAGATTGGGATTATCGGACTATGGGAAAAGGGTGATATAGAGGTTCAAATTTGTCTAAAATAAGCTTAAATCCCGATTTTTGGCCGATTTTAGACAAACTTGAAACTCTACATCACCCTTTTCCCATGGTATGATAATCCCAATCCACATAACTAATGGAAATAGACCAAGTCCTACACCTTCATGTAAAGTTTGATAAAAATCAGAGGTTTCGTCAACAGGTTTACTGGCTTCACGGAATTTAAGTACATATTTATATATGTATCTAAATAAGTATATATATGTAGATATGAAAATTTTTATGAATGGTGTTTTTGGTATCTGAAGACCCTGTAGTAGTAAGTTAACACGGTTGAAGGCTTATATCTAACCTTTAGCTCCACCGTAATATGGTTTTCCCAACAAAAGAAATTCACCTAAAAGCCCACAATTGAAAGTAGCTTTAAAGAGCAATATAACCCTTATTAAATATAACAACCGATACATAAGTTATTATATATCAAAATGTGCAAAGTTTTATTTTCTAAAGCTTACTAAATTGAAAAATTCAGCTGTCTTTAACGGTCCAAAAGATATCCAGCAAAAACTCTTATAAAATTACAGCCGCCATTTTGAAAAATTTGGCCATAGCAGGCAAGCTCATCGTTGGAGAGAGTGGTAGACTTTTCACCATCGTTTTTCCCAGGTATTTTTACATAAGTATCGGTCATAATATATTACTTTGCAATTACTTCTGGTTCAGCTATTTTTGAGCTAATTTTCCTAGACTATTATTACAATTAAACTCCCATCACGTTTAAGTAATTAATTGATACAAATCATATTCAGCATTAATCATGTTTCAGTAATTGGTGTCCTCGAACAGATCATAGTGTAGCTGGTAATTGGATGTAATTTGATCAACTCTGTTCAATTATAGATTCCAAACCATTTACATAAAGATATTGATTTAATTAGTATTTAATGGCCAATGGGTTAGAAATAGTTTAAATTATATTCCATGATAAGAGCATCAAGATAAAGATAATAACAAATAAATCCTTAGTATTGATAACAAATTATTTTCATGAAATTGCAATTAAATTAATATTGACCCACTTATGAATTGATGGTTTGCAAATGCAGATACCTGGAATAAAAGTAATTTATTGGTATAAAATGTTTCACTTTTTCCATTGACTAGCTAATATTCGGCATGCTTTGCCGTGTTGTTCCCGACAATTGTGGTTTTAGTTATGATAAATGTTCATCTTTAAACAGGATTCTGGCGGCAACAACCACGAATCATACAGACCGATGCATTCGTGAATTTAGTTTATTACTAATACTTGAAATCAACCCACCAATACATGTGTCCTCTTGGAAAAGAAAACCGATCTGGACCGCGAAGTGGCCCAGATCCCTTGATCGAGCGGCTGGATAAGGAGCGAGCCCCACGGGTGTAAGCCAAATTTAGGCCTAGCCTGACGTAATGTGATAAACAATTCCAGGTTAGATTCCTAAAGAGTAGAGGAGGTTTTTTAGTGGGTAAACCCGTTTTTTAGGGGAGCCCCACACTACAGGCTGGCCACCTGTGTGCGTAATGCATTTTTCCGCCTCTCCCTCAAAAAAAAAAAAAAAAAAAAAAAAAAAAAAAAAACCAATACATGTGAAGGGGGGGGGGCAGGTGTAAGACACTCTCGACAATCTGATAGTTTACTCTACACATTACTTAATTCCTTCAGGATAGATAGTGTATTACATTTGTGTATGCAGTATTTATTTAATCGGAAAAGACTGAAAATCACGTGTTATTGATGCTGTTTACACAATGCGGTACCTAAACCACGTGTCTTCAAAACTTGATATATCATTCGATAGTAACGGGGCCTTCGTGAATTGCTGCTAAGCACTGAGGAGAAATCTGAAATAATTTTTGACGTGTTTAATAAAGGATGAAAAAATCTTCATCCATCTTCAACCTAAAATCCATAAATTCAAAAGATAAATTCGGGCTTATTATTAATACGTTACTTCAAATCTCGATACAGGCTAACCCAACCAAGCTGCTGACAGTAGGTCCTTCCGTGTCACGGACTCATTTACAACTAACTGGAGAATATCTATGAATTGAATCGGTCCACCCAGTCCGGTGAAAGTACAGTCCCAACCCTCTCATGCAACACACAATGAGTCATCATATTGAGGGAAATCAGTCCCTCACATAACATACTGAAATACTACGACGAATTGTTTAAGTCTACTGAGCAAAAGCTCGGGTGCAGGTACTTGAGTTTAAAATACAAACTATAATTATTTTGTTAAGCTTGCTTTGTTTCCTTTATAAAATAACTCGTTAAGTTTAAACACCACTGAATTTTACCTTGTAGTGTATGTGTAATATGTTTAAGACGTGTCTCCCCTATCTGAAGTAAATGTCACAGCCTAGACCGCAATTATTCAAGTAGACGGAGGCGACGATACGAGAGTCAGTCCCTGTCCTCTATCTCATGTTATACTAAAACGACTTAACGCGGTATAACAATTAATATTTATTTAAATAATTTTAACAAAAGAATTTCATTACTGTGAAAATAATGTGAAACATACCAATAACACACGAGTATGGTCTTTAACATGTGTTCTACTAATTAAATCACTTCTCAAGGTTCAATTTATGCTAGGCATAAGTGAGGAAATCAGAATTAAAACAATAAATTTTATATGAAATCAAGGATATCACTATAAAGTTTATTTACAGAGTGTTTCAACTTACAGAGCGTATTTTAATAAGCAAATTATATTAATGATTTATACAGTCATTTTTTATAAATGATTTCAACGTGAATATGCATAAAATTTATTTCGGATTTTCAAAAACGTAAGTATCAAATTATTTAATTAATATATAAAGGTATAACATAAAACTGCTAAAATAGAATCTATAATAATCCAGTCAAAAGTATGATTTAAACCTTCCCTTGCTAAAAATTTAACATTATCTATATAACAAAAAGGACAACGTATTCCGGATGCGTAAGAAATATGCGCATGTTATTTCCCAGCTTTACGTAGCAGATTTGACAAAGAGACGTAGTTTAAAATTCTGGCAATCGGCTTTGTTTGCTGAGCTGTTGAATATCGCCTAATGGTAAGCTAACTTTGGTTCTTGGAGTCTCGTCTACTAATGACTCTGGTAATGACTCAGCCTTTGTATGTTCTTTCATGCATAACAATATAATGATACAATATAAACTGATGTCATTTGTCTGCTTTTCAATGAAATTTCCTGAACATTAATCGTTTGTATTATATTGATTTACTTTTATAAAAGTGATATTTGGTAGTTATATTTTCGCTACACCACTGTGAAATACCCTGTTTTCAATATATGTTTATCTATTGTTTACTACGTAATGAGAATGTATACAACTGAAATTAATAATGTTTACAATTTTTTTTCTTATTTTACCAATATAAACAAACACACTTTGTCATTGTTTCTTAAACTAAAATGTAAGTAAGTGTTAAACCTAACCTAAAATTTTTATTACTTTTGAAATATTTTGTATATTTGTGTTTTGTTTACTGTTTTATTAATTAATTGTAATAAATAAACATTTTAATGTTTGTTTTTCATAATTAGTATTTTTAGTGTAGCCAAATGTATTGTTCAACACACTATTTTCTATATTATATTTTAAGTGTTAGGTAAATATCACACTTCAAATATATTGTCTTGAACATTCATTGGCCCACTTTCGATTCTTATTAATAAATATACTATAACATTGGTAAATAATAATTACATTGTAATTATACACATTTAAATTCCCATTTTGGTTGCTAATATCATAAAAAATATGTCTTACATGTTAACAAATTAAATTTACTTAACTTAATCTATTCACCACTTTTATTTCTAAAGTTTTAAAAATTGATTGTTCTAATAAATAAAAAAACTCACGTCCTAACAATGTTTGTGATGTTCAAGTCAGTTCCTTTTACTAGATCATCTTTTGATTAATTAGTTGCATCAAGTCGTGATTTATGAAACGAAATTACAATAAAAGCGTGGAAATATGTATTTTTCAAGAAAAACTGCACTTTTTTACGATCTAGATTATTTGGTATTAATTTATTTATTTGCGTTCCGAATATTATATGATAGGTCAAATGTACCGTTCACTGCAGGAATTATGTAAGGATATTGCAGAGGTCAAACCTATTTTTTGTTGCAAGAATTTTGTAAGTTATTGTGGTGGAAATGCGTGAAACATAAGTAAATTATGTATCAACGATCAGTGTTTGAAAAGTTGACCAGTAAATAAAGTCTGTTATATCATTTTTTGACATTTAATATCCATTAACAAAATCAAAGTACAAAGTGTTGTAAATTAACTACCTAAGTTAAAACTATTCGAACATAATAGATGGATATAAAAATCTGAATACCTTTAGTGTTACTTTCTAGCAAATCATTAGCACTGAATGATTAGTTTTTAGTTTAAGTACGCATTAATAATGATTATATATAATTTTAACTGAACTCTAGTTAAGTACATTTTAATATGATACACATTTATTCGATAAATATGTAGGTCCTGGCTATTTAATAAAATCTATCTATTCCTGTTTTTATATCATTTTATTCTATTAAAAACATTAAACATGATTTCAAAGAGTTATATTTAAGAGGTCATTCCAAATATGTGCTCTTTAAAAAAATTGTATTATGTATATAAAAGTACTGTACAGTAATACTACAGTATAAGTTACTAAGAATTTATGATAAAGCAAATTATAAAATTACTACGTTTAAATAACTATATACAAATTTATACTGATGATTGAATCTTCATTGGAAAAGATGACAAGATGTTCATTGGAAAGAATGGTAATTTTCTAATGTATTTGTGGTTAATCGTTACCGGTAGTCAATGGCTAATGTCAGATTGTTGTAGAAATGGGCGTCTAAACTTCCGCCATTACTAGATCTCACAAAGGACTCCATAACAACTTCCACAGCCAGACTGACGTGTTACGATGGCGCAACACTCCTGGCTGCACAGTCATTACCGCAAGGCAGATCATATTAACAGTCAATAAATACTGTCAGAAACATTATATGATTCTGAAAAACAAAGTTACTTCGAGAATATTTTTTATCAGCCACATGTGATGTTTTCGAAGAGGGTAACTTACCCAAATGTGTTGTGTCAGGGGGTAAATCGACCGAGTACCGTAAAGGAAACCAGGCGATTGTTGTGAACTATATATTCAGTGATAAAGCTCAAGTTGAAAAAAAAGAAAAAAAAATTATTTTACAGCTTTTTAACTTGCTTGCAACGTCAAAGTTAATGTTGATGTTTCCATAAAAAATCAGCTAATTGTCTTCAAATGCTTGAGTTTTAATATAGTAAAAACTACCGAATAATTTGACACCATTCTATGTTATTTCAAGAGACTTTCCCACAACGGTCGTATCAAAAAGTTTTTTTTTGCAAGCAGTATGCCATAGGAATGGTTTTAAAAGTTGAACCATAATATTTTAATCCATATATAAATAAATAGTTATTTGATATTTTTTGTCCATTATAAAGAGTTACTTTTACAAAATGGTAAATAATTTATATTTTACGTTAGGAGTTGGGTTTAAAGTTTCATGTATATTGTAAAAGATCAATCGATTATGAAAAATTTTTGTACTCCTTTACAATTAGTTGTTTTGGTTCAACAGTATTTAACAGTGATTTAACCCTTTAATATTATATACACACGCACAAGGTGGTAAAAGCATAAATACGATTGAATATTTTTTTATATTAGGGTAACAAAACTAAAACTTTGCAAATTGATTTAGAGTGACTAAGACCCCTTCCTAAAGTACTTATTGTCCTTGGACCTCCAATGGGGAATGGTCCATAAGGAGTCAGAAGGAGACCTCAAATGCAAGCATAGGTTGATGTGTACATCAAATTATAGGTCTATAAGAATAGATTAAATAGATTAATAGAGATTAATGCCGCAAACACGACTTCAAATGGATGACCGAGTAAAACATGGCTGGCGATAAAACTTTGTACTATATCATATTGCTGAAAAAAGAAAAGCAATAACTCCCGATCCACTCGATCTTTTGTGGTCGGGTTTGTAGCTAATTGCTCAGAATGCAAATCCCTTTAAAATGATGTATAATATTACGTAGACCAATGAAGTTTTTCCCAAGACTTTCATAACGGCCGTGTCTATGGAAGTCGTCAGAAAAACAACATATGGTATCATGATACATCAGGGCTTGCATTCTGAGCGATTTGCCACAAACCAGACCTCAAAAACTCGAGTGGATCGAGAGTTATTGCATTTTTTAACAATACGATTTAAATGTAAATTTTGATCGCCTGCCATTTTTGACACGATGATCCCTTTCAGTCCGAGTTTGCGGTATTGTCCTCTATTCTTAGATACCTTTAATTTTATGTACATATCGACCAATGCTTATATATTCAAGATTTTCATCTGACTCCTTGTGGACCGTGCCCCCCCCACCCTTGAAGACCCAAAGACGATTAGTAGTTTAGAAATTGTATTTTGTCATTTAGAACCAACTAGCAAAGTTTTAGTTTTATTACTAAAATACTTTTGAAGATACTGTATCGTTTCTAGACTTTTTTCCACTCTGAATAAATCTTTACTTTAATATTGATAATATTTAAATAAAATTAATAGAAATTACAGTGAAAGTAAAATATTATACTTTAAAATTAATGTATAATATTCGGTATAATTTATTCATTCATTATCATTTCTAGAGTTGTTAGTGGAAATGTTTGTTTCACTAATCGCTGACTCCAGATAAGGTAGAATATTTAAAATTTATTTAACAGCAGTTGATTCGAATTAATTCGTAGTAGACCGAGTGGGAGAGGTTTCGTGGTTTCCATGTGCAGATGATTAATATAAGGTAGAGCATCGAAATTATACTACCTCGTAGTAAAATATGTAATATCTATAAAGTTTATGATAATAAATTAACAAAAAACAACAAAATATAATGTTGGTGATTTACTTTCTTGAAAGTAACGAATCGGTTTTCAAACGTTTACATTATCAGTTGTAAAAATAAATTGAAGTTTTTTGGTTGCCAAACTTAGTTACTCATAATTTACTTAATTGCTTATCTATAATGGAACAGCAATTTTTTAAATATATATAATAAAATACACAAGCGATTAAAAAGCAATCTTTTTTTAAACAATATTTAGCATATGAGATACAAATTTATATATAGTTAAATCAATATCTAAAATATTATGATTTACCACCAAGCTTAACAATATAATTTTTATTTATCTAATGTGACCTTTACATTCATATCAATTTTGAATAAGACATACAGGGTGAGTTTCTTAAAGTGATCCAATATCTAACTTTTTTATTCTATATCTGACAGTATACTTCTTATGGGGGACCCCCTTTACTTTTTTATTTTGCTTTCAGATATGTATTTCACTTTAAAAAATTTCCCACCATTTTTTCAATATTGCGGCCAACTTTAAAATTTTAAATGGAACACCCTACATTTTATTTTGTTTTTAAGATTTCCATGTGATTTTAAGACTTTTTTGTTCTGTGATATTTTTATTTAAACCTAACGGTTTAGGGAGCTAGAGGCAATTAAAGCTCATTTTTAGTTACATAAGAATAAAATGGGGCAAACTTTATCTGCCAATATCACCGAAACTATTGATTAAAGTAAAAAATACTCAAGAATAAAAACGTCTTAAATTTAAGTTTTAAGAACATTCCACTCATCAACATTATCATTTACGCATAAATTATTTAATTTCCAATATGGCTGGCAAAAAAAAAATGTTTTGTTATTATGAAACAAATGTTCTTAAAACATCAATTTAAGACATTTTTATTCTAGAGTTTTTTTTTTAATTTTAATCAATGGTTTCGGAGAAATTGGTAGATAAAGTTTACCCCATGTTATTCTTATGGAACTAAAAATGAATTTCATTTGCCTCTAGCTCCCTAACCGTTAGGTTTAGATAAAAATATCACAGAACAATAAAAATCACAAAAAATGTTGAAAAGTGAAATACATATCTGAAAGCAAAATAAAAAAGTAAAGAAAGTCCCCCATAAGAAGTATACTGTCAAATACAGAATAAAACAGTTAGCTATTAGATCACTTTAAGAAACTCACTATGTATAATTGTTTACTTACCTGAACTAAATTATGATTTAGATGGTGTAAATTTTATGGTAATTTTATTAAAGTATAGGTTGGATCACCGTATAAACCGTATTACTTGAATAAATAATTGTATAAACCAAATAGTAGAGGCATTATGGGGCTTTCAGGACAAACGCAAATTCAGCGGTTTTTAATCAGTGGTTACGTATTTGTGACGTGTGATGATGTATGTGTGACGTCATACGGTGACGAGGTGGAGTGTGTGACGTCACGGGTGTGACGTGGTGGTGTGACGTCACTGATTCGTAATCGGACGCCAATGCCACGTTATTCTGAATGAAAACCAATGTTTAGCGTTGACCCCGTCTAGCTAAATTTGACGGCGACTTCAAACATGTCCAAACATGTTCAAGGTCACTCAAACGAAGTTTTAAAAAATATTTTTAATCATAACTTACAAATATTGAACAAAAGGTTGAAATTAATTGGACTCGTTAGAAACTCCATACTCACTCTCGGCTGTTATCTTAAAATGCAGCGGAGGATCACGACTCACGAGACGAAACAGTAATCCATGGAAGCTTTCCAAATCAGCCATGTTTGACAGAACCAGTTGAATTTTTTGTGAAGGATGGGTGGAATCGGACTGACCTAAAGTTTCATTGACAAATTCGAGTGTTATATATAAATCTTGCGGATCATCACCACTTAACAGACGATAAAGTTGTTGATAGCATATTACTGCATCCAGAATGTCGAATTCAGAGGCGTCAAGTTGGAACTTTATGTTTCTCTGGAGTATGTTGTTGTAGAGGTTGAGTGGATTTAGCTAGTAAAATACCATGAACCATTAACGTACCCTACCGACGTACTGCACAGAATACGGTGGGAAGAGAGTTATCAAATAAAACAAGTTCAAACATGTTCAAGGTCATTCAAAAGAAGTTTTAAAAAAAACATTTTTAAGTATTAGACACTTTAGTAGTTAGAAATCATTTAATGTTTTTCCAGTTTAACATAACATCACGGAGATACATCATCCCCGGATTTCGAGGACTCTTGCTCTGTCTTCACAGGTAGCTGATCACTCGAAACATATGGTGAAGATGATGCTATTGGAGATCCTGGCGGTGACTGTGATGAATTTGGTTCTTCAACCGTTATATCGTCAAACTCAATTGTAATGTTTAAACGGAGAGGTGGATCACCACTCATCAGACGAAACAGTGTTTCATGAAACATTCCCAAATCCACTTCGTCCAACAGAACTAGATGAAACTTCATGTTGATGTGGTTGTAGGATAGCGGAGTATATGAATGAAGCTTGTAGTCAGTACTTGACTTGACTTGATCGTGAGGTTCCAGTGGGCTAGAAGAGCCCACTGCGGCTGTTTTAGGGCGTTGCCCTCTTCAGCCTTGGCTAGGGTTTGTGGATGCGGTGCGACACTACGGCAGGACTTTTTTGTTTTTTCTTTCGTTGCCTGCTTTCGTGCCGGGGTGGGGTTAGGCGTAGCGGTTGACTCCGACATTACGGTAGGACTTTTTTTGTTTTTTCTTTGGTTGCCTACTTTCATGCCGGAGGGGAGGGGAGAGGGGAGGAGTTCTGACACTACGGTAGGGCTTTTTTTATTTTTTCTTTCGGTGCCTACTTTCGCGCCAGAGGGGGAAGGGAGCCACTGCAACCAGGACTTTGAATAATCAGAAGACTACTAAACGATATGCCTGGCGCAGTGGGGGTAGGGTAGTGGTTTGCTACGGTCGTTATGGAGTTACTGTGCGGGTGTGTGGTTTGTGGTTATTGGTTGGTTACGGAGGCAGGTCTAGGTTAGAATAGTCAGTACTACATATACAATCTATAACGTCCCCTACCTACGTACCGTACAGAAGACGTGTATATTTTTTGTAAGGTTGTGGTGATGGGCTGATTACTTATGATGAATAAATTTAAGTGGGAGGGGGGGGAGGGCTATAATGTCTTGAAGAAACTATGTCAAGGTCATTGGTTAGAGTTTTAAAAAAAAGATTTATTAACAAATAACAGTAAAACGTAAGACATACATATCAGAACTAACTATGCTAAATAAAGAATATTTACAAAGCTATGAACTTAGATAGTTTTACAAAGGTGTGTTCAAATGAATCGTTATTTCTGTAGAGTTGTTCCCAGACGGTCCATGGGAAACTATATAAAATATTCCGGGTTTGATAGAGTCCAGGTCTTCGTTCATGAGCACGTTGACGAATCGTCTCGGAAGTTATACTTGGAACTTAGGTTTGTCTCCTTCCTTGTAGGGCGAATCTCCAAGAACAGCGATGACTGCTTCACCAACCGATGTGTCCATTTTTTTCATTGAATGTACTGCATAATGCTTCTTCTCTTGAAGTTCGCTGCATTTCTTTGTTGTTAGCAGGTCAGATTTGGAATGTTGGTTGAATCTGTCCGCAAGAGCTTGCAATGGAGAACTTGAAGCCATAGTGGAGATGATGTTTACTAGATGAGATCCTGTGTTAGAATGATAGTAGGATGGATCTACACCGGTATATAAGGATTTCCCCCTCCACTTGATATAAGTCGACCAATCCTGTATGCTCGCGACAATGCGCAGTTGGAGATTTTGTGTTGAGGATTTTTCACACCGATACAAAGACCATTTAAGTCCATAGCATAAGTCTTATCCAAACTAACGTTTGTTATATCAGACGTAGTGTACATTCTGATCCAATTAGATTTTTCTTCACCAGCAGTAAAAATTTCGTCATACTGTTGACAATAATGATACATTATGTTATCCAGCTCTTTGTATTGTGTAAATCCTTCGTTCCATGTGATGTGATGAAGGTATTTCGTTAGCCACGAATTTGTTCTAGCACTTTTTCGGTTTAGTTTCTTAAAAGAAAACGGTGGTTTAAAAAGAAAGTAGTTAACGACTTTTGTATTTATGTAAAAAAAATGCTAGTTCTTTTATGATAAATCTGTCATCGTTGTTTCTGAAAGCTTGGAATTCCACCACACACTTCTTAGACATGGAAACATTATCAACAAAACGAACTGTTCGGTCCATTGTTCGTGAGTAACTAAAGATTACTGAGAGAAAATATTAGGTTGCTTGACTTTTATGATCATGTCAATCCTTAGTTTCCGTTTGTATGTGCTGGTGGTGGGGGAGGGGTGTTTTTAAGATTCCCAATCTTTCCTGTTTTTACAAAACCTTAATACACATTCACAGAATGCTTTAGGGTAGCACATTGAACATGAGCGGGTAAAATCATGTACATTAAACTTGTAACACATGTCCATACAAAAGGTGAAGTAGTGTCGAGTCTTGTAGATTTTTAACATCTGCAAAGTTGGGGGTGAGATTGTAAATGATTTGCAATTGCATCTACAGTAACTGAAGCACTCACATATTCTACATGCTATTCCGTCAACTTGTAAATTTGGACGTATAAAACATTTTTCGCTGCAGCAATAATTATTCATTTTGCGAGTGTTCTTCAAGGTGAATCTTACAATCAACTGCATCCATGTAGCAACATTTGTTTAATGTAGAGTTGGTGAAAAGAACAATAACATGTGTAAACTGGAGCTGTTTCAAGGTCACGTAATTTTGTTTTTAAAAAAGTATAAGTAATACCTACATTAGCACCTTTGCAAAACTGAGCTTTTTCAAGGTCATATAATTTTGTTTTTAAAAAAGTGTAAGCGCTACAAATATGTGCAAACCTGAACTGTTTCAAGGTCACGTCATTTTGTTTTAAAAAAAGTATAAGTGCTACTAATGAGGGCACTTTACAACACAATCACTCAAATCATACTACAAATATGTGCAAACCTGAACAGTTTCAAGGTCACGTCATTTTGTTTAAAAAAAAGTATAAGTGCTACTAATAAGAGCACTTTACGACACAATCACTCAAATCATTTTTACGACTTTTCTTGTTTTACAATTTTCTCCTGCTGGTTCTTTGTTGGAGAAACTTTCACTGTGGTTTCTTCACTTCGACGATTATTAAAGAAGAATACAGTTTTCCTGTAGAACGACACCTCTTGGAAAATCTGTTGTATATAGATTGGTCTATCGGTCCATATAGCAGTGGCACAGCTGGATTTGTGTTCACCGAAGTGTTCAGATAATCAAATATGAGAGGGGAATATGTAGTAAGTTGCTGGATGTACCGGATTATTACAGGTGTTAGGTTTGACAGAGTTTGAAATTCTTCCAAAGTCATGAGGATCTTCTTGTTGTGTTTGGAAAGATCTCTAAACCTCACAAATTGGGTACCTCGAAGTCTTATATTATCGATTTCCAAATTAGAATCTTCGAATCCAATTGCAGTTTTTCTTCCTGTCAAGTTGTTGAATAAATAGGCTTCAATGATAGATACGTATTTAGTAAATTTATCCCACGTATCCAACGTGAGAAGCAACGAGGCTTTTCCGCAGTGATTAATAAGTACTGCAGGATTGAAGTTTAACGATTTGAAAACCCCAACGGTGACAGATTTATCCATGTATTGATTCAACGGGTACATTAAGCGTAAAAACACATCCATCAACACTTCCATATTTTCTTCATCATCATCATCTTCATTGTCACATCGTTTCCTTTTTCTTTGATCGTTTCCTTCCAATGATAAAAAATCAGACAGTTCTTTCTCAACCTTCTCGGTAGATGTTTTGGAGTTTTCAGTCGGTCGTTCTTCGTTTTGTGCTGGCTTTGTGTTAGTAATCGGTACTTTGTCAACCGGTAATGGAATATGTTCTGTTGGATTAGTAGGTAAGTCTTGAACTATTGTTGACGAAGATGGAGATTCTAGTGAGTTTTTGTCAGTTTCAAAAGAAACATCTTCAGTTGTTGTAGTAGAGTTCTCGCTAGTTTGTGAGGATGCTGGTAAATCATGTGCCGATATTTCAGACGCAGATGTCATAGCTGGTGGCGTGGTCTCGAGTGCTTTATATCCTGTCGTTGATTCATCGTCAGGAATAGTAGATAGTACACTGTCCATGTTAACCATCAATGTTGACTTGCTGGTGTCAGGATGAATACTAATGTTTTCTCACCGAGCAATCTCTCTTTTATAATCTGTGGTGGGGGTAAATATGTGTAAGAGCTGCATGCTGTCATAAAAAAAAATCTAAATTATTCTTCTAACCACGCCTGTTAGTGGTGTGTATGTTACAATTGTATCATGTAGTATCAAACAATAAGCTGTAGTTTGGTCAGGAACATTTTCTTCCAACTCAAACTCGATGCGAATGTCTACTGTTGACGACTTTATTGATTCGTTTTGTTTCGAACAATCTAAGACTGCTATAGGTGCAATATTCTTGAATGAATCAGGTTGGAGGAGAGGTGAGTTTGTCCTTCCATAGTAAGATGACTGAAATCTTGCATACAAATCATATAGAATCCCAAATCTGTCCTTGGAAAACATAACATTGAGGCTGTCATATGGAAAAAACTGTGAATTTAAAACCAGTTTAATGTTTGTAAGTTGACAGTGGTCAAATTTGCTTGCGTTAGCCGTAATGTTAGATGTTTTATTTGTTTGTAGAGCGAAAATAACATATCTTGGTTTTTCTAGGTTACTAGATGTTTTCACACCCCACGTTTGACGCTGAGTTGTTGGCAAGACTGGCTATTCATGCATTTCCCAGCTTCTAAATGGAATCACAATATCCCTATCAGATTCCAACATCCGCAATAGGCTTACTCGCCTTTCATCGGCCAACCGTACATGAGGTACAATCCAAACTATTTTATCCAAATTCAATTTCCATTCAAGTTTGTCAGGTGTTGTTTCACTATCGGCTTCTATAACATCTGTATCATAAGACGATCTCAGTAAGACCAATTCTTGTTTGACATTAATGATTATTCTTCTGTAGTCCTCAGCGAATCCTAGTAAAAGTCGCAACGGAATGCAAAAGTCAAAATAGCCACTCGCATTAGGTTTTACTTTGGTTGCACTAGGTAATATCCACCCGGCTGTTTTAATGCGTTTATTTCATTGGGTGATAAGGATACCAAACCTTTAAGCGTACTGCTCACACCGACTTTTTTAGTCGAATCCACTACAATGCCTGATATTTCATACCGAATTTCTTCAAACAAAAAGGCCATTGCATTGTTAATAAATGGCACTTTAGATGGCGTAGATCCATTTTTTGCCAAAACCCTTCCTTCAATATAAATATAACTTTCAGATGGTAAGGTATAAGCATCTTGATGTTGTATTGGAATTCGTATCTCATCATTATTTCCTAATTTCGATGAAGCGTAGGGGTTGTGTGTGTGAAACTCTTTCTCCCATAGTGTTTCGTCGAAAACCGGTCCATGTTTTATATCCAGTATGTCCATTTTCATTAACTTTAAAACCGAGTCCTTCTAAGAATTTAGTGTTCTCTCTGGTTAACCTCTCCGCGTTAGGAGATATACTGAAACTGTTCGAATGTTGTTTGGTGCTATATCCAAATTCAAGTCCCATCGTTCTTTTATGGTGCTTGTCTAATGTGTAAGCGCAATGTAATAACTTCTCCTCTAAAATCCACAGTGTCACCGTCTTGATCTAGTACGTTCAATACGATGTCTGAAATGTGAGTGGTGTTTAATGGAAGATATTACAGATTATGAGGCTTTTCAACAATCTTAAATCCTGGCGGAACGGTTGGATAGAATGAATGTAAAATATGTTGGTTTGAACCATCTTTGTAGGCCCCTTGAACAATATTACATGTAATATTAATAGTATTAACCTTGATAATGTGTACAGTTTTTGGACTCGTGTGAAACATATTTGGTTCAAGGATTGTGTCTTGGGATGGAAAACCAAGTAAAGGGCCAATAGATGCCGGTTGAGTTAGATCCAAATAAAATTTACATTTTATTTCACACTTTAAATTGTTGTTATTAGCCCTTAGTTCAATTGCATCCTTTCCCAAATTATTTTGGAGCTCTCTGTTTATGTCAGCTATTTCATAAGCACCAGTTTCAATCGCAACAAACTCAGGTAGCTCAGTAAGATCCTTAGCCGTTTTATTTTTTGTATAGTGTAATTTGTTGTTGACACCTTCTATTATGTTTGGAATTGAGTTATAAGTTGTAAAATCCAAAAGTGCAATCTTCCACTGTTTATCTACTCTTAGGTGTAATGGTGAAAATAGTGAACTCCTCAAAGTTGACGATGTGCCTGTAACTGTTACAGTACAGGAAGACATCTTATAGTTGACTGACGCTTGTGGCTAGAAAGTCCAAACATAAATGTCCGCATACTGATGTTTCTTCTTTTTGTCTTTTATCGTAATTAAAATACACTTTAGGCACTGAACCGAAATATTCATACAATTCTTTTGGAGGTGGAAGGTTCCCAAAACTGTCAAAATAAAACACAGAATCGGATAATTTCTTGTAACAAACCCAATGGGTACCAGCACCATGATAATCATCAAGATTTACGATTGCGGCTTCATTTTTCCAGAATTTTCTCGGCAACCCGTTCCGCATAAACACACCTCTGAAAAAAGGTATTTTCAAACATGATGCATAGCGTTCAAGCTCCTCGTTGTTCAAGGCTTTATTTGGCAAAATTAATTTGTTGTTATTTAATATGCACGGTATGGTCTTAGGTATAATCCTTTTCCGTTTGACTTTTTTTAGAACATGTTGAACACCTTTTCCTTTTACGATTTATTTTCTTAGTAGTGCTACTTCTCTTCCTTGTGCCTCCACCGGATGTATTTTTCCTTCGCGTTGTCTTTCTTTTCCTCCTCCTCGACCCTCCTCCAACTGCTGTTTTGGCTTTCATAGCTGCTGTCACTGCTAATGCAGCTGCTCGTTCCCCAACACTTGCGTCACTAGATTTTACTCTCTGCCAAGCTTTTTCAGCAAGAGCTCTATCAGCGATTGATCTTCTTTCCGAATCTGAGTAATTTGAATATGCAATGTCATGCGCTTTGCAGGCTTCGTCCAATTTGTTTATTCCAGGATCTCTACAGGCTAAACGCTTCCGTAATTTCGTACCCGGACCACAGTATTGATAACCTCCAGGTAAATGTAGCTCTATTGGAAGTGCATCGATAGCTGTATTTATTAGTGCACCTGAAGGTAAAGTCGCAAACGCTTTCCTAAAAAGACCTACTGCTGAACTAGTGAGTCCACCTCCTCTTCTCATGAGTGACGGATCACTACTAAATGGCTTCCTCCTATGCATGATAGTTTTAACGTGTTAGTTCCTTAGTGGTCAGCAATGGTAATGGTTTTTCTAGAACGCTCTTCGTATTATATATTGAATTCACACTGTTTGTAGGGGTTTCACTGCTGCCTCCGCGTGAAAAGGTGAAAGGATTCCTCCCAGACTGTAATTTATCTATTTTTTCATAAATATCTTTCTTTAATTTGTATATCTCTTCCAAAACAAATATTCTATTTACAACATCAGTATCATTTTCCGCATTCGCCACATTTATAATTTTTTTATATTTGGCATCAAACATTTCTTCACCATTCTTGCAATTTAACGTTAATGTATGAATAATCCCAAGATTTACTGCTTCATCCTTAGAAATGGGATTCGCAATGTTGCACAAACGTTTCCCTCTTAGATCATAGTTTCCATCTCTAGTCAATTGAAAACCTTCACCAGGTGGACCCCTCCAAACCTCTCGGGCCAAAGAGCTTTCATGACGACCGAAATTGTCAACACTCATGTTTAGACTGAACCCTTAAGCCATGTATCCTCTACTTTTTAATTCTTCAGTTAAGGCAATCATTTCGTTATCCAGCCCGTTATGTCCAGCCTGAATAGATTCATATAATAACCGCATTCTGTCAACGAGCTTATTCACATTATTATAATATATGATGTTTGTATCATAGGCAGATTTCATAGACATCCCTTTACCTTTAGCTTTCGAAGGTTTTCCTCTAATATTAGAAAATAGCTTTGCAATTACATCCTTGTACATATCTGATTTATTTCTATGAATAGGTGCATTAGGAGAATAACCTTTTCTATGGGAATTAGTTAACAAACATATATTTTTAAAATTATTTAAATCCCTCTTGGAATATTTATGGGGAGACGACTTAAAGATCAACTCAAACAGTCCAGCGGTGCCTTTAAAAGTTTGATCTTTTACTTTAATATTATTTTTGTCATCCACCTCTATCACACTATCTCCCATTCGAAGACCATCTCTATCCATGCGAGCTCCATATACATGGTATCTTGACGGTTTCCTTGCCCCATGTAGCATTTTTTAAATATATTTTCGTGAAAGAGGTCGTTTGTTCCCAATTTCTTTACTTAAAATGCTGATATTTGTAGGGGAATCTGCTTCTTGTAAACTGCCTACATCTTGAGTTTCTACATCCGATTTACTGCTTGCTTCATCTTCATCTTCATCCTCTTTTTCCAATGAATGCGTTGACCTACTAAATAATTCCGAATCGATCTCTGAGTTGTCGGTTTTTGAAGATGAGTTTGCTTTAATTACTGGTTTTTCTGTTTCTATTTCTTCTTGATCCGTAAATTTAGATTTGTTAATTTTTTCATTTATTTTATTCAGAGGATCTACAATGGGTTTGAATGTTTCCTCTAAATATTTATTTCTAGCCACTAATCCTTCTTTTAGTAACAGGTGTTTCTTCCGTATAGAGTCACTGAGAACTTTTATTTCACTAAGCAACTCCTCCTGATTTGGCATTATTAGTTTCGAGTGTTCTCTACAACGTCACAATAAATACTGAAGATTATACATTTAGATGTTAATGTAATAAGACAAATTTATCGAAACCTAATCTATAACGACCGTTATTCATAGCCCTCTCTTTATCCACAACTAAAAATCCAAACTTTTCTTTCCATGCTCTCCCACACAATTCTCTAAACTTTTCAAATGTCATATCAGCACCAACGTGGTCGTTGTATATGTGTTTGAGATTTTTTTCATCCTGTTTGAAAACTATTAAGAAGTTAACATTGTCCCTAATTAACTGTTTTGGGATTTTACTGTATGTCTGACCAATGTAAATAGAGTCGATATGATTATGCCTTCCTATAGAAAAGTATGTTCTTATTCGGTCATGATTTTCAGAAGAAACATCGTCAAAAATAAAAATTGAATACGGCTCGGCATTGTTGGGCTCTATGATCTCACTACTTGCGTCAAATTTATACAATGAGACATCGGGCACATCATTCATAATCTTTTCCAATAACAGATATTTTGGTTGATTGAGAGACTTGGAAAAATATATACATTGTTAAAACTTAAACAGTTTGGCTTTGTTATTAAATTGAAAACAACGTTGGTTTTTCCACAGTTTGAAGGTCCACTAATAATACATCTCATTGTGTTGGGCAATAAAGTGCCATGCTTACTTACTTCCTTATCAAAGATATCCGGTGTCAAACAATCAATGTCATTGACGTCAAGTCTATCCTTCAACACAAAACATCGTACTATAGGTATGAAACCAAATCAGGTGAACAAAAAAAATGAATCTTTAGTTTTGAAACGCATAAAGGAAAATACTACGCCGCGGTTAGATAAGAAGCCTCCTCTTAAATTTTCCATTGGAGACCATGTGAGAATAAGTAAATATAAACAGATATTCACCAAAGGATACCTACCCAATTGGACAAATGAAGTTTTCACAGTGCATCGAGTGCAACCAACCTTTCCAGAAACATACATTTTAAAGGATAGTAAAGGAGAAATATTGCAGGGGTGATTTTATGGCCACGAATTGTTAAAATCTAAAACTGGTACTGTTTATTTGGTTGAGAAGATTTTAAGGAAAAGAGGTAATAAGCTTTTAGTGAGATGGTTGGGATTTGATAAGACCGAAGATACTTGGATAGATCAAAAGGACTTACTTTGAAATGGAAAAACCAGTAAGGTCGCAGCATTCGGATAGACTGCTCAAGTATAACTAACATCATGGAAGTAATCTGTCAAAAGGATAGACTTGACGTCAATGACATTGATTGTTTGACACCGGATATCTTTGATAAGGAAGTAAGTAAGCATGGCACTTTATTGCCCAACACAATGAGATGTATTATTAATGGACCTTCAAACTGTGGGTAAACCAACGTTGTTTTCAATTTAATAACAAAGCCAAACGGTTTAAATTTTAACAATGTATATATTTTTTCCAAGTCCCTCAATCAACCAAAATATCTGTTATTGGAAAAGATTATGAATGATGTGCCCGATGTCTCATTGTATAAATTTGACGCAAGTAGTAAGATCATAGAGCCCAACAATGCCGAGCCGTATTCAATTTTTATTTTTGACGATGTTTCTTCTGAAAATCATGACCGAATAAGAACATACTTTTCTATGGGAAGGCATAATCATATCGACTCTATTTACATTGGTCAGACATACAGTAAAATCCCAAAACAGTTAATTAGTGACAATGTTAACTTCTTAATAGTTTTCAAACAGGATGAAAAAAATCTCAAACACATATACAACGACCACGTTGGTGCTGATATGACATTTGAAAAGTTTAGGGAATAGTGTGGGAGAGCATGGAAAGAAAAGTTTGGATTTTTAGTTGTGGATAAAGAGAGGGCTATGAATAACGGTCGTTATAGATTAGGTTTCGATAAATTTGTCTTATTACATTAACATCTAAATGTATAATCTTCAGTATTTATTGTGACGTTGTAGAGAACACTCGAAACTAATAATGCTAAATCAGGAGGAGTTGCTTAGTGAAATAAAAGTTCTCAGTGACTCTATACGGAAGAAACACCTGTTACTAAAAGAAGGATTAGTGGCTAGAAATAAATATTTAGAGGAAACATTCAAACCCATTGTAGATCCTCTGAATAAAATAAATGAAAAAATTAACAAATCTAAATTTACGGATTAAGAAGAAATAGAAACAGAAAAACCAGTAATTAAAGCAAACTCATCTTCAGAAACCGACAACTCAGAGATCGATTCGGAATTATTTAGTAGGTCAACGCATTCATTTTAAAAAGAGGATGAAGATGAAGATGAAGCAAGCAGTAAATCAGATGTAGAAACTCAAGATGTAGGCAGTTTACAAGAAGCAGATTACCCTACAAATATCAGCATTTTAAGTAAAGAAATTGGGAACAAACGACCTCTTTCACGAAAATATATTTTAAAATGCTACATGGGGCAAGGAAACCGCCAAGATACCATGTATATGGAGCTCGCATGGATAGAGATGGTCTTCGAATGGGAGATAGTGTGATAGAGGTGGATGACAAAGATAATATTAAAGTAAAAGATCAAACTTTTAAAGGCACCGCTGGACTGTTTGAGTTGATCTTTAAGTCGTCTCCCCATAAATATTCCAAGAGGGATTTAAATAATTTTAAAAATATATGTTTGTTAACTTATTCCCATAGAAAAGGTTATTCTCCTAATGCACCTATTCATAGAAATAAATCAGATATGTACAAGGATGTAATTGCAAAGCTATTTTCTAATATTAGAGGAAAACCTTTGAAAGCTAAAGGTAAAGGGATGTCTATGAAATCTGCCTATGATACAAACATCATATATTATAATAATGTGAATAAGCTCGTTGACAGAATGCGGTTATTATATGAATCTATTCAGGCTGGACATAACGGGCTGGATAACGAAATGATTGCCTTAACTGAAGAATTAAAAAGTAGAGGATACATAGCTTAAGGGTTCAGTCTAAACATGAGTGTTGACAATTTCGGTCGTCATGAAAGCTCTTTGGCCCGAGAGGTTTGGAGGGGTCCACCTGGTGAAGGTTTTCAATTGACTAGAGATGGAAACTATGATCTAAGAGGGAAACGTTTGTGCAACATTGCGAATCCCATTTCTAAGGATGAAGCAGTAAATCTTGGGATTATTCATACATTAACGTTAAATTGCAAGAATGGTGAAGAAATGTTTGATGCCAAATATAAAAAAATTATAAATGTGGCGAATGCGGAAAATGATACTGATGTTGTAAATAGAATATTTGTTTTGGAAGAGATATACAAATTAAAGAAAGATATTTATGAAAAAATAGATAAATTACAGTCTGGGAGGAATCCTTTCACCTTTTCACGCGGAGGCAGCAGTGAAACCCCTACAAACAGTGTGAATTCAATATATAATACGAAGAGCGTTCTAGAAAAACCATTACCATTGCTGACCACTAAGGAACTAACACGTTAAAACTATCATGCATAGGAGGAAGCCATTTAGTAGTGATCCGTAACTCATGAGAAGAGGAGGTGGACTCACTAGTTCAGCAGTAGGTCTTTTTAAGAAAGCGTTTGCGACTTTACCTTCAGGTGCACTAATAAATACAGATATCGACGCACTTCCAATAGAGCTACATTTACCTGGAGGTTATCAATACTGTGGTCCGGGTACGAAATTACGGAAGCGTTTAGCCCGTGGAGATCCTGGAATAAACAAATTGGACGAAGCCTGCAAAGCGCATGACATTGCATATTCAAATTACTCAGATTCGGAAAAAAGATCAATCGCTGATAGAGCTCTTGCTGAAAAAGCTTGGCAGAGAGTAAAATCTAGTGACGCAAATGTTGGGGAACGAGCAGCTGCATTAGCAGTGACAGCAGCTATGAAAGCCAAAACAGCAGTTGGAGGAGGGTCGAGGAGGAGGAAAAGAAAGACAACACGAAGGAAAAATACATCCGGTGGAGGCACAAGGAAGAGAAGTAGCACTACTAAGAAAATAAATCGTAAAAGGAAAAGGTGTTCAACATGTTCAAAAAAAAAGTCAAACGGAAAAGGATTATACCTAAGACCATACCGTGCATATTAAATAACAACAAATTAATTTTGCCAAATAAAGCCTTGAACAACGAGGAGCTTGAACGCTATGCATCATGTTTGAAAATACCTTTTTTCAGAGGTGTGTTTATGCGGAACGGGTTGCCGAGAAAAATCTGGAAAAATGAAGCCGCGATCGTAAATCTTGATGATATTCATGGTGCTGGTACCCATTGGGTTTGTTACAAGAAATTATCCGATTCTGTGTTTTATTTTGACAGTTTTGGGAACCTTCCACCTCCAAAAGAATTGTACGAATATTTCGGTTCAGTGCCTAAAGTGTATTTTAATTACGATAGAAGACAAAAAGAAGAAACATCAGTATGCGGACATTTATGTTTGGACTTTCTAGCCACAAGCGTCAGTCAACTATAAGATGTCTTCCTGTACTGTAACAGTTACAGGCACATCGTCAACTTTGAGGAGTTCACTATTTCCACCATTACACCTAAGAGAAGATAAACAGTGGGAGATTGCACTTTTGGATTTTACAACTTATAACTCAATTCCAAACATAATAGAAGGTGTCAACAACAAATTACACTATACAAAAAATAAAACGGCTAAGGATCTTACTGAGCTACCTGAGTTTGTTGCGATTGAAACTGGTGCTTATGAAATAGCTGACATAAACAGAGAGCTCCAAAATAAGTTGTTAAAGGATGCAATTGAACTAAGGGCTAATAACAACAATTTAAAGTGTGAAATAAAATGTAAATTTTATTTGGATCTAACTCAACCGGCATCTATTGGCCCTTTACTTGGTTTTCCATCCCAAGACACAATCCTTGAACCAAATATGTTTCACACGAGTCCAAAAACTGTAAACATTATCAAGGTTAATACTATTAATATTACATGTAATATTGTTCAAGGGGCCTACAAAGATGGTTCAAACCAACATATTTTACATTCATTCTATCCAACCGTTCCGCCGGGATTTAAGATTGTTGAAAAGCCTCATAATCTGATAAATCTTCCAATAAACACCACTCACATTTCAGACATCGTATTGAACGTACTAGATCAAGACGGTGACACTGTGGATTTTAGAGGAAAAGTTATTACATTGCGCTTACACATTAGACAAGCACCATAAAAGAACGATGGGACTTGAATTTGGATATAGCACCAAACAACATTCGAACAGTTTTAGTATATCTCCTAACGCGGAGAGGTTAACCAGAGAGAACACTAAGTTCTTAGAAGGACTCGGTTTTAAAGTTAATGAAAATGGACACACTGGATATAAAACATGGACCGGTTTTCGACGAAACACTATGGGAGAAAGAGTTTCACACACACAACCCCTACGCTTCATCGAAATTAGGAAATAATGATGAGATACGAATTCCAATACAACATCAAGATACTTATACCTTACCATCTGAAAGTTATATTTATATTTAAGGAAGGGTTTTGGCAAAAAATGGATCTATGCCATCTAAAGTGCCATTTATTAACAATGCAATGGCCTTTTTGTTTGAAGAAATTCGGTATGAAATATCAGGCATTGTAGTGGATTCGACTAAAAAAGTCGGTGTGAGCAGTACGCTTAAAGGTTTGGTATCCTTATCACCCAATGAAATAAACGCATTAAAAACAGCCGGGTGGATATTACCTAGTGCAACCAAAGTAAAACCTAAGGCGAGTGGCTATTTTGACTTTTGCATTCCGTTGCGGCTTTTACTAGGATTCGCTGAGGACTACAGAAGAATAATCATTAATTTCAAACAAGAATTGGTCTTACTGAGATCGTCTTATGATACAGATGTTATAGAAGCCGATAGTGAAACAACACCTGACAAACTTGAATGGAAATTGAATTTGGATAAAATAGTTTGGATTGTACCTCATGTACGGTTGGCCGATGAAAGGCGAGTAAGCCTATTGTGGATGTTGGAATCTGATAGGGATATTGTGATTCCATTTAGAAGCTGGGAAATGCATGAATGGCCAGTCTTGCCAACAACTCAGCGTCAAACGTGGGCTGTGAAAACATCTCGTAACCTAGAAAAACCAAGATATGTTATTTTCGCTCTACAAACAAATAAAAGATCTAACATTACGGCTAACGCAAGCAAATTTGACCACTGTCAACTTACAAACATTAAACTGTTTTTAAATTCACAGTTCTTTCCATATGACAGCCTCAATGTTATGTTTTCTAAGGACAGATTTGGGATTCTATATGATTTGTATGCAAGATTTCAGTCATCTTACTATGGAAGGACAAACTCACCTCTCCTCCAACCTGATTCATTCAAGAATATTGCACCTATAGCAGTCTTAGATTGTTCGAAACAAAACGAATCAATAAAGTCGTCAACAGTAGACATTCGCATCGAGTTTGAGTTGAAAGAAAATGTTCCTGACCAAACTACAGCTTATTGTTTGATACTACATGATACAATTGTAACATACACACCACTAACAGGCGTGGTTAGAAGAATAATTTAGATTTTTTTATGACAGCATGCAGCTCTTACACATATTTACCCCCACCACAGATTATAAAAGAGAGATTGTTCGGTGAGAAAACATTAGTATTCATCCTGACACCAGCAAGTCAACATTGATGGTTAACATGGACAGTGTACTATCTACTATTCCTGACGATGAATCAACGACAGGATATAAAGCACTCGAGACCACGCCACCAGCTATGACATCTGCGTCTGAAATATCGGCACATGATTTACCAGCATCCTCACAAACTAGCGAGAACTCTACTACAACAACTGAAGATGTTTCTTTTGAAACTGACAAAAACTCACTAGAATCTCCATCTTCGTCAACAATAGTTCAAGACTTACCTACTAATCCAACAGAACATATTCCATTACCGGTTGACAAAGTACCGATTACTAACACAAAGCCAGCACAAAACAAAGAACGACCGACTGAAAACTCCAAAACATCTACCGAGAAGGTTAAGAAAGAACTGTCTGATTTTTTATCATTGGAAGGAAACGATCAAAGAAAAAGGAAACGATGTGACAATGAAGATGATGATGATGAAGAAAATATGGAAGTGTTGATAGATGTGTTTTTACGCTTAATGTACCCGTTGAATCAAAACATGGATAAATCTGTCACCGTTGGGGTTTTCAAATCGTTAAACTTCAATCCTGCAGTACTTATTAATCACTGCGGAAAAGCCTCGTTGCTTCTCACGTTGGATATGTGGGATAAATTTACTAAATACGTATCTATCATTGAAGCCTATTTATTCAACAACTTGACAGGAAGAAAAACTGCAATTGGATTCGAAGATTCTAATTTGGAAATCGATAATATAAGACTTCGAGGTACCCAATTTGTGAGGTTTAGAGATCTTTCCAAACACAACAAGAAGATCCTCATGACTTTGGAAGAATTTCAAACTCTGTCAAACCTAACACCTGTAATAATCCGGTACATCCAGCAACTTACTACATATTCCCCTCTCATATTTGATTATCTGAACACTTCGGTGAACACAAATCCAGCTGTGCCACTGCTATATGGACCGATAGACCAATCTATATACAACAGATTACCTCAAGAGGTGTCGTTCTACAGGAAAACTGTATTCTTCTTTAATAATCGTCGAAGTGAAGAAACCACAGTGAAAGTTTCTCCAACAAAGAACCAGCAGGAGAACATTGTAAATCAAGAAAAGTCGTAAAAATGATTTGAGTGATTGTGTCGTAAAGTGCTCTCATTAGTAGCACTTATACTTTTTTTTAAAACAAAATGACGTGACCTTGAAACTGTTCAGGTTTGCACATATTTGTAGCATGATTTGAGTGATTGTGTTGTAAAGTGCCCTCATTAGTAGCACTTATACTTTTTTTAAAACAAAATGACGTGACCTTGAAACAGTTCAGGTTTGCACATATTTGTAGCGCTTACACTTTTTTAAAAACAAAATTATATGACCTTGAAAAAGCTCAGTTTTGCAAAGGTGCTAATGTAGGTATTACTTATACTTTTTTTAAAAACAAAATTACGTGACCTTGAAACAGCTCCAGTTTACACATGTTATTGTTCTTTTCACCAACTATACATTAAACAAATGTTGCTACATAGATGCAGTTGATTGTAAGATTCACCTTGAAGAACACTCGCAAAATGAATAATTATTGCTGCAGCGAAAAATGTTTTATATGTCCAAATTTACAAGTTGACGGAATAGCATGTAGAATATGTGAGTGCTTCAGTTACTGTAGATGCAATTGCAAATCATTTACAATCTCACCCCCAACTTTGCAGATGTTAAAAATTTACAAGACTTGACACTACTTCACCTGTTGTATGGACATGTGTTACAAGTTTAATGTACATGATTTTACCCGCTCATGTTCAATGTGCTACCCTAAAGCATTCTGTGAATGTGTATTAAGGTTTTGTAAAAACAGGAAAGATTGGGAATCTTAAAAACACCCCTCCCCCACCACCAGCACATACAAACGGAAACTAAGGATTGACATGATCATAAAAGTCAAGCAACCTAATATTTTCTCTCAGTAATCTTTAGTTACTCACGAACAATGGACCGAACAATTCGTTTTGTTGGTAATGTTTCCATGTCTAAGAAGTGTGTGGTGGAATTCCAAGCTTTCAGAAACAACGATGACAGATTTATCATAAAAGAACTAGCATTTTTTGACATAAATACAAATGTCGTTAACTACTTTCTTTTTAAACCACCGTTTTCTTTTAAGAAACTAAACCGAAAAAGTGCTAGAACAAATTCGTGGCTAACGAAATACCTTCATCACATCACATGGAACGAAGGATTTACACAATACAAAGAGCTGGATAACATAATGTATCATTATTGTCAACAGTATGACGAAATTTTTACTGCTGGTGAAGAAAAATCTAATTGGATCAGAATGTACACTACGTCTGATATAACAAACGTTAGTTTGGATAAGACTTATGCTATGGACTTAAATGGTCTTTGTATCGGTGTGAAAAATCCTCAACACAAAATCTCCAACTGCGCATTGTCGCGAGCATACAGGATTGGTCGACTTATATCAAGTGGAGGGGGAAATCCTTATATACCGGTGTAGATCCATCCTACTATCATTCTAACACAGGATCTCATCTAGTAAACATCATCTCCACTATGGCTTCAAGTTCTCCATTGCAAGCTCTTGCGGACAGATTCAACCAACATTCCAAATCTGACCTGCTAACAACAAAGAAATGCAGCGAACTTCAAGAGAAGAAGCATTATGCAGTACATTCAATGAAAAAAATGGACACATCGGTTGGTGAAGCAGTCATCGCTGTTCTTGGAGATTCGCCCTACAAGGAAGGAGACAAACCTAAGTTCCAAGTATACCTTCCGAGACGATTCGTCAACGTGCTCATGAACGAAGACCTGGACTCTATCAAACCCGGAATATTTTATATAGTTTCCCATGGACCGTCTGGGAACAACTCTACAGAAATAACGATTCATTTGAACACACCTTTGTAAAACTATCTAAGTTCATAGCTTTGTAAATATTCTTTATTTAGCATAGTTAGTTCTGATATGTATGTCTTACGTTTTACTGTTATTTGTTAATAAATCTTTTTTTAAAAACTCTAACCAATGACCTTGACATAGTTTCTTCAAGACATTATAGCCCTCCCCCCCTCCCACTTAAATTTATTCATCATAAGTAATCAGCCCATCACCGCAACCTTACAAAAAATATACACGTCTTCTGTACGGTACGTAGGTAGGGGACGTTATAGATTGTATATGTAGTACTGACTACAAGCTTCATTCATATACTCCGCTATCCTACAACCACATCAACATGAAGTTTCATCTAGTTCTGTTGGACGAAGTGGATTTGGGAATGTTTCATGAAACACTGTTTCGTCTGATGAGTGGTGATCCACCTCTCCGTTTAAATATTACAATTGAGTTTGACGATATAACGGTTGAAGAACCAAATTCATCACAGTCACCGCCAGGATCTCCAATAGCATCATCTTCACCATATGTTTCGAGTGATCAGCTACCTGTGAAGACAGAGCAAGAGTCCTCGAAGTCCGGGGATGATGTATCTCCGTGATGTTATGTTAAACTGGAAAAACATTAAATGATTTCTAACTACTAAAGTGTCTAATACTTAAAAATGTTTTTTTAAAACTTCTTTTGAATGACCTTGAACATGTTTGAACTTGTTTTATTTGATAACTCTCTTCCCACTGTATTCTGTGCAGTACGTCGGTAGGGTACGTTAATGGTTCATGGTATTTTACTAGCTAAATCCACTCAACCTCTACAACAACATACTCCACAGAAACATGAAGTTCCAACTTGACGCCTCTGAATTCGACATTCTGGATGAAGTAATATGCTATCAACAACTTTATCGTCTGTTAAGTGGTGATGATCCGCAAGATTTATATATAACACTCGAATTTGTCAATAAAACTTTAGGTCAGTCCGATTCCACCCATCCTTCACAAAAAATTCAACTGGTTCTGTCAAACATGGCTGATTTGGAAAGCTTCCATGGATTACTGTTTCGTCTCGTGAGTCGTGATCCTCCGCTGCATTTGAAGATAACAGCCGAGAGTGAGTATGGAGTTTCTAACGAGTTCAATTAATTTCAACCTTTTGTTCAATATTTGTAAGTTATGATTAAAAATATTTTTTAAAACTTCGTTTGAGTGACCTTGAACATGTTTGGACACGTTTGAAGTCGCCGTCAAATTTAGCTAGACGGGGTCAACGCTAAACATTGGTTTTCATTCAGAATAACGTGGCATTGGCGTCCGATTACGAATCAGTGACGTCACACCAACACGTCACACCCGTGACGTCACACACTCCACCTCGTCACCGTATGACGTCACACATACGTCATCACACGTCACAAATACGTAACCACTGATTAAAAACCGCTGAATTTGCGTTTGTCCTGAAAGCCCTATAATGCCTCTACTCCAAATTGATGAGCTTTATTTTCATGAAACTTCTAACATATTCCAAAATATCCTTATCAGCAATTTTTTAATCATGATGTAAAGTTAAATATCAAAGTGAAAATCTAGATATTTACTTATCCTTAATATAATACTCAACCAAAAAATCTGAAGTGGAACGAAAATACATGAACAAACAAACAGGTCAGGGAGCTTGGAGAGTCGAGTAATTAAAACGGGTTTCTTTCGATGGGAGTTGAGTTTCAATGCAGGACGCAAAAACATTTAGCTAGAATGTAAATTGGAGCTTAGATATATTTTTGAATGGATTATATAAAATTTCGAATATAAATATTTTTTCCTTGTTTAGAGTTGGGTATTGTCAAAACTAAACTAAAATCATATACATAGTATTACTGTGAAACACTTCACTTACAATATTTTATATCGTATGTAAAATAGCGGGTTGAGACCATTTTTAATTCATGGTTCTGGTATGACATAATTCATCCAAATTGAGGTGATTTTAGTACAAAATGGCAATTAATCCGTTATTCGTTGTCAGACTTGGTATTGTCAGTTCAACAATTTAATTTGTCCAAGTTTTGTACTTTTAAAATTGTAATAAAATTTGCCTGTTTTGAGATATTGGAGCTTAAAAACTTTAACTATAAGTCATTGATTTTCAACATACACACCGGAAAAAAATTTTCTTAGAAATAATTTTTCTTATTGTTATGTTATAAAGATCCATGCCAAATATGAACTTAATACAATTATTGGTTAAGGGAAAAAATTATCAAGTGTAAAAATAAAGTGACAGCTATAGCGGGTTAACGAAACAGCTTAGGACATACTATATTCCCATGGAATCTTGTTCATTTTGATCCAAGAAATCACTACACGGATTTTCGGTCGTGAGTTTCCGAACACCCTGTAGATATAATTACGATTAGAGCCATGTTACGAAATAATTTTATTTATTTATTTTTTTATAGCTACACCTCTCAACTTCATGGACCAATAGGCCTATGCGGTCATGTAACTAAAGACAGCAATATACCATCGCGGCATGTCAAGTAGGCTAGTCAGAGGTTGCGTTTGTGCGTGTTATGTCGTCTCCTAGGATCGAACCGGGAACTGCAGCTTGTGAGGCCAGAGCTCTCACACTGTGCTGCCACTCTAGTAATCACTAGACTAACTTAATTACAAATAGTTCATGGATGACACCCTCATTGTGTGATAGGCTTAGGCACAGTAATAAATTGTACAAAAAAATAAAAAAAGCCAAAATGATTTGAAGTTTCAGAATTACTTTAAAGATTTCTGTGATCGTTTAAAACAAGATATTCAACTGAGAAAAAATAATTATTACTCTCGTTTGTTTGGTGAAAATAATAATGATGTAAAAAAGCAATGGCGAACTATTAATAACGTGATAGGTAATAAAAGTAAAAAGAAAAATATAGAAGGAATAAATTCAATTAATGATCCAAATTTTTGTTTGACTGATATTAAAAGTATTGCTGAAGAGTTTAATACGTTTTTTACTAACGTAAGTGATAAATTAAGATCTGTTTTAGATGTACCTAATCGTGTTATGAAAATAAATTTAAGAATCTATTTAAAACCAAGCATACCATGCAATCATTCTGTTTTTATGAAACTGATGCAGCTGAGATAAATACTATAATCAACTCACTTCATTCTAATAAATCACCTGGATTTGATGGAATTTCAGCTTATCTCATAAAACAAGTGAGTGATATAATATCACCCATCTCGTCTCACTTAGTTAATTTGAGCTGCAATTCAGGAGTTTTTCCAAATCTTCTTAAGTCTGCTGTAGTTATTCCTTAATTTAAAAAGTGTAATGATCATGATTTAAACAACTATAGACCTATATCTCTTCATAGTGTGTTTTCAAAATTTTTTGAAAAGGCGGTAAAGAAACGTTGTATTAGTTTTTATATTGGATTTTTTTCTGAGAAACAATTCGGATTTCTAGAAAACTTGTCTACAGAAGATGCACTTCTGAATTTTTGTAAGGGCGTTTATGAAGGATTTAATAATAAACTTAGTGTAGGTGGTGTGTTTGTGGACATAACTAAAGCCTTTGATTGTGTTGATCACGATCTATTATTAAATATCATTTTTTTTGCTGGTTTTAGAGGTGTTATTTGGAATTGGTTTAAAAGTTAATTAGAAAATCGTGTTCAGTGTGTTAAAATTAAAGATTTTTATAGCTCTTTTAAGCCAATAGTTTGTGGGGTCCCTCAAGGGTCCGTGTTAGGTCCAATTTTATTCTTGATATTTATTAATAGTCTTTGTTGTGGGCCTTTTAAGGGGTCACTTACTAGTTTTGCTGATGGTACCGCCCTTTGTTACAATTCTTCGTCTCAAACATATTTAAATTTGGATATGCAGTACGATTTAGACCTGATGAAAATATGGTTCATTTGTAATAAACTATCGCTTAGTAATAAGACTAAATTTATTTTGTTTTATTTGAAGGATAGAGTTTCAAGCTTTGATAGTCTTTTTTACAAATGTATTACTTGTCTAACAAATGTTAATAACTCAACTTGTAATAATTGTATGGTTGTTGAACGTGTTGATTGTATAAAATATTTGGGTATTTACATAGATAAGAATTGCAGTTAGAAAGAACATGTTACACATTTAAATAAGTATATGTTATCAGTCATTAGAACATTTTATTATTTGAGAAATATCTGTCCTGTCAAAATTATGTGAGTCATTTATTATTCGATAGTGCAAAGTAAACTACAATATGGAATCGTATGTTGGGGTGGGATTTACCTTTCAAATTTAAATTCAGTAATTGTAGCACAGAAGAAGATTTCAGAATAATCGTTCGTGTTCGGAAGACCGATCACGCTTTTCCTTACTTTAAACAGTTGGGTATTTTACCTTTGCGTCATTTATATGTTTTTCGAGTTTTGAGAATCTTTTTTAATAGAGGTGGCCATGTCCTTGGTAATTTGAACATTTATTCTAGCAGGCTTAAGTTGCAAAATCGAGTAGTTTTACTGAAGGCTAATAATGAGGCTTTTCGTAGGTTTTTCACTTTTTGTTCTTTAAAATTTTTTAATCAGTTGCCATTAAATTTAACTTTATCAGAAAGTCTTAGTAAATTCCTAAGAAAGCTAATTGAATGGCTTTTTCACATGAAGATATTGAGTTTTTGTCTTTGTAAAAATAAAAGTTCGTTTTTCTGTATCTTTTTTCAGACACTCAAATTATTTTCTTAATATATTTTGTATTATTATTCTTTTATTTTTTATTATTATTAAATATATTTGTGTTTACTTTAATAAGCACTCCTTACTGGAAATATATTCATAAATAAAGTTTTGAATTACCTAAATTGTTAATTAGGGGGGTTGCTCGGCACTAGGCGTCCAGTTTGTAATGGTGTCTCAACACGTTTCATCAAATGAGACACCTAACCACATTTTTTCCAATTATCTTTTAATTAATCTTATAATATGTGTATTATGGTTTGTAAACCATGTTATTCATAGTTTGTTATACTCTTACATCTTTTTTTATGTTGTAATTATTGTGGAAAATTTGTGGGAATAAAAATCTTGAATCTTGAAAATCTTGAATTTCAAATTTAGTCATTGAATGGGCCGATTGAATTTTTTCTATCACTTGGCATAACTGAGAGATCACTATCACTAGGAGGCCTTACAAAAATTAAATATACTTCAAATGGAAATGTAACAACCAATTTCTTAAATTTCACCAGTGCGTATTTGCATTCAATCTTTTCAGTTATATGATAGGTAGGACTAAGAACAAAATTTATAACTAGTGTAGATAAACCGATTTAGTTTTTAAGTTTGCAAATATATCTGAAAGCTTTTTAAAGCAGTTTGGTATTTTATTCGTGAATTATAAATTAAGCCTACAGTGTCGACTGTTGGGACGTTGTAAGGAGAAGATAACAATTACGTGCTTACAGTTCGCAAGTGCTTACACTCACTTAAAAAACCTCATTAACTCGCTCGTCCCATAATATTCTCTTTACAAATGAACTTGGCATTTTTTAACAGATGATACCATCAACGGATATTATGTTATTTGGATACTCACATGAATACTAACTTAATACGGAACACTGGTTTAACAGTAACTTTAGATTTTTCCTTTGAAAATTGTTAAATGCTAAAAGCTTTACTAGTTGTCATTTTTGTTAATAACCTCAGGGTTGTGACAGAAATATTTTGTACAATTATTCACTGATGCAATTGCAGAAAATCGTTTTAGCATACTTTATTTTCAATTGGATACAGTATTTATAACTATGACTTGTAGTAGGTATTATAAATCGTTAGGACCCGGACGTTCCAATTTAGAAACACCCGGTTTTGCCTAAAATTCAATAGGTATTGTTGTTTTATGTTAATGGTGTGACGTTTTTATAAATTATTAAGTAAAGTTCGAACTATAAGCTTATATTTCATTTATTTCAAAGAAGAATAAAGATATCGTGCTCCAAGTGTTGAACTACATGGATTATGTTGAAAGAATCTACAGTGAGTGTTATCATTACAGGATCTGTGTAATAGATTCAACCCAGATTTATGTTCTGGCAACAAAACGGGCAGGACAAATGGCTTGTCTCCTGTCGCTATACATCTTTTTACAGCTACTAATTCAACCCAAGCTATTGTAATAATATATTGTGATTGTCTTTGAATATATAACAGTTTTAATAGTGTTTTATGTATTTATATATCTTAAGCCTTATCTTAATAACTCAAGGAAACCATTGAAAAAATTTTGCTTAAATTAAAAGTTTCACTGGAAAAGCGATTAATATAATTGATATTCTAAGTCTCAATTAAAAGAAGATAAAAGTAAAAGATAAATAACGCCATCTACTTTATAAACCTTTAAATATGCATTTTTTTGTAATTTTTTGTCGTCCTAAAGCTACGATTTACATTATTGCTCTTCCATTACTTAAATTTATTAAATCTATGTAATATGTATATAATATTAGCAATCAAAGTTATTGCACAACAAGTTATTTGGTATGTAATGAATGAGTCTCAGAAAACTTCAGTAATGATTATACATGTGAAGTGTAGGCAGCAGTACATTGTACAACGGACGAATCTACACCTTTATTGTGTTTTTTTTTTTTTTCAATAAATTCACACGTAATTGATATCTCATTTATTAGATACAACTAAATAAGGTAAATACCCCCGTCATGGCGTAACTGTTGAATCTTAACTCTCCGTTGGTGGCACCCAAAAAGTTACATCATGCGTTGGACTGTATCAGATTGATACTTTTGCATTTTATTTAACCCATTGGCCTACCTCTTTCCTAGACCACAAAGACCCCCAGGAAATCCACTTTTTCTGGCACTTTTTTAGACTTACAAAAACTGCTGTATCTTTGGTGTTTATTGTTGGATTGACCTGAAATTATTGGTGATTGTAGCTTATTGAATATAATTATTAGATAAATATATATATTACATATATATTTATATAATATACACATTATATATATATATTACCTAATATATATAGGCCTATATAGGCCTATGTATTTATTTATTTCCATATTTACCTAAACATAAAAATAGTTAAATTATTTTTTTTTAACAAATTAATATTATCAATAGTTCCTTGAAGTAGTTCATTATTATCAAATGAACTTCCATATAATAGTCATCGAGACCTCCCCAAGGCTTAGTAGGCCTAGCCTTTTTGTATGATGTTGAAGTGGGCATGTTTCAAAAATAAATAAATTAATAACAAACAGGTAAATAAATTTTCCCTGTACTTACTTTATTTTTAGTTTCATTTATAGGACCTCTATTTGAAGAGATAATGTCATCACTATCGTCAAATTGTTATGTGGTAGGCCTAGGTAACAACAAGTTTGAATATTACTTTCAGGATCGGATACTTCTCCTTACCGTACCAACACAGTTCAAGTGTTACTCGGTCCACAAATTAATCTTCATTACCTTCTTCATTTGAAGATAAGTTAAGTCACAATTATCAACAAATCTAAATCTATCAATTTTACTTGAGCGCAAGCGAAAACTGCGTGACATCGCGACGTAAACACAACCTCAAAACTTGCACTAGTTTGTTTACATTATTAATTATTTTCTGAAGATCAGGATTGCCAACCAATAGATTGAAATTGTGGTAAAACTAATGCAGTTTATCGTGAAAGCAACAAGTGACCCAGTACGTGCTGCTACCTATTGGATAAAGCCGTAACTGATTGCACTGTTGGACGACGAGAGTATCTTGTCGAAGTATTCTGGAGCGCCTGAGCGGCCGGACGAGATGGACTTGTCAAAGTAGGCCAATGGGTTAATGATATTAAGCAGTTCGTTTTTTAGTTATTAACTATTAACTTTTGGTTAAATCATTAACTAAGATCTGAATATTTTGGAATATCTGAATGTCATTTAATTACTTAGTTATTAATACAGAAATTTTGGTATATTTTTTAAAATTATATCTAAAAACTATTGCATACTCTATGTAATTATCACAAACGGAAAATGTCGCACCGTATAAAAATTATTAAAAAAATTCAAAATTAGTAAAAATACCAATATATATATTCATTTATTAAAAAGCTTAGTTAATAATAATATATTGGAGACATATTGAAGAAAAAACTATACATAAAAATGATAAAATGGTGTATAAAATTTAACAAGTAGATAACTCACTTATAAAACAAAAAAGTTCGCACCGTATCGCATTTATAAAAAGTTTTAAAAATAGTTAAAAATGCAATTAGATACATTTTAATTATTAATAGCATACTTAAATTATATTGAAAAACTATACATAGTACGATAATAATTATGTATAAAATGTAACAAGTTGACAGCTTAATTATAAAACGGGAATGGTCGCACTACATGAAAGTGATAAATGACCTCGAGAGCAGCACGTGTTTACCCGTTTAGACCTGTAACATCACTGATCGGTTATGGGGGTGGTTTGAGGTCTCGGTTAGAGAAATGGGGTTTTTGAAACCGCTGACTACTAAATGGCGGTAGTAAAAAAGGGCTTGTATCAAAATGACCATGTGCAACCTACCAAGGGTTAAATTAAATTAGATAGTTTCTTCATTTTTACCTTAATAATCATACGGGGTTGAGTGTGTAGCTTTACTGCCATTTGAATGATGTACGCAAATATTTAGGATAATTATTTCTTAATAATGGTACTTAATAAACTGTAACACATTCTTGTATATTAATCATTATCACCCCACAAGCAGCATCGATGTAGATTTGCCCTTAAGATTTGTGGGAGGGGGCTGGGTAGGGGGTTGGCCGCTATAAGTTAAAACCTACATATTGAAAATGCGTACCAATTTTGAATAAACTAAGTCTATAAACAAGTAAAATCAAGGGTTATGGGGATTTATCTATGAATGAAAAAGGGAATTATATTTCAGTAATTTAATCTTAACCACTTAAGGTAAGTTGAAAATTCACAGGACTAGGATGTTGATGTTTTTTTTCAGCCCTTTTATGATAGTTTAATTTTGTAAATTTAGGCGATGAAATAATAAAAAGACATTGAAAGTTTTTAAACCCTAAAAAAAAAAGTTTTTAAACTGAAAGTAAACCAGTTTTCATGGTAAACTTAGCCAAGTTCCCAAAATCTTTTAATTGAAACTGCCTCTTTCCCTGTACTAAATTTCATTGCAAAAATATATTCTGCCAAACAGATTATACTCTTTGAAGACAAATTTGAAAAAAAAATGCTTTTTGAATTATTCTGGGGATTTTGAAACAAGGCCTCCCATAAAAAAGACCTTTGTTCTCAGTAAATTTCTAATGTAATTTATTTTTTATTTATTTATGTGATATCATATTTTCCCCGTAAACACTACAGGAACGTATGACTAGGTTAATCTTTAAATAGTGAACGTTCCTCATTAGTTGCTGTCTTATCATAAAAGTAAGTAAAGACTAGGCTTTACATGAATCATTTTAATCATTTTAAGTTTTAAGTTTTGAATAATTTTAAGTTTTAAGTACATTGCCGTACTATTTTAAATGAAACACACAATGTACATTTAGTATTGGGTATTGGAAGGTCAACTTTAGACGATAATTTTAGAAAACCATGAACGATTTTATTGAAATTTTAGAGTTATGTAACAATTATGACTCATGATAAATATCCAGGACTAGTTTTTATACAAACCAAATATGTTTACCTCATCTGGACCTAATTTGAATAGTTAACAGTGATATAAATCTTCTGTATATCAGAGAACTTGAGTGTTAGCATTACAGGATCCTCGTGATAGATTCAACTGAGATTTATGTCCCAGCAACAAAACCGACGAAACAAATGGCTTGTCTGCTGTCACTACGTTTCTTCCCAACGCGACTAACTCTGCTTGGGCTAAACAGTCACTATTTTGTGAGCAAAATTATTTGACATTAAATATTTACCTGAATTGCATGTATACACAATCCAAAAAATAGCAAAAAAATGGTTTAAAATACCTGCTGTCTAGTGATCCAAGGGGGTTAGTTTTCACACCACCACGGTTTCGGGTCCTGTTGACCCATTTTCAAGTATACACAATTAGAAATGCTTAATCCTTCAAGTGAAGTTGTCATTACAATAAAATTAAAAGGAAACACGGAATTACACGCACACGATACATTTACGAATAAAAAACTGGCCAGAATTTAACACGAAAACCACTGCGTCGGCAACGAGTGATGAGTCATGACTGCCGGCGCGTGTCTTGATGATGGCGTAATCCTCCTACTACCCCTGTCCATCTATATCTCGTCTGCTGTTCCGTTTGTCTCCGGTGTCGCCACTTATACTCATTGCTTTAATATAAATTGTGTTGGATTCAAATGAAAGTTTATCATTTAACAGATGTTGGGGTTGCTCTTTGGATGATCGGTATATTCTATTTTACTCGTGTAATGTCCTTTTTTGCAAATATATAGAATTTGTAAGTTTTCATTGATTCCAGTCTAGTTGTGTTTTGAAAAGATCAGATGGTTTGCGAAAGCAGATTTGGTGGATTTCATATTCAAATATTCATTGAACCTTGTACTGAAAGACTGGGAAGTTTGGCCAATATATAAACTGGGACAGTCACCACATTTAATTTTATAAATTCCTGTACTGTCTATGTCATTTTTATCTGCTATATTTTTTATTTCTTATCATGTGTGAAAGTTTATTATAATATATATATATATATATATATATATATATATATATATATATATATATATAAAGTGTCACACATGATTTTCCGACAGTAAGTTTCTACTACTTCCCATAAATGATTTAAATTATATGAATAAAAATACAAATACTTAACTAACAACAATAAAAAAGTTTAAAATATTCATCCAACACTAACATAAACAAAATGTGTACTCTATGAAATTCCGGATTTTTATTAATTTTGATATAAATTCCTTTTGCGTTACAGCAGTTACCAAGAATCGTGGTAGAGGACATTGAAGATCAAACAATAGACAGTAAACTGACCCGACATCAACTGATCAATCAATTGAACGTCAAAGCCTAAAGGATCAAAGAATCGCCCTCTCCGAGGAGCTGTTTGCTCTGTTTTGTGTAATGACTTAGCCTCCTACACAAAGGGATACCTATCATATTTACTGGAAAGCAACAATGCGGGGGTGAAGTGGGCGGTCCCAGTCTCCCCATCGGTATGCTATATTTTTATTTCATAAACAAACCTCTCTCTTATAAGAAAATTTTGATTGTCCTTATTTGAAACGATTTTTATACTCTACTAATATAGTTTTAAAATGTAATTCTTCTTTTATTAGTAAAATGTATTTTAACATATTTTTTACATAATATTTTAGAGTAAACAAGAATTTTATATAACTGGTAGTTTGTGTATTAAAAAGACACGATAGTAAATTGTAGTTTTATAATGTACTTTATATTATTTATAAAATTACATTTGTTACAGTAACCGCTATTGGTTGTTTACATGTGCTTTTATTTGATCGTGTTTTAAATTTAATTTTCTTCACTATATATCAAAAGTAGATATTTTCGATGACAGATGATATCAACGAACATAACTCCTTCCGAACTTCTAATTTAGAGGAAGGGAAAACCGATCAGCAGATTTTCCTTCTCTTTAAATATACTTTCGATGACCTTAATTAGTTCTCCATTTACTTACTAAGCACGCTCGTGTTTCTTTATCGTTTATTTTTATAATATAAATCAGCTGCCTTATAATCCTTACAAATAAATGTCAAAGCGTGGATGTTTGTTACGCTTTCACGCAAAAACTACTCGACGAATCATCATGAAGCTTTGTACACATATTCTGGGAGGTACTAGAAGTAACATACTTCTATTAAAGAAAAATTATTTTTTACGAAAGATTAAAAGAAATTTTGTAAAAAAAATCTTAAAACCGATTTGATCTTTTTTTATTGGTTTCTAAGAAACAAATTAAATGAAAAATTGCAATTTTAGGTATTTCAGCGATTTATTATATATAGGGAGAGAGTGACAGCGGGTGAGCGTGACGGCGAGTGAGCGTAGCGAACGAGCCAAACCTGACGAGTAACGCGAACGAAGGATCGGTGAAAAGGTATTATAATATAAAATAGTACTTGCTCAAGTTAATCCTTTATGTGAATTATTATGTTAAACTGAAGCACATATCGGGAAACGCCACTTTGGGTACCGTACTTGTAATGAAATATACATACATACTTCACTTTAACGTAAAGACTAACATCAAGTTTTAAATGAAAATAAAGACTTTAGTTTATAATAATTTAATCGACTAATTTTGAAATGAACTTCCATGTCATGGAATCAGCTTAAATTGCCAATGCTTCACAGGTGTTTCCCAATAATGAATGGCTTAAAATGATTTGAAGTTACATATTTGCCTTATCCTGGATCATGTTTTATAAATCGACTCTTTGATACCTGATTATTTTATTGGGATGAGTTGATGATAGTAATACCATACCGCAACTGGAAATTTAGACATTTTGTTTAAAAGTAATTTTAAAAAATTCTAAATGTAACTCTTAGTAATACAATATATAACCGTTAATTTGTATAGCCAAATCGCTATTTAACAGGTTTTCAATTTATGGTAGTAATGATTCATTTTATGCTCTCCAACATCACTCAAATAGGAAGAATTAACTTTCCAACATCGTATACTAATGGAATAGTTTTCATCCGTACCCCAAATACAAAAATGTTCAGATACTGCAGATTATCAATCAACCCTAGATATTAGGTAAAGTTTCAACAAAGTCTATTATTATTAGTTTTAAATTAGCTCTATTGCTATTTTGTTTATTTTATGACATGTATAGTTTCCATAGAATAACAAAAAATAAAACCGTCAGTAACTTTCAATAACCCTGTATGATTGCAGTATCTGAGGGTCAATCATTTGCTCTTAAAATTATACAATTATTTATCAGTAATAATTAATTCAAAAATTCACATTAGGTCATCTTCGACCCCGAGTCCAAATAAGGGCTGTTCAACACGCGCATGTTCGCTCCGCTCGCTCAAACTTCAAAGTATTTTATAAGGACGCTGCACTCTAAATTTTGAGATTTTGGATTGTGGATTATGAATAAATTATGAATAACACTGAATAATGAATTTTTCGATGATTTGCCTTCGAAAAACCGAGTTTACCGAGTTGAGTTTGTTAAAACCCACTGTAACATGTGGGTTTTACTTCTTCGGTTATCTGGAAATTATTGTTGAATACATATTTTTTGTATATGAATCGCACCTCATCAAATTGCATATTTTAATTTTTTTATTTCTTTAAACAGCAATGATAAGTTTAAAAAGTGATTAAAAACTGAAAAAGTATTTTTTTTTTCATGGTATCATGCAATAATTCAGTAACAGGCTACAATGCAAAACATGTTTAAGTACTGGAACACGTGGTTGTACTTTGTCAGTTGAACCAGGTGTTTTCAGTTTTCTTTCGTTTTGATGTTTTAACTCGTTGGGTCATATGTTTAATTATTTCTTTCAATTGAAGATTATAATGATAAGATTTTTCCTATTACAGATACCTGTATATATATTATGTTTATCCCACAACTTAGTTATATATCAAGTTTGGCGAGAATAGTTACAGCCGTTTCCATACAAACCCATTAACACATACATCAAACAAAAACGGCATAGTAATGTGACAAAACTAGATACGTAGTGAAATCTGTTTTTGAAGTACATAGCGGCTTAGGTAGATGAGAGTACAACCACAAACGTGAAACAGTATTAACCGTGGAGACAAATAGTCTAGATATTTGGCATTGGTTCCAATCTCTGCATCATGATTTACACTCACCGCTCGCGAATGTGCAGTCCCCACACTGATGGCACTGATATGTTACTATGTTTGGCTTTATTTTCCATTATTCAATAATTACGATTAATATTTTAATTTTATTTCATGAACAAATATTAGATTTTATATATTATCAAACTTATATCTTTGTTTGTTATACGAGTCAAAAAGAGTTAACAAATATTATGTTTTACATAAAAGTGTTAGGTACTCAGATTTATCAAATATACAAATTTCGTTAAATATTAATAAAAAACCTCTTATTCCATGACATTTCAAAAAGTATTAAGATGATTCAATATGCCCATACGTTTTTGTCTTATTTTTGTTTTTTTTAGATTATTGATTTAATTTGTAAAATGTCATAAGTTGTAGGAAAATATTACTTATTTAAATTTTTTAATTTTTAGGAAAATTTCCTCTTATTATCAGAATAGCCTTTGTTTAAAAACAAAGAAAACAACAAAACATTGTTATAAAGGATAGGAGTAAGAATTTTAATTAATTACCATCATATAAAGTTAAAGGGAGGTGATGTTGTTCGCGTCCGCAGCATTCCATTAAAGATGCACGTACTCCCCGGGTGGTGCTAAACGAACAACAACTTTGGCAACTGAACTATCACGCACGTGATATCACAGATATGTCAGCTGCCAGACAAAATGCAAATGGCCCTTTTCAGGGCCAATAATATATATATATATATATATATATATATATATATATATATATATATATAATATATATACTGTGTTAGCTCTATAAAGAGAGATCAGATATTTTAGCGTTTATCTTTTTACATCAATGACTCAGGTGTACACCGCAGAATTTATTTTCCTATTCTCAAAACCTGGTGGCTGGCTAAATTAGCCATACGATGTATATATGTATATATAAAGTTAAAATTTCATATTTTTATAGAATTTTATTATGTAATTAAAATGTTTAACACTCTATAAATACTGAGAAAAAATGGGATCCTGTCATACATTACTACATTGTGAGATACAGTTTTACTGATTCAATAAACAATTTGAAAGTGTGCTATAGAGTTCAGGAACGCTTTGTAAATATTGGCGAAGAATGGAATAAAAATCCTTCTTTGTGAAATTGTGCTTAACAATTTTTCCTAATTGCTAAAGTGACTTTACAGGAATTTGTATGAATTATTAATATATTTTTTTATTATGATATTCTCTTCTTTTGTAGTACTAATGCTGCAACATAATATTTATACAAAATAGTTACAATGTAAAAAAAAGATAAAATATATTTACCAAAGCATAGTTTTAATTGTAGTTCTGTGTTAGGTAGGAATCTATATATATATAATACGTGATGCCCTTTTTTTGTTAATACTACTCCTCCCTTATTTCTGGACCAATTTTAAAGTTTGAAGTGTCAAAGAATGGTCTCAGTTCGTAGTTTTGCAATAAGGTGTTAGATTTTTGATATTTTAATTCTGAAGCTCACGGGAAGCCCTCAAAGTTCAGTTTTTGTCCGTTAGATTAACATTGGGAACAATTTATATTGAATTGCTAAATAAAACAGCTGTTGATAGTTAAACAAACAAACACATATGTTAAAAGCTGAATAGAAGCAAATTGAACTGGTACTGAAATATCAACACAATTTCATACTTTAATACGAGGAGTGTCTAATCTGAGGTTTTAACCTTTTCTCAAAATGTAGCGGGTAGACTTTGTTTGAACGTTTTATTTACGTGTAGACCTATATGGGCACAAAAATAAGATTAGTAACTTAACCCTAGAAAAATTAATTTTTCTGTACGAACTAATTAATTTTGGAAATTAACGGATTAATTAATTAATTTCGGAAAGCAATAACGGAAGGTGACAAATATTAAAATAGAACTTAATTTTGTGGGTATGGGTTTTCAAACTGCTGTGAACTATATAATTTACAGGAAAATTAAGGAAAAGGGATGGTTGGTTGTAGGCGTAATAATATGTTTGTTTACTACAACAACTACGTAATCTTAGCTAATTTAGATCTAAAAGAACAACCACCAATTCTCAACACTATCACATTGATAAGTTGGAAAATTAGTAATGAAGATCGATTGATGAAACATCAATAATGTTTAATCTGATTTTCACTTTAATTTGATTTGAATTCAAAGTGACTCCTGTTCATCACCATTTAATTAATGATGCTTTCTAACAACTGGTCGATGTTAGATAGTAACAGGACTGGGGTTTGGACCGTTCCCCGTCAAAACGTTAAAAAATGCCACTGGCTTATATAGACACTAGAAAAATTAATATGGAGTTAGGTTTAATTACCAGGTATACTCCTATAACTGCAGCGCATTGCGCTGCATGGGCTCCCTAGTATATAGTTAATTTATATGAAAAAGTAGATACCTAAATATAATTCTTTCTTTTAACTAATCCTAGCATGCGTGCATTTATTAAAAAAAAAAAAAAAAAACCTTTAATAATCAGTTAAAACTTTAACCTAGCAAAAGTAATTAACAGGTTAGCAATGTCTTTGCTTAAATCCAAATGCTTTGGTAAAACGCCCCACTTGAGCACAAATTGCGTCAAATTAAACACCCCTGTCGCCCGGCGTCGCGTTTGTGGTTTACTGTAGCTAAATCGAATTTGATTACAGGGACCATATCATGCGGCTCCATTGCTACACAATTCTGGCATGCGTTTGACAAGTGGAATCACAATATCTCAGCGCAGATTAATTATTACATCTGAAAAATCATACACTGAATAAATCTGGTTTGCTAGTTGTAGCATAAAGTAATTACATTTTAAATCAAATAACCCTAAACTTTGATACATAATGCACATTCATATTTAAATAAACAAAAATAATTTATTTTTAACAGCTGTGGTTATAGATATGAAAAAATTTTGATGATTTAATTAATACAAATTTCTATACTACACATTATAAAGATAAATATGTAAACTAAATTTTACTTCATCCATCAAATAAATATTATTATATTTGTTATATTTGAATTTTATACAGTAATACAAGTATGGTATATTTGTATATATGTATGTATGTTTGTATGCACACGGATCTCAAAAACGGCTCCAATGATTTTTCTTCAAACTTTGCGAATAATGTAGTTCTGGGATAAAAACAATATATGTTAAATGATATAAGTATTATTGCTTTATAATTATAAATTGAAGTTCTAAAAATTTTAACATTGGTGTTATATAATAAAAAAATCTAAGTAAATATATTATGAAAACAGCTGACTCAACTGTCAAAGTCCAGACCACGTGTTTTAGTATAAACATGTGGTTTTGCACTGTAGCCATTTACTGAATGATCCTACAGTACAATTAATAATAAAAACTATTTATAATTTTTAAACTTACTTTTATACTCTTCATTGCTAAGGTTTAGATAAACAAAAATAAAGTATAAATGATAAAACGACTTCTTAATATGTAGAATTGCAATTGAATGTAAAAACAAAACGAAAATCATTATCAATGATGAAATCAGCTGTTTGAAGCTAGCAGTAAAAGCAATGTGTTACAGATTTCACATTTGTTCTACAAATATACACCAGCACCAGTTCTCCTACATTAAAACATTGTGAAAGGCGAGTGAGCGAAGCGAACGACCTCATCGTGAAGGCCAGGGAGCGGATGAACTCGTCTTGAATACAAACAAGCGTCATTTCAGCGCACCATATGTTAGTGATGTTACTATAAAGAATTGTTAAAGTTTTGCTCGGTCCCCAGGTACTTTACTATTATACAGCAATTAATAATTATCATGGTAGAGTAGATGCCTAATTGAACAACTAATAGTAATGCAATGGTAAAAATTTGCAGTCTCAAACCATGATACTACTTGAATTACTTTTTAACGTTAAGCCATAAAAACAATATAATCACTTATTTTTTATTTATTTATTTTTTTTTTTTTTACAATGATTGGGAGACTGAACTTCATTGTCAAGATTTATTACTAAGTTCAAATTGTAATACAACCATTTGTAAGTTTTTTAATATTAACTTTTTGTCTTTTTTTATTTATTTCTAAACATCATATTACTTTTAGAATAATTATCGTCAATAACAACATTTAAAAGTATATGCGTTCACAATACTATGATACGGAAATGTTTACTCATATTGACATTAAAAGAACAGTAATTTATTGATCGGACTGAATTTATTTACTTTTTAAAACGAGTATTCCATAAATATTTTAATTGTTTTAAGAACTTGAAAATTGTCATATAACATTAACTTAAAATAAAATACTTTTTTTACTAAAATTAAGTAAAGTAAAACGTTTGTAGTAAGTCGTAAATAATCAATCAGCGCTAAGAAGATTACCGCCGTCTTGTCTGAAGCTATTCAGACTTCAGCCTATGTCTACGGGCTCCTTCAAGTGTTTCCTACAGCCGGCTTATTGACAACCAACTTAGATAATTAACATTCTGTGTTCTATTTTTATGATCGACTATAAAATGAAACCTTAAAAATGTAATTACAAATATCACTAAAAAAAAAACTCAGCCAATCACGTTACCTTATGAAATTTTACCCTAAAACATTAACTAAAACACGTAAGATCGCCATTTCGTAAAATGTAAACAATTCGACATTCAATTTTTTTTAAAGTTATGGTAGAGCGGTAATTCAGTTTACTTTTTTACCTTTCAAATAATATAGTTTAATTTTAAAGATATTTATGTGCTGACTTTACTATTATTAAGCCAATATAATAAACTGATCGATATTTAATTATTAAATTAATTTAATACTGTTTTATAAACTTGATGCAGTAGGCTAAATCTATAATGTTTTAGACAAAACTACAAGTAATATAAAAGGGCACTTATTACTGAAAACAACACAGCCCGTGGAAGAGATTTGCTGCAGAAATGCTTTTAGCAGAACCTTCCCTGAAACGTTCTTCAAGACCAAAGTGTTATGTAAACATTAGAGAGTACATTTATATAGTATTTTAAACATCCTACTTTTTATATAACTCTAGAAACTCTGAATTAAAACATGGCAATATTGTTATTTTTTAAACGAATTAGTTGTAAATATTTTTGGGGAATAAAATAATTTTTATTAAACTGTGGTGTTTTTATTCTATGAGTATTATTAAAAATTTTGGTCATATTTTACTAACATTGGCTTAGTTTATTTTTCGTTACAAAAAAAGTTATTTTTGAAGAACTATAAGTATATTACAGTAAATGATTGGTATTAAAAAAATTAATTACCATAAAACCTACAATGTCTAAGCCCTTACAAGACTTTTTTTAAACGTCTTTATGTAAAATATATATTTTCCATTAGCACAGAAAAGCCATTTGGTGTGTCGATAAAAAATATTTTTTGTATGGAGTTGAATTGGAAAAGAAATTCTTGTTTTCATAAAAAAAAGATTTCGCGGTAGGCCTACATAATACTGGCAGAACATAATAAAAAATTATTTACTGTAGTAATTAGTTTGTGTACGTCTCTTCTATTTCATTAAGAACCAATGCTATGAAAGTTTTACATGTTCATCATAACACTCAGCTATATTTTATATTTTATTTAAGGATCAAATGTATAATCTTTAGGCTTACGAATCTGAGTAACGGTAACCATCCTCTGTTGCTGCTACCTAAGTGATTGGGATAACTTCCAAAGTGAAGCCGCAAAGTTCGTAGTAACCAAGGCAAACTTCGCAAACGATCTTTCAAGACCACACAACTAATTTTATCCAATTTCGTAACAGTTTTTGTACCCAGCAATTTTTATTAATAATTGATAATCTGATTGATAAAACTACTAAGTATAGTTTTAATAATTTATGTATTGTGTTATATTCATTATGTTACTTTTTCAGTCCAGTTATCTATTAACGGAATTATTGAAACAGGTGGTTTGTTATGTATCGGTTATGAAATTTAAGTTAAAATTTGATATCAGCATATTTAAACTGTTTAAAATAATATAACTTAAATCATTGGAATACAGCTTTGTAAACACTATACTGTCATCTTTGTCTGTGTAGTTTAACAAGGTCAAATCACTATACCTGTACTTAAATATAATAAATTTGTCATAACTCTTTACCAATTATTACGCTTTATTTAATTTAGCATACGGTTGGGAAGACTATTATTTGTAAAAAAGGTAATGGTTCGTTGTTTAAGTACTTAAAAAAGTCTTTATTTAATTATAAATTTGTTTAATTATTAATTTTTATATATTGCAGTTAGAGTTTTACTTTTTAGACTAAATAAATGACTAATAGCCTTAACGTTATGAGAAAATAATTTAGCCTTAAGTTCCAAAGTTACAAAGTTCCAGAAATCCTTACTTATTTTTTTACAGATTTTTTTAAGTAATGAAACTGTGTACATGTATCTGTATGGTTAAACCAAATTTTCAGATTACTAGTAATTTTCCTCCCCAAGGAGACACAATTTTTATATTCACCTATTGGGAGTGAACATAAAATACTAAATGTAACCATGGTAGATATGTACATTTAAGTGAAGGTATCATTCTATTATTACAAAAAATTCCGCAAACCGAACTTTGACAACATGGACAAGACGAAAATTTCATATGGTTAAACATTCAATATCATCTTATTGCCGAATAAAATTATTTAATATGTCTTGATATAGCCCTAGTTTAACTGTTGAGTTCGAGTTTGTGTCAAAGCGCGTTGGAATTGAAATATGACATAGCATAATGTTTTTTAATACACCTCATTTATCAGTTATTAAATATCAGGGACTTCTGAGAGAAAAGCCATACATAAAAAATCATTGGACATTTTTGTGTTATGCAATAATTTTTTAGGGATATCCATTCTGAGCAACCTACAAAGGTCAAGTATATCGGAAGTTAGTGTTTTTATTTCAGCAATATGATTAATAAAGCTGAGTTTGATTTCCCGCCATTTTAGACTCGTTAATCAGTCAAAGGTTGGTTTTAGGCATGTAATTAACTAAAAGACACCTTTAATTATACACTCTTCTATCGTTTAAGATTTCCTTCTAATTCCCTCCCTATGAGGTAAAGGTCCAGAGGGATAAAAAAGCATATACATGTCTGAAAGATTTATTAAATTATTCAAATATATGGGTGAATTTTTATTACTTTAACTAAATTTGTTAAATAATTATCAAAACTTTCTACCGAAACATATTTAACTTTTAAGTTCCTAATAATTTGAATGATAATGTGTCGTAAATGATTGTATAATATGTTATGTTTTTATATTTATACATATATTAATTATATGAACATTGACGTTTATATTTAACAAAAATTAGCATGATAAAATGTGTTGTTTTATATATATTTTTTAATTTTAAATTAAAATAAGGCCTACTCATATAATTTCATTAATTATTATGTGCATTTTAAATTTTTGTTAAAAATCAATCGTTAAACATGAATTTCTTGTAAAATTTGTATAGTTTATATCACACAACTACTTTTTGTAACACAAGCGTTGTATAACGCCTGTTGCTACTGTTAAACGAATGGCGTTGTATAACAGCATAGTAATCCTACTGTTCGATGAGGGCTCCACACCCATTACTCCTTTAAGGTTTCCAAAATTTTCTTTTGGTTTTTAAGTATCAAGCGTTTAACAGGATACAGATAAAATTTCGCCTTTCTTTGAGTTTTATTATTTACAACTTGTAATTTATTAATATCAGAAAATTTGTCTTTAATCTAAGCAATTTGAGAATCGTCAAAATGTGCCACGTCCAATATCCTGGTTCGTTTGAAAATATCTTTATTGCGTTTAGAATCTCTTTCAAATGACGATACGAATCATAGGTAGACCTTTATGTAATATACATCGCATGGCTTTCATTGCCAGCCACCAACTTCTGAGAAATATAAAACATACTCTGCAGTGCATAGTTCTGCGTCAATTCATTTAAAACTTAACTAAAAAAAAACATTTTTGATCTCTCTTTGTAAAGCTAAATCCAGGACGCTAAGCCATTGCAGCCCAGCTTCCCTTGCACAATGCTGACCTATTAACCCTTCGAGGAAAGCACTCAATGGGCACTCAGTGGCTATGTGAGTCACAGTCTGGAACTCCGCTCCACAACCGCATGACTGGTCTTCTATCATTCCTCATTTATCTGTATTTCCAATAATTACATCTTCTTACCTCAGTGTGGAAACAATTGAGAACAGTTCATTGCTTCCGAGGAAGATCCATACCACCTACTGTACTGTTAAGGTCGGGTCATCAATTAAAAAGTGATTCCAACCTTGGAAAGAGTCCCAGGAGGAAGTCCAATCGGTATGGATGGAAAACTTTGTCTCCGTCAAATGGGGTGCTGTCCGCAGTGGTGGTCTTCGCGACCTCAATCGGCCCATCTCCTGGGGCAGTTAATCATGTAATATTCCCTAGTAACTGCCTCACTTCCTCTTATTTCAGGTGGAGCGATATTGCACAGCACCGGGAGACAAGGTTCAGGAGTTGTCATGAATGTACAAATTTTAAAAACTTTAACTTTAACTTTAAAAACTTTAAACTTTTTAACTATAATACTATAGTTAATGGTTCTCATAATTATGTTAAGCTACATACATACATACATACATACATACATCCCGCGTCGCCCCGTAGACCGCAGACGGCATGGGACCAGTCTTCAAATTCAGTCCATCCCCAGATTGCCATAAGGAGGGGAATAGGTCATGAAGGTAAATACAATGTTAAGAAGTATACTAATGGGGTGTTGACAAGATTAACCCACTCAATCAAAATTCATCCAGAGAGTAAAGACATCTGTCCATAAGAAATACTTTGAGTTGAGACAAAAATTTATTTAAATTCTGAATTTCTTTTAGAGACTTTGGGAGCTTAGAATAGAATCTAATTCCCTGATACCAAAGCTATGTAATAAAACATGTATTAAACATGTTTAACATGTCTAACATGTTTAACATGTTAACATGTTTAACATGTCTAAAGCTATGTATAAAACATGTGTGCCTAAAGTAATAAAACAACCAACAAACATTGCTAAGAAATATCATTGAAATCTACTTTTAAAGTTAGTGTTGCTGTATACGTCAATCAGACATAACGCATTGCTAATTGCTAGTTGCTTAGCATTACGTTAGGCACTTCGATTAGAACGTTCATTCATAAGGGCTATGAATATATTGTAATTGATAGACATCTAGTGTACCCTTTTCAAAAAAGTAATTATGAAAAAAAATGATTCCAAAAGGGTACAGGGGTCATATATTAATAACAATCTAATTATATATATATATATATATATATATATATATATATATATATATATACATATATGTATATATATATATGTATATATATATATATATATATATATATATAAGTAGATAGTATCATGTTGGTTCTAGGACACTTTTGAAGACAATCAAAAATCAAACAAATTTCACAGTTTTTTAATAGAATTATGCAATATTTTTGCCATTTTTTGGTCAATTTTCAGCTTTTGTCAAATTGTCTTAAAACATATGCAATTTTAATGAAATTTTTAACAAATATGCCTAAAATTATCCACAAAATAAAATTTTTTAAAAACAAGTAAAATTATCACATTTTATAAGTATTTTTTTAATAAAATCAATAGTTGACTTTTCATAAGGTAATTTAAAATTTTAGTAGTATTTTTTCAATAAATTTGACTAAAATAGTAATAATATATTCTAATTAATTTCAGTAATATCATTTTTGATTATATTATATTCAAGTAATTTTTCAGATACAATAATAATATAACAATTTGTTTTACTAGTAGCTACTATATCATAATCAAAATCTGCATTAATAATAATATCATTTTTTGAACTCGAAATATTTGTTGGATTTTTTGTAGTATCAATTACATAAATTGGTCTATTTTCTAGAAATTCTGTTGGACTATAATACATTTTACTACTAATATAATAAACTTTTTTTGTAATCTTGATACATTTCATACATAATTCTAAATTTTTCATTATTTATATCAAAATTTTCCAATTCATCAGGGTAATAATGACCATTTAGTTTTACTCTTATATTTTTTACATACATACTATCAAATTTAGAAGTATCAAATAACTGATCATTTGTTCTTGATTTTTGAAATCCAATTATAATAAATTTTTGATTATAAATATTTCTATAGATATTTGTTATATCAAAACTTAAATTCTTTCCTGTAATATTTTTTGTTCAATGCATTGCCAATGATTAAAATGAAAATTTACTTTTTCAAATTTGCTTAGTTCATTAATTAATTGAATTCTACTTGTTGTTTTGTATTCAATTATAGGAACTCTAATAAAAAATTCATCAATTGTTATTTTACCTTCAGTTGGTAATGTAGCATTATCATAAGATCCATCAGCCTTTTTAGTTTTCCATCTAAAAATTGCATCATTATCTTCTGATCTAATAAATGTTATATTAAAACCACCTTTATATATTGGAATATTTACATTTTCAAAAAATCCTAATCCAAAATGAGATAAATTACCAATTGCTTCAAATTTATTTTTAAAATTTGATTCAAAACCATTATTTATTTGATTTATTTCTGATTTTGAATAAGTTATAGTACCTTTAATTGTACTTAATAGACCAGGATATTCAATTTCATCAATCAATTTATTATGTTTTCTAACTTCAATTTTTGAGAATAAAAATGGAACAAAATTATCAATTAATTTTATTTTAGCACCATTATCATATGCATTTCCATCAGATTTAGTCAATTTACCAGATATATAAAATTGAAATTTAGAAGTACAAAATCCATCTCCAAAATCTATATTAAATTCAGTTTTTTTATTAGGTTCATTTAAATGTAATTTAGATAATGGATAGAAATTTTTGTATTCAGCTCTTTCAATATCATTTACATATTTTTTGTAATCAGCCATTTATTAAGGATAAATTTTTTAAATCAAAAGCTTTTTTAAAACAAGTAAAATTTTTATAATTTTATGATGTCAAATTTTATAATTTTTATGTATCAATTTCATTTTTACTTTTAAAATATTCAATTTCAGTAGCATGATCAAGTATAAATTTTGCTGATATTTTTTGATGTTCTAAAATTAATTCCCAATTTAATGTAAATGCATAATCATGAATAAAATATTCAGTTAAATCTTGATATTTACAAATCAGATCAATATAATCTTTTAATTGATAATTTATGAATTCAGTAATAAAATCTACAGTTAAATTTTGATATTGAGCAATTTTTTGCCAATTTAATTTATTTTAAAACAATCTCATCATATTAATACTCAATTCATATTTTTCAGAAATATCATCCCAATCATCTTTGTTTAATTGATTTTGGTTCCTGATAATGAATAAATCAAATGAACTGTATAGAGCCATTTATTAGGGAGAAATTTTTGTAAAACAACTTTTCTTTGAATTACAAATACAACATTTTGCTTTAATTATATTTATATTTTTCAATTTTATTATCTGAATATCTTTAGAATTAGTTTTTTGTTTACATTTAAGACAGTAAATCAACTCCATTTATATAAAATAATTATTGTAATTTATCTATATCATCTTTAATTAGTATTATTTCTGCATTTAATTCTTTTATTGATTTATTGACTCCATCAAATAGAAATTTTAGTTCTTTTTCTAATGTTTCTTCTAAATTTTCAACATGTTTTCCAATATTAATTAAAAATTCTAAAATTTTATTTAAATCTTTTTTAGTTTCTGAATAATCACTACCAATTTCAATAATTGAATCTAAAACTTCATCTAATTCTGATTTAACTATAACATCATATTTATTTATACTTGGTTTTACATTAACAATTCTTTTACCATTAATATTTATATAATTTTTTGATAAACCAATAGCATTTACTAAATTTTCAGTCTTTTTTACATGACTTTTAAAACTTTTACTAAAATTATTAAAAAATGTATTTAATTTGGAATTTATATAATCTTCTTTAATATTAATTGGATGTTTTTTCTGTCTTCCAAACAGATCAAATATATTTTGTGAATCCATATTTATTAAGGATTAGTTTATTTATTATGTTATCAATTTTTTTATTTTTATTTAATTCATTTAATATAAAAATACATAAATGACCACTAATTGGTGGATCATTATAATTTTGAATTTGATTATCATTATAAAATATATTATCTTTTCCTAAATATTTAACTAATTCTATTGGTGGTTTATTAACTATATTTCCATATGAATCAAAATAATATTTAATTTGATCTTTTTTATAATAACAAACCCAATGAGTTCCATTTCCATCAAATGAATCTAAATTTATAATTCCACATTCAAATTTATTAACTTTATTAGGTAATATATCTCTCATAAATACACCTCTAAAATATTTTATATTTTTACACAATTTTTCTAATTCACCTAATGTTAGTGGTTCAAAATTTTTTTATAATTTTGTTTCATATATTTTAATGTTTTTTTATCTAAACCAGATCCTTCTACATTTTTTAATTCATGATCTAACCAATCAACAAAATTTCTAAATTTAGGAATTATAGATTCTTTTACTACTTTTGCTCCCTTTCTAACATTTGGTGTATAATTTTTAACTATAGGTATATTATCAGCAAAATCTACAATTTCTTTTAGTAATCCACCATTTTTTATTTCTTTTAATTGATTATATGAAAATTCAAATCTTAATCCTTTATTTAATTTTTTATGTTTATTTAGTTTATTAATTTGTCTTTTAAATAATAATATAATATCTTTTCCATTTTCATTAAATTGATCAATATTAAATTGAATTATAACTGATCTTTTATTTTTAAATGCTAATTTTATTTTTGATTTTTGATTATCTGTCAAGTTTATATTTGTTTTTTCCATTTATTAAGAAAAAAATTTATAGTTTTTTATAATATTGATTAACATAATTAATGAAAAATGTTCTTAAAATTTTAATCCTACTTCTAAACCCATACCAAATTTTCTTTTCATCCACATAGCACCTGATGTTGGTAATGCAATTAATCTTTCACCAATTCCATGATTATTTGATGTTACCATATCCCATGCTTTATCTTGTAAAATTTTATCAGCTATTTCATTTCTAGATTTTGTATCTTTATGATCTCTATAAAATAAATCATGTTCTTTAGCAGCTTTATCTAAATCATTTATTCCAAGATCACTTCTTTTTATTCTTTTATTTAATTTAGTTCCAGGCCCTAGATATTGATAACCAGGTACATGTAATTCAAAAGGTAAATTATTTATTACATCATTTAAAATACCTGATCCATCTTTTAATAATGGTGATGAAATATTTGCCAAAATTCTTTTTAAATACTTAATTCCTTCAGGTTTTTCAATTAATTCATCTAATTTATTTTATATAAAGTCTTTAATTGCTTTCTTTTCATTTAAAAAATTATTATTACCAGCTTTTTCTTGTGCATATATATAATTAATAATATTATCTAATTTATTTAAATCATCTATAAATCTATATTCAATTTTATTTTCTGTATATTGTCTGATTCCTGAACCTTCAATTTCACCTTTTAATTCCCAAATATGTTTAATTAAATTAATATATTTATCACCTTTACTAGATTTTGGTTTCTTACTATTTGGATCATTATTTTTATAAATTGAATTAGTTTTCCATAAAATCTTTGAATAATTACTTAAATCATCTTGTGTATATAAATTATTATCTGGTTTCTTTTTATTAGTTAACAATCTCCATAATCCATGTGTTCCATTATATTTTTTATCATCAATTATTAACTCATCATTATCAATTACAGTTATTTTATCACCAATCATAAATGATTTTTTATGTTTATTCCAATATAAACCAAATTTATCATCTTTTGTTCTTGGTAAATATTTTTGTGCTAATGGACCAATAATTTTATCTAATGTTTGAGGTGAAATTAAATTTGGGTCAATAAATGTCGATTCTTCTTGAATTATTGGTTGTCTGATTGGTCTGAATGGAGTACTTGAAGGTAAATTTAATTCTTCAGTTTCTGGTATTGACATATTAGCAAAATTATTAACAACAGGTACCAATTCCATTAGGTTTTTATTTTCATTTAGAACTTCACCAATTTTATTTTCAACTTTACCAATTACTGATGTTATAGGTTCATATGCTTTTTGTTTAATTTTTTCATAATTATCTTCAATTTTAATTTGATTTTTAAATTCTTTTATTAATTTTTTCTCAATATCATCTAATTTTTTAGCTTCATTAACAGATATTTTATCCATTTATTACAAAGAAAAATTTAGGTTCAAAACAAATCATGTTAACATAAACACAAATCATGTTAACATAAACACAAATCATATTAACACAAAACACAAATCATGTTGACACAAACACAAATTATGTTAACATAAAAACAAATCACGTTAACACAAAACACAAATCATGTTAACACAAACACAAATTATGTTAACATAAAAACAAATCATGTTAACACAAACACAAATCATGTTAACATAAACACTAATTATGTTAAACACAATTCATTTTACTCTATTTCTGTAATTTTCATTAAATGTATAAATACTAATGAAATAAATAATACTAATAAAATAAATATTCTATCAATTATTGAATCAAACATACAACAAGCCATTATCATTATTTAATATCAAAAAAATTTTTCATATATTTTCCATCATTTGATTTTTTCAATAAATTAATAGTTAAAAATCCATAGTCTTCTTTCCAACAATCATTACAAATAGTTTTAAATTTATCAAATTTCATATCTGATCCAACAAAATTATTATATATTTTTTTCATATAATGTTCATTTTGTTTAAAAATGCATAACATATTTAAATTATTTCTAATTAATTGCATATCAACTTTTGAATAACATTGTGATAAATAAATACATGATATATTTTTATGTCTACCCATTATAAAATATTCTTTAACTTTATCTTGTTTTTCTAAAATACAATCATCAAAAACTACTAATGAATTTGGTTTACATTTATTTAGTGGAATCATATCATCACATGAAAAATAAGAAATTTGTTTATTAATATTTGATTCTATATTTTTAAATCTTTTTTGTAATAATTTATAAGATGGTTGTTCTAATGATTCACTAAAAATATATAAATTTGAATATGGAATTAATCTTTTGTAAATAAAATTTAATAATAATGTAGTTTTACCAGATCCACTTGTTCCTATAATTAATAATCTAATAGGTTGATCATTTTTATTATTTTTATCATATGATTCTAATTTTATATTATCTTTTTTCTCTAAAAATTTCTCCATTTAAATAAGATGAAATTATTTAAAATAATTGGTCATTAATCCAAACTAGAATTAAGATTAGAACATCCAATACATTTAGATGGAAAATATAGTATTGGTTTAGGTGGATTTTATTCAGATAATTTTATATCAAATATACCAAATGATTATAAAAACTGTTATGGATATTCTATTAAAGATGAAGATGATAAAATTATAGATCAATATTTTGATATAAATAAAGGAAATTATACAATTGAAGAAATAAAAAATATTTTTATTAATAGTTTAAAAGAATTTAAAAAGAAAATTAATAAATTTGATGAAAATGATTTTATACTGAAAAGTGATGGACCATAAATATTATAATAAAATCTCCTGTTAAAATTATAGTAACAACAATTATAATTGATTTATTAGGGTTAAATAATAAAATAATTGAACCAAATGTATTAACAAAAGGAATAAAACTACCAAAAATTAGACCTTTTGATGTTATTGAAATACATTGTAATTTAGTTGATCCTAGTTTTGAAAATCATAAAGATCATTCACATTTACATAAAGAATCAGAAATTCTATATTCATTTTATCAAAATGTTGAATATGGATCAAAAATTAGTGAAAAACCAAATGAAATTGATTATATTCCTTTAAAAAATATAAATAAAATTCAAAATATTGTAATATCTATTCAAGATAGTGATGGAAATCTAATAAATAATGAAACTATTAATAGTATTGTATATTTAAGATTAAAACAAAATTTGTAATATAAAATTTGTCTACATAAATAATAAAACAATTGATTTAATTACAATAATTTTATATTTAATAATAAATTAGTTGTATTTAGTAAACAAAATAATCCTTGGTTTAAAATAAAAGATATTTGTAATATTTTAAAATATAAAAATTCTAGAAAAGTTTTAATTGATAATGTAAAAGAAAAATATATAAAACTTTAAAAATATCAAGTGTAATCAACAGTTACACTTACATAATGATGATAAATTAATTTACATAAAAATTATAGATGTCACAAATTATGACACCCTAGAAATTGATGTACAAACATGTTTTCAGATGCCCTAAAACAGGGCGTCAATAAAATAGATATTAAAACAATATTTATTAATGAATCTGGTTTATATTTATTAATTTTAAAATCAAAAAAGGTAGATAAACAATAAGGATAGTTGATGATAAATTAAAATTTATAGATATTTTTAGAGGGGACAATTTGTCTCCCTATCATATAATAAAAAACATACAAAACTTATTAAAATTAGGTAGGACCCAAAATGGGTCCCATATAAATTATAATATTTATTTAAAAAATTTTTAAAGGAGGTAACCTTATCATACAATAAAAACTTAAGGGTAACAAAACATTACCCTTCTTAAACATTCAAAAATATTCATAAATATAATAAATTATATACAAATTTGAGACCCGTCTTAAAGACGGGTCTTACTTATAATGATAATAAAGTAAAATTTATAGATATTTTTAGGTTAGATATTCAATAAATTATTGGATATATATAAATTTATTAAAGAAAATATTTTAAAATATACATAGATTATAGTATAAATTCAATATCATATGGTTATAAATTAATAATATAATTTTGATAATTTTCTTTAAAACTTTCTTTAACATAATTTTTTATTACATTTATAAATGGTTCTATTATAAAATTAAACTTATAATGATATACAAAATAATTTTTATAATTAAAAAGATATATTAAAAATTTATTTGATATTTTAGTTTTAAATAAATATAATTTTATATCAAAATCATTATTTATTAATTCTTTTGGAATAATTAAAATTTCCATTTATTAATAATTATTTTTATATCCCCAAGGTAATGTATCAATTTTATTTTCACAAATAAATCTTTTTTCATCTCTATTACTTAAAGCTAATTTATTTATTGTAATTGTATATAGTTCATGTTTAAAACTTCTAATACAAGTCATTTCTCTATATTGTTCTTCATCATCAAATAAACATTTCTTAAAATCATCCATATGTAATGTTTTATCAACAACACTTTTCTTAATTCCTTTACATTTTACAGGATTTTTATTATTAAATTCATAACTATATAATTTTGATCTTAAACCACAATATTCTTCTAATATTTCACCATTTAACTCATCTTTAAATTTACCAATTATTTTTTTATTCTTTTCACTATAGCATTCATGTTCTTTCTTATAATCACTTGTATCAAATTCATTAATATTTTCTTTAATAATTTTATATGGATCCTTTTTAAACTCTATAAAATAACTGTCTGTGTCCATATATAATAACCTTATATTTGGATCAAACTTCTTTAATTGTTCATAATAAAATTGATACATATGTAATTTTGATAAATCAAGTACTGAAAATCCTATATAAATTGGTTTATCAAACTTAACCTTTTCTTTTATCATATGTGAAGCAATACAGTCTTTATCAAATATACTAAATGTTTTAAAATTAGGTTTTTTTGCTTGTTTTAATGAAAACTTTTCGTCACCTAATTTAATATCACATCTATTTCTAACATTTTCCATAGTTTTTCCAAAAACACTATTATTCATCAATTTGAAAAAGTCTTTTTCAAAATCTGATGTTGATTTGGATCTTAACTTGGTATTTAATTCAATATATTTTTTCATATAATCATCTTGATCAAATGCTATAACTCTATTAACTTTCTTTAATGTTAATCCTTTATGTAGATAATATTTTAAGTTTCTTGAATGAATAACATAATCTTTTTTATCAAATAATGTTGTGCAAAGCTTATTATTATAATGTTCAGGTGCTAATGGTAAATCTTTATGATCATCATGTAATTCAATAGGATATTCTAAATCAACATCTAATATATATCCATATTCAGCATTTTCATCTAATTCTAATATTGTTTCTTCCCATTCATTTAATGTATATGTATTAGGATTCATCCATGTTATATCTTTATAAGATAATTTTTGACTTAAAGCCCATCCATATAGATTATTTGCATCTATATATAACATATAATTTACAGGTTTTGTTTTATCATAATTTTTTGTATATTTATTGTTTGCTTTACAATATCTAGTTATACATAGTGAAATACCACCTCTAATACCTTTTTCAATCATTAAATACATATTATAATCACTTATTAATTCTAGTTTAATTTTTGTTAATTTTAACATAGAATCCCAAGCTAGTGATGGTGATGTTAGATAATGTGCTGGATCTTATTGATAATTTTTCAAACAAACAGATCTAAAATTTTCAAATATATCAGCTAATAAAAGAACATCTTGAATATTATATAAATCTGAATAATTACCTAATGTTTTTATTTTTAGTTTATTCCAAACTTTTATATAATGTTTATAATCATCATCACTTATATTTTCATTAGTTAAACAACTATAAAATTGATCTTTTTCTAATATTTTATCATTGTTTAATTTTTCAACATTATCAATAAATTCATATGGAAATACACCTTTAGAAGTTAATATTTTTAAAGTTTCATTATCATATTCAATTATATCATTTTCTTTTATAAATCTATTTATATGTTTAAATTCTTTAAGATTTTTAGCTAATTTTTCAATTGATGTAGCCAAATCTAAATCTAAATGTATCTACAAATGAGAATTTTATAAATTTTCTAGGTTTATCACCTTCAAATTCATAACCATAAACATAATTTACTGAATAGTTTATATATTTTTCATCTGTATTGGCTAACAAATCAATTTTACCATATTTTTTAGCTAATTCTTTTATAAACAAATGTGTATCATAATTTGAACTATTATGACAGAATATAGGAATATTTTGAGGGAATTTTAGATTTAAATTACAATTTTAATGTGCAGCACCCCTAAATTTTCCTGTTAAATGGCAATGATCTCTTACTTTTATTCTTTTATCATTATCAAAACCACTATTTTCACAAATATGACAAATATTTGTTTTCTGATAGTTAATTTCTTCTTCATTAGTTAAATTCATAGGCTTTTTATTTTTTGAATTATATTTTTTAGATATATATTTTGAAATTTCATCTAAATATTCAAATAATTTATTTGGTACATTTATTAATTCCTCTTCAGTTTTTGCTCTATAACAAATAGGTTTATACATTTTATTAGTTACTCTAGATACTAAATAGATTGTAAATCCATATGGTTTATGTTTTTGAATTTTATTTGTATATGAACAATTTGGATTATTTTTACAATTATCAATCTTTTCTAATATACTTTCAAAATCCATATAAATTACATATGGATGTTCAATCTTTTTATAATAATTTTTAAAACTTACAGTTTGACCTTTAAATGGCATTATAGGTCTACAAGGTTCTAATAATTTACATATTTCTAAATGATTATTCAAGTCTTTGTTTTTGTAGAAATGAGTTAAACATCTTCTACAAATAAAACCACTATTTTCACAAATATGACAAATATTTGTTTTCTGATAGTTAATTTCTTCTTCATTAGTTAAATTCATAGGCTTTTTATTTTTTGAATTATATTTTTTAGATATATATTTTGAAATTTCATCTAAATATTCAAATAATTTATTTGGTACATTTATTAATTCCTCTTCAGTTTTTGCTCTATAACAAATAGGTTTATACATTTTATTAGTTACTCTAGATACTAAATAGATTGTAAATCCATATGGTTTATGTTTTTGAATTTTATTTGTATATGAACAATTTGGATTATTTTTACAATTATCAATCTTTTCTAATATACTTTCAAAATCCATATAAATTACATATGGATGTTCAATCTTTTTATAATAATTTTTAAAACTTACAGTTTGACCTTTAAATGGCATTATAGGTCTACAAGGTTCTAATAATTTACATATTTCTAAATGATTATTCAAGTCTTTGTTTTTGTAGAAATGAGTTAAACATCTTCTACAAATATATTTTTTATTTGTATTTTTGTGTTAATTGCTTAGATACTAACTTACTTAAATCTGTAATCAATATATAATGAGATTTATTACCAATTTTATAATATAATAAATCAATTTCTAGTTTTGTATTATAATGTTCAGATATTTGTAATGGCACTATTTTTTCATCTTCATCAATTCTATAAATATTTATTGACATTGATGGATAGTTATATTTAGAATCAAATGATCTTTTTTCAAATAATTTAATATCTTTCAATGTTATTGGATAATCAAAACCTTTAAAAACATCATCATTTATATATTTTTGATATTGTTTAACTCTTTCAGCATGTTTGTTTGGTTTATCAATAGCACATCTAATTGCATAAATAAAACAATATTCATCTTTATTTTTAAAATTTACACAACATTTTTTATTCTTAATTTTATTTGGTAATTCTATATATGATCCACCATTTAATGAATTATTTTTAGATAATTTTAGATTTAATTCAACACATCTTTTTAATGACCAACCAGAGCCTTTTGATGGTTGATTTAGTTGTTCTCTAACTATTAATTTCTTAAATTGATCATCAATAAAATCATCTATATTTAAAATATCTGAACTTTTTATACAAAAATACATATTACTATTTTGAATTTCACCATTTATTAATTTTCTTTCATATTCACATTCTAAAGCCATCTGTCCTTTAATATTTTTGAATTTTTGTTTTTCTATCAATTTTTTTATTTCATTTCTTTGAGTTTCTAAATAATCATTAATATCTAAATCATCATTTGAATTTGTTATAATATAATCTTTAAAATATCCTTTTAATGACAAAGCTTCTTGAATATTTATTATATTTTCTTTTGGAATTGGTTTATTTTTAAAATAATCATTTAATAATCCAATCAATTCTCTCCTAGTTTTATTAACAATTTTAATACTATTTTTAATTGCTAAATTTTTAATATATTTTAATGATCTATATTCTAAATTATTTGGATTTTCTTTAATTTTGTTTAATCTTTTAATTAGTTCATCTCTTGATAAATTTTCATAATTTTTAACAGATAATTTTTTTGCAATTTCATTTAATTTTTCTATGTTAAATAATGAATAATTTGTAAGATCAAATGTTTCTTTAATATTTGTTAATTCATCTAAAGTTTTATTTTTATAATTATATATATTATTATTTTTACACCAATGTTTTAATTCAAATATTTTATTATCATATTTTTGTTTATTTAATAAATGTTTAGTTGAGTTATATTGTCTATCATACTTTTTATATAATATATTTTTATTACAATAAGGACAATTAATATTTTTATTTGTTCGTTCCATTTATTAGAAATAATTTTTACTTAGAAATAAAACTCTTAAAAATATGAGAAGTTTTTCCACTTTTTTCTAGGTAATTTATAGTTTAAATTGTATTTTTTCAATCAATAGGCAACTTTTCACAAGTTAATTTAAATTTTCTAGAGTATTTTTTCAATAAAATCAATAGTCAACTTTTCACAAGTTAATTTAAATTTTCTAGAGTATTTTTTCAATAAAAATCAATAGTCAACTTTTCACAAGTTAATTTAAAATTTCTAGAGTATTTTTTCAATAAAAATCAATAGTTGACTTTTCATAAGTCAATTTAAGTTTTCTATAGTATTTTTTCAATAAAATTTAAACTTTTTTAAAACAAGTAAAATTATTATTTTTATTATATTTTTAAATTTTCTAGTTTTGTTATATTTTTGTCATGAATTTTAGTTTCTAAATGTCTTAAATAATTGTTAGTCCATTTAATATTTCTTCCACATTCACAAAATTGTGGTTTTAAAAACATTTCTCTAATACATTGTATACAAATTGTATTTTTTCTATCTTTACTATAATAATAATTATTAAAATTTGAAATATCTTTAATTTCTTTACATTTATGACATTGTTTTTCATTTAATTCAATAACTTTAATACTATCATATAATTTTTTATAATACACATCCTTACATTCTTTACAATAATAATATAACCCATCTTTAGTATTTTTGTCTTTATAAAATTTAGATATATCTTTATATAATTTACACCTTAAACATATCTTTTCCATTTATATAAAATAAAATTTACAAATTGGTTTTTTTCAATTCATATTCATAAAAATTTCCAATAATATCTTCATTATTTTGATCTTTTATACTATAAGTAACTGGATTTGTATTATTAATTTTAGAAATTATAAATATTTCTCTAGACCAATTATTTTTATATTTATTAGAAAATGTTGATTTTTTATTTCCAATTCTAACTCTATCATTTATTTTAAATTTTGATTTGGTTATTATTTTTGGTGGTTTATATTTAAAAACAGTATCTAATAAATCCTTTTCATTATTTTTATTTACTTCAATTGGTTTCATTTTAATTGTTGAATGATATGAATTATTATATTCTTTAACAATTTTTGGTAAAATATTTATCCATCTATAATTTTTATTAATTTCAAATTGTATTTTCCTTTTTTCATTTTGTGTTCTATTGTACCTTTCTATTATACTTGATTTTTCTTCATTTTCTGTATGATACAATTTAATATCATATTTATTTAATATTTCATTAAAATCTTTATTGATAAATTCTAATCTTTTATCTGTATGTAAAAGATTAGGTGATTTATGATTAATTTTAATTGCATCCTTAATTATTTCTTGAAATGCTTTAGAAACTGTTTTTCCATCTTTTTTCTTTAATGGTTTTGACCAAACATATTTTGAGAAAGTATCTATAACATTTAACATATATTTATAACCATCATTTTCTTTTTCATAATTTTTCATTATAATTAAATCTGCTGCAAATTAATCATCAATACCTAATGTAATTATTTTTCTTTTTAGAAATTTCTTTCTAATTGGAGCATGAATTTCATTTGCTTCAATTATTTGTTCATTTTTAGTTAATTCTTTTTTAATTATAGGTTTAACTTCTTTTTTCAAAATTTTACTTTTATTTGTTTTACAAATTGAACATTTAGTAGCAATTCTATATAATCCATTTTTCATTTCAACAATTTGTGGATTAATATTTTTAGTTTTTTTCTTACATTTGTGACAATGAATTGGTTCATTCATTTATGTATAATTTTTTTTTAATAAATGGATATGTGTTATAGATGTCATAATGAAACTAATTTTACTATTATTGGAAATTGTGTAGGATGTAATATATGTAAAAGAATTATTTATGAAAAAAAGATTAAGAGAAAAAGTAATAAGAATAAACATCTTAAACATATTTTAAGAGAATTTAACCATTTTCAACCATATAAAACACAACAATTAATTAATGAACTATATATTTTATGTATTTCCAATCATTTTGAAATAACACCTAAGAATATAAAATTATTTTTAAAACAAAGGAATTGTACAAATTGGATATTTTACTATCAATTTTTAAACAAAATATACAATATTGATTTTGAATTGAATAATGAAGATAAAGAAAAAATTACACTATTTTTTAATAAATATTTATGTTTTAAGAAAAGTAATATATCATACAAAAAATTATTACCTATGATTTTTAAATACTTAAATATGGATTTTTGTATAAAACCTACTTATGATAATGACTTTTTAACATATCTATCACAAACAAGTTTGTGATATTTTTTCCTATATAAATGGATCTGCTAGAAGAAATTAATAATATTGGAGAATTAAGATTTAAAGAATATAAACCATTAAAAAGTTTAAATTTAAATGAAAAATATAAAATTGAAAAATTTGAAAGAATTAAAGATAAATATGGATATATTATTATTGTTGAATTAGAAAAATGTAAAGTACATTTAACAAAAAGATTTACTAATGTAATTGATGATAAATCGATTAAAGAATTAAATAAAAAAGATTTACATTCAATTGTCACTGATATTAAGACTTTTGTTGATAAAGAAACTGCTTTAGTTAAATTTGTATAATTAATAAAATTTTATTGATACTAAACCTTAATTTTACTTGTTTTAAAAAAATTCAAATTTTATTGAAAAAATACTACAGAAAACTTAAATTACCTTATGAAAAGTCAACTATTGATTTTATTAAAAAAATACTTATAAAATGTGATAATTTTACTTGTTTTTCTTTTTAATTTTATTTTGTAGATAATTTTAGGCATATTTGTTAAAAATTTCATTAAAATTGCATATTTTTTAAGACAATTTGACAAAAGCTGAAAATTGACCAAAAAATGGCAAAAATATTGCATAATTGTATTAAAAAACTGTGAAATTTGTTTGATTTTTGATTGTCTCCAAAAGTGTCCTAGAACCAACATGATACTATCTACTTATATATATATATATATATATATATATATATATATTTATAAATTTAATTTAACAATTGATGTGTTTTATTATGTTTGGAGTAGGCAAAAATTGTTTTCAGTCCTATAAAACTAATGCAATAGCAGTTAACGTTTTCTGATTGTCATTCATATGGAATGTATAGTTTACTTCCTTTGCAACTTCGTGTTAACATACTCGTAATTGAAACAGCCATTTAAGTCGCTGTAGTAACAATACATCACTGCCTTCAGTTTGGCAACGGCAACTTCCAGTCTTGTAAGCGTATGAGCTGCCTAGTAAAACATGTAGGACATTCTACTCGATTGTCATATCCAATGCGGTGTTATTTGTAAAGGTTTAGGAAGTTTATATAAAAATATTTGTGCTAAGAAAATCCAAAAATAAGTTTTTTTATGTTATTCTTATAGGAAATCAACGTAATACTGTTATCTCGCTTATTTAATAACATAACTTGATCAATTTTGGTATGTATATTATCTAGGTATAAGCAAACAGGAACTCATGTTTATTTACTACACCAATAAGACGCAATCTATATCATACTCACCCCATGGAGTTGTATCTGGGAAGGTATTATCCTATATTTACTTACAAAAATCCCATGGCAGCAAACCTACATCGCCATTCCCATGGTGTTCATGTAGGAAAAAATAAAATAAAACTGGTTTTGTTGGAAATTAGCTAAGTGATCAGGTTTGCTGCGACGGGGGTATTTTTCCTAGATTTTTCCTAGAACACCAAAAAATAGAACTACATTTTTCTTCCTGTTAATTATCCACATAATGTAAGGAAGTGTTATTTTACAAATATGGGATGGTTAGGTGGTGCGAATGTCATTTTCATCTGATCCCAATAAACCAAGCGGGGATGAATGTGTTGATGTGGAGAAAATGATCCAGGATTAAGCCAAATCTGTTACGTCATATCATTGTAAGCCGTTCATCTGGGGAACACCTGTGACACATTGGCATTCGTGGTTGGAAAGTGGTAATACATTGCTATGATATAAACCCCAAAGAAGTTCGTTTGTACTAAGTTTATTGTTACGTTTATGTCTGTGAACCATTTATAGATACAAATTCGGTTAAGTTTTTAACACCGGTCCTCAATAAAAGTAAAATATATCAATTCAGTAGTTCGTATCACAAAATTAAAAATTCATAGATCAAATGTTTTAAATGAAATTATTCCAAACACACAAAATAAATAAATAAATAGCGTACAATTGTTTTTAAATTACTTTAAATATCTACTTTATACTATAGTGGACTTCTATTTTTGAACATAAAATAACCCCTATAAAATCTAGAGATGTTACATTTTTTATATACTGGGTGCCCCATAATAGTCCCCTCCCTGGTAAATTTTTGAACGGCTGTATATATTGAAAAGAACTTCGATACACATTACTAAAGTAATGGTAATAATTTACATAGGGGTTGCTGGGGGTAACTCAAAAATGTTAAGTACGAACCCCTAATTTTTATGTTATTTTTGTATAACCTACCAAACAATGGGGGTTAGTTTTTTTTGATTTTGAGTTACCCCCAGCAACCTATATTTGGGGTTGGGGGTGAATTTCAAAATACCACCAAAAAGTACTTTATATTATCCTAGTAATGTGTCTCAAAGTTCGTTTGAAGATATACAGCCGTTCAAAAGGTAACCAGGAGAGGGACTATTATGGGACACCCGGTATAGTATAAGAAGATTTAGTAGGCTTGCTTTGAATTGTCCACTCGAATAATTTTTTGCGCTTTGCTGCGCTCACTCGCCGTCAGGTTCAGCTGGTTCGGGGTGCTCACTCCCAGCAAATATACAGTATACTATCTCTGTGTCTTATTACCAATTTTCCCTCAGAAGGCCTACTTTAAATAAGAACATCTATTTGAGTAAAAATATTTAAGAAATTGCAAAGACAATTTGTTACATGTGTTATGTTTATGAACGGATCAGATAAAAAACTCCAAAAACCTTAACTAAGGAACGTTTATGATGGTCCCGTGGCTAAGCCCTGACAGCTATACAAAAACTATTTCCTTGTAGAAAACCTCACCATATAGTTTTCCATACATATATTGAGTTTCATGGTAACGGTCCAAAGATTTTCGAGTCCATCGATCACAAATATATTAATTTGTACACAAACATCCTCTTTTATAAATATAGATATTGAACCATTGTGCATATCCAAAAGTGCTAACAATAATAATTATTATTATTGTTATTATTATTACTCCAAAAATGATTAAAAATATTTCATACTCGCTCAAAATACAATGTTTAGCCCGACCAGAATTAGTCGCGGTGGGAAGAAACGTAGTGACAGCAGACAAGCCATTTGTCTCGTCGGTTTTGTTGCTGGGACATAAATCTCAGTTGAATCTATCACGAGGATCCTGTAATGCTAACACTCGAGTACTCTGATATACAGAAGATGTATATCAACACTCCATGTTAATAAAAATCTGGTCCACTTAGTTGAAAACCTACGTCGATCGTAAAAATTCTGAAACAAGCTCAAATATAATATGGATAGGTAAAGTTATAATCTGAGACAAAAATGATTTTTTTAATGTAATAAACCATTTTATAATTATTAAATGGCCGATTAGTTTTAATAAATCCGCAGTTATGGTTAAACCCATGTTGACAATACTTTTGTAAGCAAACGTGTGCAATTTTCGTTGAATGAAGTACTTAGCTTCATTGTGAAATGGAGTATGAAAACTAAAATTGGTTCTCATTAGTAGCTTCCTATTACTCTCTATTTTTCAATTGTTTAGTTTTACATTTTTCACTTTATGTACCAGTATAGCATAAACTTGTCTTTAACATATAAAATAAAAACTATTCATATTCATACCTACTACATAAAAAAACTTTACTTATTACCATTCATTATCGTATCAATAATAATTGTAGTAAGATGCACGAAAATGGTCCGATTGAAATTTTAAAAGCTGTGTAAAAACGTAACACTCACTATCTTTTGCCCTGCAATGTTGTCATTAATTTGTGGTTTTGTTTATCATGTGTAATACAGGATAAAATGTGTTTCAGAATAAATTTGGCAACAATGGATCGACTCTCATCGGACTATTTTCGTGAATCCCACAAGTATATTTATTATTATTTATTTATTTTTACTAAACTATTGACACAGAAACCTCATGGTAATCCAAAATATATACGAAAAATTACTATCTTAACAGAAATTTGATTTTAATATGTCATTTAGGTAAATAATTTTAAAGTGTTTTGTGCAACTGGGTTAGCATCAAAGTTCTATAACCCATCTAAGACTATTTACTCTACTTCCTTGTCACTGACTGATTTTTAGGATTATAGAAATGGACGCTTAAAAGTAATTGTGTACGATTTATTCAGAATCGATTAATGGTTCTGTACGATGGTTAATAAAAGAAGGTTAAATAGGTAACATACCAGTAGTGGTTGAAATATATAAAGCTAAATTTGTTCTTAATTTGTTTTATTATTTATTTATTTTTTTTTATATTTTAATTACTGGAGTGATAATTGTCGGCGACAAAGTTAGGTAGGACATCTCGCCGCATTTACTTTCATGAGCAATATTTAATCCAATTAAAAAAGTATTATTAGATATATTCGGTGTCTTAAATTAAGGTACAATAAAACAATTTTCTGGATGTTATAATTTTTATTCAAAGGTTACAAATAAAAATTCACCTTTGGTTTGGGTAGTTGGCATACAAATGTAAAGCATGGGTATTTAGTATATAATATTCATTTTAATTTGCCACACTATACATGAGGTTTGCACTTAAAAAGATATTAAAAAAAAAACGCTTATATGTAGTAAAATAAAATAAAATTTAAAATATATAAATTGTAATAACAAAAGAAACAGATCATATCATATTATAAAAATATCAAGATCAAGGCATCAAAAGGAAAAATATATTTAGCGTAGTTATAATTAAATTAATTTTTTAAAGCTATATAGAATTTCTACCATATTGAAGGCAAATGCACAAGTTACGCAATGAAACAATGTGGTGTTAAATATAACTAAAGTTCACGTGGCGAAAATTAAATGAACTCGAATTTAAGTAAACAATTTACAATTCTTCGAAAGCGTTGAATGGAAATTTAGTTCTAATCCCAAGAGAAATATTGGGTTGGTGATGAATAAATAATCGACAGTCGTTATAAGATTGTAAAAGGTTCATTTGCAGAGTTCATGAATAAACTATTTTTTTTGTTCTTCGATGACTACCAATGTATTTAAGAAAGGTTTTTTATCTAATAGTACAACTAGCCATAAGATAAAAAATACGTGATCTACTAAACATTGTATGACAACTTCATAAACATTAGCTTCAACTCAGAAAATTGGAAATCTCATTATTGTAAATCTCACATTGAGGAAATAAAGTATAGAAACAAATCTGTATTTTAAAAACCAAAAAGGATAAAATTATTTTTGACGTAGAAAAAAATCAACCCCATAACAGAGTATGGGGCTAGGGATGGCTAATTTTTTTTCAAATAGCAACCTCTATTGAGTGAAGCCTTATTTTGAATTGTTTGTCAAAAGAAATACAATGTCGCAAACCCGACCTCAAAAGGATGACCGAGTCAAAAAAGGCAGGCAATCAAGCTTAGCATGAAAATCAAACAAAAAGACGACTTCCACTAAGGATGTCACCTAAAGTAATCCATGGGGAATTCTTTATTGGCTTACGTTATAAGATACATAATTTTTAAGGGATTTGCATCCTTATAAAATAGCCACAAACCCGAAATCTAAAGGTCATGTGTATCGTGAGTTATTGAACTTTTTGTTTTCAGCAATATGATTTTAATGCCAAGTTTGATTGCCTGCCATTTTTGGTTCGATCATCCTTTTGAGGCTGGGTTTGCGGCATTATGTTTCTTTTGACAAACCCTTCAAAATGAAGGGTCACTCAATAGGGGTTGCCTTTAAAAAAATAACTTACCCCTAACCCCTTAGTCTGGTAGGGGGTGGTTTTTATGTTAAAAAGGCTGCAATCTTTGTTAGTGGTTAGTGACCAAACCAAATGGTATAAAAACAATGATAATACAGGATACACTAATACACTATACAAAATACACTATCTATTTTGGTTTTTAAAATAGACATTTGTTTCCAAACTTAATTTACACACTGTATTGTTGATTGTTATTATTAAAATCAACTCTATTCTCAACATTAGCAAAGTCAAAGTTAAACACGTTCATTTATTCATCATACATATACATATATTTACAGAAAAATACAAGATATAAAAAAATAGAGAACATAAATGAATATGCTGTATGAAGATGTCATGATTATACACATAAAGAATGTAACAATGTTATACATATAAATCTATAACATTTATTGGTATACTAATATTTTATAATTTATGTATAAATTTAGGGGCCTCCTAGGCAATGCCAGTTTTGAGGCTTCCATCACTAGTATATATATATATATATATATATATATATATATATATATATATATGTATATATATATATATATATATATATATATATATATATATATATAAGTAAATATGGTTGAATGAGATTGGTTACAAAATTTTCACATAATTAATAATAATAAATGAAATAGCTTTCTGCAACAATGACTGTTTCTTAAATTATAAAAATGCATTTTTAATCACCAGAATTATTTAATAAAAAAAAAATTATAAAAAATTTACTTTTAGTTTGACTTTGTACACATAAACAATGAATAACTTATCAGTAAAAATAACTAATGACAATTAAGAAACAATCTGAAGTATATACTATACACTTTCAACAGTAGGCCTATACAACCATGATCTTAAGCTGTTAGAATATGTACAAAATGAGTTTGTGTCCTGGATAAGAGAAATGTAAAATTATATACACGGGGAGCATTAAAACTAAAGAATTGTCTGTAAAAAGTGAACTTAGGTTTAGGTACAGGTGTTAAATTACAATATCTCAGATTGTATATATTAGCATAAATAATTATGTCATCTTGAGTTGTTTGTGTTTTGTTTATTTTATTTTTTTTATTTAACGTAAAAATGGAGATGTTCATTGGAATAAATAAATAAATAGATAAGATACTCTCTCCTGAGTCCGCAAAATATGTTAATAAAGTTAATGTTATGTACCTAATGGCTTAATGTTAAAGCCACACCATATTAGGTATTAGTATACCTAATAGGCCTACTATAATTATAGTTTTCACGATTATTTAGAAATTTGATTCGAAAAGGGTTATCACAACGACTGGGTGACAGAAAGAGAAAGAATAAAAAGACACATTGTAAAGACCTCTTCACATACAGATGTGTTTGCTACTGACAGTGGAGGGCTCTGCGCCAGACACTATCTTTGTGACAGGGTTTAGCAATGATAGCAACCCTATTATGCAATTCCACTTTAAAAAGCTGGCTCCATTGTTAACTAGTTAGTTTATGAATTTAAATTTTATTCATGTGTTTAAACTTTAAACTTTCAATTGCACATTGTTTATAGTAGTGTCAAATTGTTGGTGGTGGCTCAGTTCAAGGTCACCTGAGGGATGACGTCATCGATTGCGTCATCGATGACGTCATCACCAATGACGTCATTTAGATGACGTCACACCCATGACGTCACAGAAATGACGTGCTGATGACGTCATCACCCCTCACGTCATCAAAATGACGACACCGACGCCACTAAGGTCAAGGTCACGCCGAAACTTAAAATTTTTTGGCACTTTTGCTGTTTCTCGCACTACGCTCCTAGTTTCAGTCCGAGTCCCCGTGACCTTGACCACTTGGAGCGAATTTTCGACGAGAAACGGCAAAAGTGCCAAGTTAAACTCGAGTTTCTGACATGACTCTGCCTAAATGGGCAATCGGTTATCCCTCAGGTGACCTTGAATCAGCACAACACCAACAATTTGATATTACTGTGACCTTGAAAACCTAACAACGGAGCGCCGACACCGATGCGCACCCCACGACAGCCACCGAGTGACTGACTGTCAGGCTCTGTGTACTCTAGGTATATGGGGAAGTGGAGGGGGAAATCTCAAGGTCATCCAAATGGAGTTTTAAAAAAGTTGAAGAGTAGAAAGACTACTCTTGTGCTTCCTGGGCGACTTCATCAATTTCTAACGGATCTGTAAACCAATCCGATCTGTAGCGGCAGGAGTCCAGAAAACAGGTGCACCACCCATCAGGTTGTCCGTAGCACTTCCGACAATTGGTAAGATTGGAGAAGTGAAACTTAATACACCGCTGCGGACAACAAGTATAAAAGTAGTTGGATTTGTAGATTTTGAAAGTTTGTAGTACCGGTGGTGGCAGCTGTTGGTTCTTGCATCTACACCTGCAACATCCGAAGCATTCACATTGCCGGCAGGCCAGCCCATCCACTTGCCACTTTGGTAAGAGGAAACACTTATCCTCACAGCAATAGGTTGTCCCCGTCTCTTCCTCCCAACGCTTCTTTGCACAATATGTGACGCCTTGTATCTCCAAACACCTATGCTCGCAACATGAGATGCGCTTACTTTCCATAGTTGATGCTGCTTTGACGAGGGAGCACGATGAAGTGATGCTGTGGTCAGTGGGAATGGGGTTTATATAAACTAAGGTGAGTGGAGGGGGAAAGGTCAAGGTCATCCAAATGGAGTTTTAAAAAAAGAAAAGAGTAGAAAGACTACTCTTGTGTATCTATAGCGATTTCATTGATAGTGAGTGCTTCTGTATGCCAAGTTGATCTGTACTGACAGGCTCCTAAATAATGTTTGCAAAAACCTGCAAAATGATTGTTGCACAATTTGCAGCCAGTTAGCTGTTTTAGTGTGAATTCAATGCAACGTTCAGGGCAACAAGTGTACTTATGCCCTCTCATCTGGTACACATGGAAAGTCTTCAACTCTGGTTTCGGCTTCTTCCAAGACTTGCACTTACACATGCATTGACCAAAAGCTTCACATTTTCTACACGCCAGGCCATCCACCACATCAATGTCATTTGGCCATGAAAAACATTTCCGTTTGCAACAGTAGTTGAGTTGACTCTCCATGTTGCTGTGGTGAAGGTGCGCGATGAAATGATGCTGCAGTCATTGAGAGTGCACCTTAAATAAACTCAGTGGAGGGGGAAAGGTCAAGGCCATCCAAACGGAGTTTTAAAAAAGATAACTAGTCGTCCTCCTCCTCCTCGTCCGTTGTACTAGAGCTGTCAGACGAAGAGCCCCGTGCAGGTGCTCCCCAGATGAAAAACAAATCAATTTTAAAACGAAGACCAGGATCTTGCATCATCAATTCCTTTAATTTGTCACATACTAAGTCGACCTTGTGTAAGGTGTCAACAACAAGCTTCCAATTTGTTGGCTCAATATAACTTGTAGTAGAGTCTGCCTCGCTGATAACCACATCCTCCGGCCGTATTGGAGTGTAAAGATGTGTAAAGTTCTTCGGCTGTAGCTGAGGCTCAGGCTGGCTGGAAGTGGAAGGTTGAGTGTGGACCCCTGTCGCATCGAAATCCATAGTCATTCTACATTCAATGTTGGGGTTTTCGTTTAATACATACACCAATTTCTCATGCAACATATCCACTTCTGCCGAGTCTTGCAGATGAACATTCCAGGAAAATGGCCATTCTTCATCCGTAGTGGAGTCAACTCGAGAAAGAGTGCTGTCCGCCATGATAGCTAAGCAAGGAATGATGTGAGCTACAGACTGTGGTAACAGTATTGAAAAGTAGAGGGGGTAAACCAAAAGTATGTGGAGGGGGTATTTTCAAGGTCATTTAATTTGGGTTTTAAAAAAAGGAAATAGTGGAGGGGGAATTCTCAAGGTCATCCAATTTGGGTTTTAAAAAAAAGGAATGAAGTTTACTCCTCTTCAGCCTCGTTGTCCCCCACATCCTCATTAGCCTCATCTTCATCGACGTCAGACTCGCCGTAAGGGTAGATCGGGGACATGGGCGAATATTGTGGAGATTGTTGACCGTTGTTATCGTCCCCTTGCATTCTAACTTGGGACCAATCATAATTTAAATTCATTTGTATTATGATCCCAGGGTTGTCCCGCAGTATTTCCTTCATCCGTTCGCAAATCGTTTCCAAATAGTGTACACTATCGATCGACAGTGTCCAACCCGTACTTGTACCAACATCAGTAGTGGAGTCAGCTTGGCTGATGGTGTTGTTGTCTGCCATGGTTGCTTGTCGGACAAGGAATGACGGTTGATGTGATGCTCATGCAGGAACATGGTGAAGTGGTGGGGGGTGAGGTGGAGTAGTGGGGGAATTTTCAAGGTCATCCAAACGGAGTTTTAAAAAAGGAAAACCTACAAAGTAAAACTTTCCAATTGATGGTGGCGAGCGTTTTCTTCTGCAACCTTGCCGACACATGTGACTATGCCATACAGTATGAAAAGTACAACCATAATAAGGCCGAACAATAAAAGATAGCCGTTGACTATCATGATATTTTCTGAGTGTATCTGCTTTCTTCGTATCGCCCTCTCCTGCATCCTCTTCTCCAACTCGTGGACGAAGTCACAGCAAACGTGAGGACATGTTTTATCCGTTGGTAGGTTTGCCATTGTTGATGTTGTCGGTTTGGCTGTTGAAGATGGAATGAGGTTTCCAATTGTGATGTGCCATGTACATTAATAGTCAGGTGGTGGGGGTAGTAAAGCAGTGGAGGGGGAAGTTTCAAGGTCATTCAAACCGTGTTTTAAAAAAACCTATCTTGTTACTGAGCTCATATGTCAGTAACAAGATAGGTGCTTTTGCTCATTTACTTCTTTAATATAATGAAAAAATAAACATATTCTACAATGGTTAGAACAAGAAATACAACTGCTAGTCAGCTGAAGTAATCTAAGTTGTCCGGCTCGGTCTTCATGGACGTCGGTGAGGAAGCTGTCGAGGAGTGTCCAGGCTCTTCCTTTGACTGCCGGGTGTTCCGTATATTGCAAGCGTAAACTTGCACGTTTATACGGTAGCCTCGTGCCACCATCAGCTGCAACTCCTTGTACAAGTCGTTTAGCTCCTGCTGAGTCTTGATGCTCACCTCCTCGTAACTTGCGCAACTGACGTTCAGAGACATCCTGATGTTGCTAGGTTGGCTGCTGGAGTAGAAATGAAGCCGAGGCACAGCGTTTGGAGGTACATGAAAAAGTGGTGGGGGTAATGGTGGTGGGGGTAACGGTGGTGGGGGTATGGAAGATCCAATTAAACACTTCTAAACTTTTTCCATCGATACAATGGGATGGAGCAAATAGCACAGGTGTCCTTGTAGTTTTCAAATCTAAACATCGGTGCTAGAAATCCGAACTGTTTTCTACCACCTTCCTGTACGAACCGTCGAAGGTCTCTGACGGCAGCATCGCCACAAGGCCTACAAAACTTTTCCCCGTCTTGGAACCTATACCATGAGTATCCCGAATACCCTCTATTATCTTTCTTGTACTCTTCGATATCCTGCTTTACTGTTATAGGGATATTATCTTGTAAAGCCGTCTGGAATAAAGATGCGTCAGTTATAACTCGTTGTAAGCAAAGCTCGTACAAGGTGCTCATCGTTTGCTAGTTGGCAACAGACTGACCGTGTTTCGCATCCAAGCAGGTTTGAATCCTAGTGTGGTAGTGGGGGTAATTACGGTAGTGGGGGTAATTGTGAAATGCAAAGGTCAAAGGTCAAGGTCACCCGCGAAGTTAAAAAAAATGCAACATATCAACACGTGATAAACTTCACATATTGATATGTTGCATTTTTTGTTTTCTTATTTTTTTTTGTCTTTTATGATTTATTTATAAAACATTACAATAACATATGTACAACATTAAAACTTAAATCTAACACTGCTGCTTGTCGGCAATGTGGATGGTCAACTCTGTAGAGTTGCTACCTGTGCAGCCGTGGGACACCAGGTATAGACAGCCGGGTTGAATAGAGCGAAGGTCCTCGTTTTGTAGAAGATGGACGAATCTCTTGGGCAGGTACACCTGGAACTTGGGCTCATCCCCCGGAGTAAACGGTGCCTCGCTGAGACTGCAGCAGATGGCTTCCCCAACTGTAGTCTCCATCTTCTTCATAGCATGGATTATGTAGTGCTTTTCATCTTTTAGTTCAGAGCACTTCTTCACAGGTAATATTGTTGACTTGGAGTGAGCATTGAACTGCTCGACCAAAGTTTGAAGGAACTGGTGAGATGCCATGGTCAGGTTAGAGATCGTCTTCTTGCTCGGAGATGTTGTCGTCTCGGAATCTCGAGTAATACTCATGCCAGGTCCCGGTCTGCTCCTCACTTATATACTCTCCGTTACCCCCACCACTCCCCACTTCCCCACTTTGAAGGTAAGAGGCGAGTTTATAGGCATTTTTCAAAGCGCAATGTCTATCTTTATCATGTTCTGGGCTTTTTGTACAAATACATATTGTTTCCAGCATGTATTGATAATTCTTATCCAATTCCACATCATTAACCGGAACATGAGTAAATCCTTCGATCCATCTTTTCTTTTCCAGCCCCTTTGTGTAAATATTGGTAAACTTGTCTGAAAAATGATGCATAATGTGATACAAGTCCGTGTAACTTGTAAAACCATCATACCAATCGATATGATGGAAGTGTTTTGAAATCCATCTGTTGGTAGTAGCGGCTTTACTAGTTAAAGATGAATAAGAACATGGTGGTTTAAATAAAAACGAATAAGGAACACTTGTATTCATGTCCAAAAACACAAGTTCTTTTATAATGAATCTATCATCATTACCACGAAACGCTTGAAACTCAATAATACCAGGCTTGGACTTTACTTGTTCTTCTTCTCCCTTGTCCATTTTGAAGGCCACACGTCTGCTCATTACGAAGTCAGGAGGTCAACTGATTTCCACACCACGGTAGGTACTACTTTTATACCAGGCCGTACAGTTGTTGGCGCGTTGGTGTATATTTAACGTGGGCACCGTCCCCAATAGGCCTAACCCCACAAAAAGTTGGTTATTGTTTTAAAAACTAACCATTGTCATTTAAGTTTCCATCTTTATATTTTCCTTGTTTTCGTTTTCATCACTAACACTTGATTCTTCTCCTCCATCTTCCTCTTCTTCCTGTTTTACTGATTTCTTATGTAGTTGAGCGTACTTTTCCAATTGTCTCCAAATTTGTACTTCTTGAGGAACTCTATTAAATATAGAAGTATCCACAGGTCCGTATATTATAGGTGCGTCCGGTTGTTTGTCCAAAGTGTCTTCCAGATAATCTTTAATAATCGAACTTGAAAACACCAGTTGTCTCAAGTATCTTGTTATAGGTTCAGTAGCACAAGTTAAAATGAAAAACTCCTCTCGATTAAGTTGAATTTTGTTATCATGTCTTGTTGTGTCTCTAAACCGCAGCTGATGATCACCACGTTGTTTAATAATATCGATTTCCACATTTGAATCCAAAAGTCCTACTCTTGTCTTTCTTCCAAACATGTTACTACTTAAATAGCATTCTAGCAGATGCAAGTGTTTCATAAATGATTCCCAAGCACTGTCCGTAAACAAAATCATTTTGGGTCCATGAGTTAAAATTACAGTAGGGGAATAATCTGTAGATTTCATAACACCGATTAAAACACTTTTGTCCAAATTGGAAGAGATTGGGTAAAATATTCGCAAAAATACCTTACTCAATATGTTTGGAGAAATATTATCTTCAATATCCCTTTTTCTCTTTTGTATATTCTTTCTTCTTTTACCTTTTTCTTCAACATTATTACTGGCGTGAAGTTGTCCGCAAACGTTTTGTTCACCTCCTTCCTGGTGACCTTGAGGATCTAAAAACTCAGATATCTCCTTCTCAATATCTACCACATTTTCAGGTGTACCACTAGGAGAAGCCATATTGAATACGATGCTACCCATACAACAGTAGGCAACAAACTGATGAGGAGCGGCCTGTACGCTCTGCTTTTATACTCACGGAATGAAACAAAACCGGTTTTTACAGTACATTCTTAACAATTCCAGTTAAAGGTGTGTATGTTACAATTTTATCATGTAGAATTAAACAGTATGCAGTTGTATTAGCCGGTATAGCCGCGTTGAATTCCATTTCTATTTTTATATCCACACTTGATGATTTTACTAATTCATTTTGTTTAGTACAATCGATTACAACTATTGGGTAGGCATCGAAATATTTTGAAGGTGATAATAAAGGTGTATTTGCTTTACCGTAATATGAACTTTGGAATCTTGCGTACATATCGTACAATATACTGTATTTATTCTTAGTGAATGACACATTTAAATTGCCGTATGGAAAGAATTGTGAATTTAAATAAACTTTAATATTTTTCAAGTCACAATGATCAAATTGTCCTGCATGTTTAGTGATGTCGTCTCTTCTACCTGTTTGTAAACCAAATATAATATACCTGGCTCGTTCTACATAATTTGATGTTTTAACAGTCCAAGTGTGTCGATCCGTAGTAGGTAAACTGGGATGCTCATGGAATTCCCAACTTCTAAATGGAATAACAATATCACGATCGGCTTTTAATTTTCTTAAAGGTAGCATTCTATGCTCGTCAGCTAATTTAATATGTGAAACTCTCCATACAATTTTGTCTAATTTTAATTTCCATTCTAAAGTCGCATCAGTCGTATTATCTGCAGCTTTAATAATGTCTTTATCGTTAGAAGACCTCAACAAAACTAATTCTTGTTTAACGTTTAATATTATTTTCCTATAATCTTCAGCAAAACCAAGCAACAAACGTAATGGAATATGAAAATCAAAATATCCATCTGAATTTGGAGTGATCGTGTCAATTGTAGGTAATACCCATCCGGCAGGTTTAAGTAAATTGGTTTCATTGGGTGTTATAGATGTTAGTCCTTTTAAAGTCGTTGTAATACCTACTTTTTTAGTAGAATCAACTGTTACACCTGATATTTCATATCTAATTTCATCAAACAGGAAAGCCATAGGATTATTTATAAATGGAACTGTTGTACCAGCAGTAGTACCGTCCTTTTTAGTAACTTTTCCTTCAATATACAAGTAACTTTCACATGGTAGTGTGTAAATGTCTTGATGTTGTATGGGAATACGAATTGTGATATTCTTTTTCCCATAGGGTTTCATCGAATGTTGGACCCTGCTCTATATCCAGTATATCCATAATCGGTTAATTTTAATCCAACTCTCTCTAAGAAACGAATGTTCTCGCGTGTTAACTCCTCCACAGCTGAAGAGCTACTAATGCGGTTTCCCGTAGGTGTTCGCTTTTAAATGTTAAACCCATGGTTTTTGTATTAAAGTGTTGATTTTAAATGTAATCTAATCGTAATAGGCTCTTCTCTGAAGTCTACCAAGTTACCGTCTTGATCCAATACGCTCAACACGATGTCTGAAATGAAAGTGGTGTTCAACGGTAGATATACCAGGTTTTGTGGCTTTTCAACAATTTTAAATCCAGGTGGTACACTTGGGTAAAATGTATGTATGATATGGGTGTTAGCCCCATCCCTGTAAGCTCCTTGTATAATGTTACAAGTTATGTCTATACTATTGACTTTTAATATTGTTACTGTTTTCTTACCGGAATGTGTTACATCTGGTTCTAAAACAGGCTCATCGTTGGAAAATCCTAATAAATCACCAATTGAGTTTGGTTGAGTAAAATCTATATAATATTTGGAAGTAATTTCAGCTTTCATCGTATTATTATTACCTTTTAATGTTATATTGTCTTTTCCCATTTTAGTTTGCAAAAATTCATTTATATGATCAATTTCATAAGAACCTGTGGGTAACCTACACTCTTGTAAGTCTGTAAATTTCCCACTGGCATCTTTTCCCTTATAATAATGCAATACGTTATTTTTACCTTCCGTAACATTGGGAATAGAGTTGTAAGTTGTAAAATCCAATAGTGCCGCCTCCCAAAACCTTCCTTTTTGCAAGCGTAACGCTGGAAAAAGGATACTTCGTAAAGTGGACGATTTTCCTGTTAATGATACCGTATAGGAAGACATCTCAATAGTGACTGATACTTTTAGCTAGAAATTCCAAACATAAATGGCCGCATATTGAAGTATTATCAGGTTGTTCTCTTTTATAGTTATAATATATGTTTTTAGCAGATTTAAAGTAATTTTGAAGTTCTTTTGGTGGTGGCAAATTACCGAAACTATCAAAATAATATACATTGTTATTTAGTTTCTTATAACAAACCCAATGGGTGCCAGGCCCTTCAGTATTATCCAAATTTACAATTCCAGTCTCATTTTGCCACATTTTCTTTGGTAAACTGTCTTTCATAAACACACCGCGGAAAAATGGTATTTTTAAACAGGAAATATATTTAAATAATTCAATATTGGTTAATGCTTTATGTGGTATAACCAATTGATTTTTTTCATTTAATATGCACGATAAGGTCTTAGGTAAAGACCTGCCCCGTTTTTTACCATTGACCACACGGTGGGCTTCTTCCTGCCTTTTCTGCTAGATCGTCGTCTTCTTATATTTCCTCCATGTTTTCTTGTGGTTGACTTCCTTTTTACCCTTCTTCTCCTCCTTTTTCCACCTCCTACTGCTGTTTTAGCCTTCATACCTGCTGTTACTGCTAAAGCTGCTGCTTTTTCTGCTATGCTAGCGTCACTTGATTTTACTCGTTGCCAAGCTATGTCCGCAAGCTTTCTGTCTGCTATCGATCTATTTTTTGAATCGGCAAACGTGGAATATGCGATATCGTGTTCTTTACAAGCCTGATCTAACTTGTTTATGCCTGGATCACCTCTTTCCAGTCGTTTTTTCAATTTAGTTCCTGGTCCGCAATACTGATAACCTCCCGGTATATGAAATTCGTATGGTAAAGCGTCTATTGCTCTATTTACGATAGATCCTACTGGAATACGATTTAAAGCTTTACTTAACAGAGAAACCGCTGTGGACGTAATACCGCCTCCTTTCCTTACAGTGTCTCGATATGGACTGATGTACTGGAATGTCATTATTGTCCTTTTATAACCGCAATGTACAACTTATGTGTTAACTCTATGACGAGTTGGACATAAATGAAGTAGTTTATTGTGTTGTTATATTAAATATCAATATCACCCCAATCTGATGATCTAAACTTTTGCGTATTAGGGTTAATAAAGTATTTATTAAAAATTTCCTTTTTAATCCAATTACCTCTCTCGGATTGAGACACCCAATTACCCCAACGTGTACGGGTTGCAATAATATTGAACATATCAAATAATGCATTTCCTAAAACTTTAATAAGAAAATTAACAGTAACAGCATTATCCACATGTTGAGGGTCTTTAAGTTCTGTAATACGTTTATTATTACAAGTATATACTTTATGGTCCTTTAATGAAGTTGCTATAGCCTGTCCTACAGTTGCAGCATCATTTGGATCACTTCCTTGTTTTAAATTACCTATTTTCTTATCATCTGCATTAAAAATATCACCAGTTGGTTTATCTAATATCAAAGATTGACTAACTACAACACAATCGAAATCGTTGATACCAGGAGATACGTTACGTATTTTTTTAAACCTACATATGTAAGGTTCATCATTATATGGATTAGAACATATAGTTTGTGCTACAACTGGAACATCAAAGAATTCTGTACCCATACCTATATATGATAATTTCTTTCCTTTACCATCCCAAGCATTATTCTTTTCTTCAAGTAATGTAAACTTTTCATTTCCCTGCACAAATACATCCCCTTTTCGCGATACTACTTGGTCTTGTTTTACAAATCCAGATGTTTCTTGTTTTAAAGTTTCCTTCATTTGACCCACCGTTGCTCCATCTGTTGGTGCCGAACCATCTTTTACATTTGCTAAACAATTACCAAGACAATCGATAACTCCCACATCATGTATGACACAATGATCTTTTATATATTTGAGGTTTACAGCATCATTTTCATTTTTTGGATAACCTATATCGTTAATAACAAATTTATAAAAAGAAAATCCATCTTTTGTCTTTTCAGGTATCAAGGAATGTAAATAGCGTCTATTTACGCTGTCTTTTGCATCTTTAGGGTCATCTACGTTGGATATACGTTTATTGTTAGCACTATACGTTTTCCCATTGAATTTTAACGTATTCTTTAATTCAGATGACAAATAACCTTTGTTTATTGCATCACCGTTTTGATTTGGTTTACCAACGTTGATGATTCTATGATCTTCTGCGTCATATGTGTTATTTTGTAGTCTTAATGTTGGCGATATCTTTTCCTTTAATATTTTTAAATTTATTGCATCGTTTTCATCCGTAGGATCTTTTATGTTTTTTAACCTTTTATTACTCATATCATAATCTCCATCAGGTGTTTGTGGTAAACCAGCACTTCTTTTTAAACTATTCGCATAATATAACCCATCCGAGGAGTAACGTCCGAACTTGTCGACACTCATGGTGCAACTGAATAGGATTCTAGGGAGTAACGCATTTTTATGAGATTACCCCACGGTTTCGGAGTTCATCCACTAAAGCCACCCATTCGTTTTCCAATCCAGTATGACCCGCTTCTTTAGCTTCATGTATTAGTTTCATTCTATCCACCAATTTATTGATATTATTGTGATAAATCACATTTGTGTTATATAGTTTCTTCATTAAACCTGTACCTGTAACAGATTTGTTTCTTTTTCTTGGTTCTGGAGCACTTATATCCAAAGTGGATGACACAAACCTTCGTTTTACAGGTTTTCTTGGTATTATTGGCATTGGTTGTCTTCTCGTTGTTGGTATTAACTTGGATACAAATTCTCTATATTTTAAAGACTTTGATCTAAAAACAGGTTGGTCAGCTGAATACTTCCTCCTGTATGCATTAGTTTGTTCCAAAATCTTTTTATATGCTTCCATGTCTTTTTCTTTAACTAACAATTCTAAAGGCTTATTTTCAAATAATAATTCAAATAATCCCCTTGTGCCCTTATATCTTTGATCACCAACAATAATATTATCATGTTCATCAATGTTTACCGGGCTATTACCAACCATTAAACCGTCTTCTGTTAATCTTACTCCATAACTATGGTAGTTTTTATTAGGATTTGTTCCAGCTAACATTTTTATCATGTATTTCCTTCCTAAAGGTCCTTTGTTATGAATGTTTTCACCCAACAAGCTTATGTTTGACGGACCTTCCCTTGTTTCTTCTTCTTTTTCCTCTTCACTAGCAGTTGACACAACTTCATGTCCTCTTTTGGCTTTTACTTCATATAATTCTCTTATTCCACTATAGTCCGGTGATTCTAGCTCTCTTTCGGGTTCTCCACCGGTAAAACCACTATATGTAGAGGATTCCGGGTCTTCATCACTAAAATCTTCTGATTTTACATTTTCTCTTTCAAACTTCGTAATAGGTGCAATCGCATCTCCTTCCAATACAGGTTTAGCAAATTTTTTGTTTAATTGTTTCAAGGGTTCAGTAATAGGTTTAAATGTAGATTCAAGAAACATCTCCCTCTCGCTAATACCTAGTTTCAATGCTCTGTTTTTAGCCCGAATAGAATCACTAAGTGATTTTATTTCTTTTACTAATTTTTCTTGGTTAACCATGTTTGTAGCAAGACGTGTTGTACAACAATGAATGTTTTATACCACGTTCAATGTATTAATATAAATTTATCAAATCCTATCCTGTATCGACCATTGTTTAGCGGTTGTTCCTTCATAATTGTTAGGAACCCATACTTTTCAGCCCAAGCCTTTCCACATAACTCTTTAAATCGTTCAAATGTCATATCCGCATTTACATGATCAAAATATATATGTTTTAAGTTGGTTTCGTCCTGTTTAAATACAATTAACATGTTTGCATTGTCTCTAATGAGTTGTTTTGGTATTTTGCTGTAAGTTTGACCAATATAAATGCTATCTATGTTGTTATGTCGACCCATAGCAAAGTAATTTCTTATTGTGTTTTGGTTTTCACAAGACACATCGTCGAATATGAACACGGAGAATGGTTTAGCTTCTTGTGGTTGCATGACACTCTCGCTTGCATTAAACTTTAAATATTTAACTTCAGGCACATTAGTCAGTATCTTTTCCAATAATTGATACTTTGGTTGTTGTAGTGATTTTGAAAATACATATAGATTGTTAAAACGTAATCCTTTAGGGTTTGTAATCAAATTGAATACTACATTAGTTTTTCCACAGTTGGAAGGTCCGGTAACCAGACAACGAACGGTGTTTGGTAACAAATTGCCATGTTTCCCACTATTGAATTCTGAATTATCCACTGTGAGTTCATCTATATTATTAATAGTAAAACTCTCTTTTTGTGGTACTATCTCCATCCTTTGTAATGGTTCAACCTAAAATGATTCTCTATCGTTATATCAAATCCTTTTTAGGTATCCAAGAATCTTCCGTCTTATTAAATCCTAACCATCGTACTTTGACCTTATCTTTTTTCCGTTGCAACACCTTTTCAACTAAATATACATCGCCTACTGTTGATTTTAACATTTCATGTACATAAAACCCTCCTTCAAGCAATTGTCCTTTATTATCTTTTAAAATATATGTCTCAGGTACTGTAGGTTGTACTTTGAATACAGTAAAAACCTCATTGGTCCAATTTGGCAGGTATCTTTTACTGAATACACCTTTATATTTACTTATTCGCACTTTATCACCCACATTAAATTTTTTAGGCTTTAGTTTTTCAACTTTTGGTTTAGTATTCGTTTTTATACGTTTTAATACAAGGTTTTCATTTTTACTAGTTACTTGGTTTGGTTTCATCCCGATAGTCCTATGAAATTTGTTATTGTAATCGTTTATAAGTTTTGGTAACATATCAATCCATATGTGCGATCCTCTGTTGGAAAACATTTTATACATTGCACTTTTTAAAGTTCTGTTGAATCTTTCGATTATTGAGGCTTTTACTTCTGAATTGGTTGAGTAATGGTTTATATTGTGTTTTTTCATTAAATTTGCAAATTCCTTATTAAAATATTCTTTTTCATCATCTGTTTGTAAATGTTTAATAGTATGTTTGTCTCTTTGTATAGCTATTTCCATTGCTTTTGTAACACTTTTGCCGCTTTTATCTTTTAACGGTAAAGCATCAGCCATTTTTGAAAAACAGTTAATAACAGTCAATATGTATTTATATCCTTTATTTTGTTTGCTATAAGGAATCATTTCGATTAAATCCGCTTGATATAAATCATTAATCCCTTTTATCACCGTATTTCTTCGTGGAAACTTTCTTCTTGCAGGTTTATGAAGTTCGTTGACAATTTGTTGCTTCAAGTCCTTCATATTGCAGGTTTCAATGTTTGTTGTGTCACATATATAATCACAATGAATGTTGTCTTAAATATTCACATCATTTATATAGGTCAAGGTCATCCAAACTTGTGTAAAAAAATGGGGAACACGGCGTTTGCCTTGCCGTGTTCCCCATTTTTTTTTACGGAAGGAAAAAGGAATAAGGTCGAAGTTGTAGAAGGACGAAGAATAGGTTACAAGTTGATAGGGTTTAGAGAGTAGTGGCCAAAAGGAAGAGTGTGGATTTTGTCGGGCATAATGTGTCTTTTATCATCCCGAGCTGACAGCGCTTTTTTAATTTCGGTGACACTGTAGACTTGATGCTTGAAGCTTCGGATATTGTTGAATGTTGCTGATATCGTAGTATCTTCAAATAAACAAGTCTTGTAGTGGTCAAATGTCACGTGTTTTTTCAAATAAGATGTCTTCACTCCTTTTGCTTTCTTGACTGTCGGTGTGTTGTTCTCGTGGTACATCTTAAATGAATACAATTTCGCCATCAGCGCCACTATTTCTTCTAAAGGCATTCCATTTGCTTCATCTTTGAATTTTCCAATTACTTTTTTATTTCTTTCATTAAAATTTGGATGGTTCTTCAGATAGTCAGAAAAGTCGAAATCTTCTTTGTATGGAAAAGTCCTTAGGTCTTCATACATGTCCAAAGTCTTTATCCAGTAGATAAACGCGTCCGTATCCATGTATGCGACTCCAATGTTTTCCCTTCCGTAGTGTTTAACCATTTTGTTATAATGGAAATCATACATCAGGGTTTTACTGATGTCCAAAATCGACATACCTATGTATAACGGACGGTCCATGACTATTGTTGTTTTCTTCATACTGACGGCGACTAGATTTTCGTTTATAATCATGGATGTTCCAAAATTTGGTTTTTGCACTAATTTTTCCAATTTCCTAGGATCACTCACTAATTTTACATTTTTGTTTTTTCTTTTGTTCTCCAAGGTTTTTCCAAAGATGGCGTTGTTCATTAATTTATAGAAGTCCTTTTCAAATGCTGTTGTCGCTGCAGCTCTTCTTGTAGTGTTGGAATCAATATATGGTTTCAAGCAACAAGACTGGGTGAATTCAATTGCTCTATGAATTCTCACTATACGTAGACCCAATTCAAGAGCCTGTTGAACTACCCAGTAGTGAGCCACATACCGATCTTTATTCTCCAAGGTCATCATCAATTTTGGCCATCTTCCTGTCGGTGAAACTTCAGTCTTGGCTAGGAGAGGCAAGTCGTAGTGATGGTCATGAAGGTGCTCCGGGTATTCAAAATCACAGTCCAAAATATAGCCTTTTGGACCATCCTTTGGAATCTGTAAGATGTCTCCGATGGTGGCCGGGTCGATCCATTTGAAGTCAGCGTAGGGAAGCGGATTTGACATTGCCCAACCATAAAGGTTGTTTGCGTCAAAGTAGCCAAGGTAGACCGATGGTTGTTGCTCGTCGAAGCCGGGGATGTACTTGTTGTTGGTTTGACATGACGTGTTACAGCTTGTGTCAAACCACCCCGTACACCAGATTCCATCATGAGCACCATATCAATATCCGTTAGAAGTTCCAGTCGACAGTTGGTTGACTTTAGCATAGCTTGCCATGCTAATCCTGGAGATGTGTACGAGTGTAGAGGGTCCAGTCCATAGGCGGAGAAGCAGGTGTTTCGAAATTCTTCCATCACATCGCACAGCAGAGTTACGTCCAATTTTATATTAAAGTCAGAATATTCCCCTAAGGTTTGAATGTTTAGTTGGTTCCAAACATTACAAGCATGATTGTAGTCTTCAACGGAAATTTCACTTTCGTTTAATTTGCTGTTGAATGCTTCAATCGGTGGCAGACTGGTTTCTTCAAACTTTTCTGTAGATGTTATATAATCATAGGGGAAAACTCCTTTCCGTAATACTAGGTCCAATTTATCTTCAGATACAATTTTGCTGGTTTCTTTTAAGTCTTCTCTTCTTAGGTTCTCTGACAATTTGGCTAAACTAGATGGCATAAATCTGTAAGAGTCTACGAAGCGAAGTTTAATTTTACCTACTGTTTTTGAAAAGCTGATGTACTTTTCCAATGTTGTAGCAAGAACATCAATTTTACCGTCATCCCTTCCTAACTCTGGAATAATAAAGTGGGAGTCGTAGCCGCTAAGATTGTGTAAAACGACAGGAATAAAGTTTGGCAGTTTGTAATTTATATTGCATGAATTACAAGCAGGTCCTCTGTATAACCCTGTCAGGTGATCGTGATCTCTTACTTTTGGATTTTCTTCACTGAACATCTTCTTGCATAAATAGCATCTTGTCGCTACGTTGTATTCTTCTTGTTGATTTTGGTTTAAAGGTTCCATAGGTACAATATTACTGAACAAGCGTTGAACCTTTCCAGCAATATCGTACAGTTGGTCTACAAAATACTTAGCGGCTTCTTCACCACGGTAGAGTATTGGAGTGGATGTTAAACCATAGTCTTGAAATTGGTTTTCAGACAAGGTTGATTTAACTAGTAAACAAAAACTGTTGGGTTGATGCAACTGATATTTTGTTCTTCTAGTCACTTCGCCGTCCGGCAGCTCCTGTGGTACTAACGTTGATTCAAAGTCTGCGTAGACCACTAGTGGAATTCGGTATTGGTGAACTGTCTTGTTAAATTGTATTGAAGCTCGGGTAGGCGGTGGAAGACTTATCTTTACTTCATAGTTCTCGTTGCAAAGTCTTTTATGTTCCAATAACCAGTCCAATCCTCCACGTCTTGAATCTTTCCAAGAAAAGCAGAAACATCTCTTGCAAACTGTAATCCTATTTACTCTTTTGGTCAATTGTTTTACAACTAAGGCTTCAAAGTCCTTTATCCATACATAATGGGAAATTTCACCCTTAGTTATCAATAGCAAATCCGTGTGGTTTCTTTGCTCAACCTTTACTACCCGCAAAGGATAAACGTTGTTCGAATCATCCAGACCAAAAACATTGACTGAAACGCCAGGATTTTTCTTTTCAAATTTGTCAATATCTTTTAAAGTAACTGGGTAAGTAAGACCTTGAAAGTTGTAGCGGTGTTCATTCTCGTAGTATTCTCTACCAACTCTACAAGGATTGTTTTTAACATACTTGGTTAACATTGCATACTTGAAACATTCATTACCCTCATTTTGAACATTTCTACACGAGTTAGTGTTTTGGATTTTCTTTGGTAGAGGGATAAAACTACTACCTCTTAAACCATATCCATGTTTATGAACCCTAACATCCATACCTTCAATTGATGACAAAGTCCATCCAGATCCTCTTCCTTCATGTTCTTGGAGTTTGGTTATAAGTTCCTCCAAGCATTCTTCAATAATATCATCAATGTCGGAGGTGAAGGTAAGGGTTCGATTTTTGGTAATGAATGCTCTCAATGCTGTTTCACCATCAGTGTTGTTAAACATAGCCTCTAACACCATTCCAAATTTAATAAAATTTAGCCTTTGTAGTTCTTCCCTCAAAGTTTGACCAACAAGTTCCTTAGCCTGGGTTATGAATGTTTCCAGTTCCAATTGAACGTTATTAATTTTGAAATGTGTTACAACTCGTCCTGGCAAGGCCGTGGTGCGCAGTTGTCTTACATCTTCCAGTTCTTCTTCTTCCATATCCTCTTCTTCGGTGTCCTCTTCTTCAATAGGTCTTGTAGCAGTAGATGGTCCAGCACCAGCAAATTGTATCACACTAGGTCTTCTTCTTTGCATTTGCTGTAGACAGCTGTCCCAGTAGTCCGTCTACTTCTGGTGCTCTTCCAAAAACCGGTCAATTGAGTCTAAGTCTATTTCATCCATGGTAATATCTTCTTTTCTATCTTCGTCTTCATGTAATTCTCTGTGTAGGGTGAAAAGATCTTCGTCTTGAAAGATTTCCCCACAAATGTCGCAAAGAGCCATTTCAAACAGTTTGGCTTTGAATGCACACTCTGTGAATGTCCACGCAATAATGAGCAGCGCGCTCCACCGGGACCCTTTATATCCGAGGCAGATAGGTGGGGAAAGTGACGTCATATAGAAACAGGTTATCACTCATGTGCTAAATTTAGCCTTTACACAACCGTTTGTAATACATTTATCAGTAGGCTTGATAAATTGATGATATTTGGTCTAGATTCAATAATTTGTACAAGTTTTTTTAAAGACGTCTGTTTGAGCAAAATTTATATAGGTCAAGGTCATTTGGAATTATTATTTTGAGCGGGGGATAGAGCACTAAGCAGCATCATTTACTACAAAGTTCTCTATCCCCCGCTCACATTCTTTTTTTTAACTTTTGTTTAAGCTTTTTACAAAGGTGAAACATCACCATCAGAGTCGGAATCATCCTCATCACGGAATAGGCAGCGATGACAATACATAATTCTTCTGGCAACTAACATCCTATCCATTGGACGATGAGGAGTGTCTTGTTCTTCTTCTTCTTCTCCAATTTCCAATTGGAATTCCATTTCCGACTCAGATGATGACTCTAATGTTTCGTAGGCGTGCAAGTCCACTTCATTGTCCGTTGAACCAGCTTCGTCAGAGTCCGTTTCAATATCCATTATTTCTTCCTCCTCCTCTTCCTGATCAACCGCAGGTAGTTGGTCCTCTGCTTCTATAACTTCTACAGGTATTACCTCCAGAATTGAAAGAATTCTGTCGCGATGGAACACGGTGTTGTCAAGTGGAGCCATGGTATGAAAGTGGTGTATCTATCCAATTGGTTTGCCCTTTTTATACCCCCACCAACTATACAATTTATGTGGGTCAAGGTCACGTAAAAATACCCTTTGAGCGGGGGATAGACCACTAAGCAGCATGCTAGTCCATTGCCGCAAAGTGATCTATCCCCTGCTCTGTTCTACACAACCTCAATCAAGTCCAAGTTCGAGTCCTGTTTAACACATTTTATTCTAATTCCATATCCAATTTAAAAATTTCAATTTCACAAGGTTTACATTCCTGATGTATCAAACACTCCAGCTCCCTAAACATATCGTCCAGTTCGTCCAAATTATGATGTCCTACTTTTAACACATGGAGGTGGTTCATGCTTTTCATTGTAGCATGACCATCAACAAACAAGTTTCTTTTCCACGCTAACATAAATTCGCAGTTTTCTTGAAAAATCCTTCTCACCAAACACTCATACACAGCCGTCAACATGTCTCTACAGTTTTCATAATGCACCATCACAGTAGACCTGTCCAAGTTAGCACCAAGAAGAGATCCACTCATTTTTCTAGCGTTCTACTGGAAAGTCCAAAGCAGAATGAAGTCAAAATGTACAGACCCCCTCTTTTATACCAGTTAACCGGTTGTCCTTGCTTATAAGTGGGTCAAGGTCATCCAATGCTACCCTTTGAGCGGGGGATAGACCACTAAGCAGCATGTTAGTCCATTGCCGCAAAGTAGTCTATCCCCCGCTCTGTATTCTACACACACACATGTCCCTGTCTTTTCATTACATACCTAATATATATTCACTACCTTCATCGTCACTATCACTCATGTCCGTTTCTACAAACTCCATCGGGTTAAAGTTAAATTGTTTCAATTGTTCTTTTAGGTTTTCAATTTGTTGGTCCTTTACTTCTAAAACACTATGGAGATGTGATATATACTCCGCAGCCTCGGTGATGCTTGCCACTCTAGGATCGCCTAACTTCAAGCTGGGGACTACAGCCTGCAGCTTGAAGTACGCCGTACGCCTCTCTTGCTCCTGCCGTTGACCAGGACTGAGCAAGCCTTGCCCGTCTTGACTCACCTCCAGCAAGGTCCGTAGCATCGGAGCTTTGCAGGCGTTTGCCCGAGCAACAGTTATACTATGGAATGGTCGAGCAGGTCCACGAGTAGCAGGCAGGACGTTGGCAGCACGCCTTCTTGAAGAAGAAGAAGCCCGAGAGTTGAAAGCCATGTTAAAAGTGTAGTATTCAGCTAAGCGGTACAAAGCAGAATAACCAAACTGCACATCAATACCCGTATATATACACTTATCAGTGGTGGGGGTACTGGCTAGCCTTGGTCAAGTGGGTCAAGGCCATCCAAAAACATTACCAGAACGGGGGATAGATCACTAAGTGGCATGTTAGTCCATTGCCACAGAGTGATCTATACCCCGCTCTGTATTTCACATTCACGCACACATTCATACAAACACACAAGTCCCAGTCCAAGTCTTTACCCACACACCTATCCACTCTCATCCTCACTATCATCACTGTCCAACAGGCTTTCACACTTCCTAATTAGTTTTTCCCATTTACTCCGGATATGAAGTAGCTCACTGCGAGTATTCTCTAGCATTCTGTCCCTTTGCTCTATGACTTCATTGTGCCACTCGATGATGCTTGGTGAAGTCTGAGTTGATGCGTCCGTCGTGGTTGGTTGAGAGGCTCCGCTGCTTCGCAACTCCTTCCTCACAGGACCAAAGCCGGAGAACCGGACACGACTCCTTGATGAAGGCCCCGATCGGATTGGCCCAACACCCGAGCTGGAGTTAGAGGCAGAAGCTGACGACATGGTGTGAAGCGTTCGGCTTAACAGTTGCAAGCTGAATGAGCGGACAGTGGATTACCACTCCTATATATACCTATTTGTAGTGGTGGGGGGCGGGGTGGGGGAGGGGGCGGGGAGGGGGTGGGGGAGGGGGTGGGGGAGGGGGTGGGGGTTATGGGGGGGGGCTTAAGGACTTCCAATAAATTTCCCTTAGTCTTCGCGGTCATCGGTTTTACACACCTTTAGCACACCCATCATTTTGGTTTCTTCAATACCTTTACACACCTCAAAAACCCAAGCAAACAGCTCATCTATGTTGTTATAATTAATTTTTGTCCAGTGTTCATACTTATGAGTTTGGTTGTTTATAATACATAGATAAAATGTAGACCCATCTCGTCTTATACAATATTCAACTTCCATTCTATGCCGATTTAGCACTTCCCAAGCATTGTGTTGATCTATCAAGAAGTCACCACCTTTGTAATTGTACCGTGACATGTTTACCACGGAGTACAGAAACAGACTGAAGCAAATGAACGGCTCATACAAGCTTATTAAGAGCGTTAAAGTGGGGGGTATCACGTGATACACGACATTAGTTGTAAGGTTAGCACTTTACTTTTAACAGTAATTTATGTGGGTCAAGGTCGTTTAAACTTTGAAAAATTTTTACCTCCAAACACTTGTAGCTTGCTACAAGTGTTTGGAGGTAAGTTTTTATTTGTTAAAGATTTTTGTAACTTAGTCTTCACCCTCAAGGACACGGTTTGAGATTGTCCCAGTGACTTTACATCACCGCCAGGTTAAAGTATTATACAAGTCAAATGTTTTTTTTTTATTACTTGACTTGTATAATACCCCTCTCCCTTACTTTAAGAGGGTTAAGACTAAATTTGGAAAATAATTTGGAAAAAGACTTTTAAATATTGTCCAACACAACCTAACAATTTTGATTTTTTTTTTTTTTTTAGTGGGCCCATGTCCTAGTCCATTTCCCACACGGTTTGGCATCCTTCCCGTCGTATTAGATAGGCTTTAGGGATGAAAAATTCTCTTTGTACCATCCGAGGTGGTACTTGCATTGTACAAAGACGGCCTTCACCTTTTACAACAATTTCTACTTTCTTATTACCCGCTCCATAGGTTTGACCAATAAAATAATATTTTTCATCAACCTTTAGCCTTCTAATATCACGTGGTTGCGGGCCGTGGGGATGTCTGAACTTGGACGTTTTTAGGCCTAATATAAAGAGTGTAGGGTTTGAATTGCCGAAATTTGACTGTACTTTTGAGGTGTCGTTGGCAGCGATCCTCTTCTGCACAGGCAAGGTTCTGGCAACACAACACCCCAAACACACTTGAAAACCGAGCGTAATCGCATTTTTTACCCTTGCCAGCAGGGGCTTTAACGCGCTTACGTTTCTGTGTTGGACGCTTTACTGTAGTGTCTTGGAGCTTCTCCGATTTAGGCTGGCTAGAAGGAATGGAGCTGGAAGGGGGTTGAAGGGGCAAAGATTGGTCAAGAGGAATGGAGCAAACAATTTTCGGTGGGGTAGGAGAGTGTGTTAGGTCTATGGAGGGAAGTTCAGGGGAAAAGATGGATTTACGGGGTGGTTTGGTTGGTGTGGATGGCATGGGGGATATGGGTAAGGGACATTGGGATTTGGTGTAGGATAGGATTTTCTTAGTTCGACTGTAGGGGGTTATCCTCGACCTTGACGCCTCTTCGAACACCGCAGACTCCGATCCTGAGTCTGATAGCAGCGAGAGTGCTGGAGAAGCTATCAGGACTTGTCCGCTGGGGTTTCTTGAAGATGCCGCAGGTGCGCCAGCCTCTTCCGATGCTGCAGGTGCGCTAGTCTCTTCCGATGCTGCAGGTCCGCCAACCTCTTCCAATGTTGGTGGCAATGGTGACAGGCTGGGCATCGAGGCAGGCTGCGGTGGCGGCGGCGGCGGCGGCGGCATCGTCAGACAGCTCAGAATCTGCGCTGTCATAAGATATTCTAGGATCGGAGCGGAGGACGATGAGGGCTGAGGCGTGTTGGCCGAGGTTGAAGAAGCTGGTGGGTAATTCTTGAGCTTAAGACCCATCTTGATGAAGCGAATAAATGAAGAGTAAATATGAAAAGAGTAAATATGAAAAGAAGATTGAAATAAATAAACAAATTCTCAGGAGCGAGAGAGGACCGTCCGGTACGGGAACCTGGACAGGAATGAGAAGTGCATGCCACCCGGCCGCCTTATATCCCCACCGGGGCTGCCACGCCCAGGATATCAGGGGTGGGGGAGGGGGTGGGGGTGGGGGTGGGGGTGGGGGTGGGGGTGGGGGCGGGGGTGGGGGTGGGGGTGGGGGTGGGGGGGGGCTCGCACTTGTTCAAAAAAATAACCCCAACTTGGGGCATTTATGTTGCCATCGCTGAAGCCTCCCAAGAGACCCAACTATAAACAACTCCAAACTTGTGTGTTACTAATACCTAACTGTTACATTTTTTAAAAGACCTTAATGTATTAACTGTGTTAATAAGACCTGACTGTTAAAGACTTTGAAAAATTTTATATATTTAGGTCAAGGTCACGAAAAAACTTTAAAAAAATTAAGCCCCACACCCCCATCACTTGGGTTGTCATCGCTGTAGCCTCCGAAGAGACCCAACTATGACAACAAGGCAAAATCCAATGTCGTGTACCCTTCGCCACGCGAGACTTGTAAACATTTACTGCAATGTCTTTTCAATAGCTAACAAAGATTCGTTTAAATAATTTTGAGTTTCCATGAGGAAACAAACTGAGGACACCCTAATGGCTTACGTCCTCGGTCCGAGTGCAGAGGCCGCCGCAACCTTTTGCATGCCAGCGTACAAACGGGCATACTCCCACAACCCCAGCCGCAACCTGTTGCATGCCTGAGAGGAGCCTAACAATACTTCAAACCGACTTTACACGGGGCCTACTCCCGTAACCCTATCTTTAATATTTTTAATTTAGCAATGCAGTAAATTTTTACAAGTCCTATGTGGGTCAAGGCCACACGGACATTAAAAAATTTCGGCCCCCGTACATCCATGGCGAACCACGAATGTTCGGGGGCCTTGGGGACTAAAAACACAAATAGCTAACAAAGATTCATTTACGTAATTTTGAGTTTCCAGAAGGGAAACTAACTGAGGACACCCTAGTGGCTTACGTCCTCGGTCCGAGTGCAGAGGCCGCCACAACCTTTTGCTTGCCAGCGTACAAACGGACATGCTCCCATAACCCCAGCCGCAACCTGTTGCATGCCTGAGAGGAGCCTAACAATTATGAAAAGTGGCTTTACACGGGGGCCTACTCCCGTTCCCTGAAGTTACAATTTACTTTGAGCATTGCAAAAGCTCAAGGGGAAATGCTAAAACAAGCGTATACACTTTAGAAAGATATAACACACTTACAACACACAATTGAGCTCAACGTAGTCAATGCTGGAACAAGCACATACACATTAAACACATATGACAAACAAGACACAAAGAATAAAAGACACACAGGAGACATAGGGTACAAGTGAAACACTCTTATATAAAACAATTCGCAATACCCAAACGCGAGCGCAATATCTTACAACTAATACAAGTCTTAAAGTTAGAGTAAACTTCGCTAAACACTGAAGGCGCCATTCAGTATTTAGTGATGCCTATGGCGGTCCGTCCCGATCGTTCACGTTCAACGCGCGGGAGCGGACTGCGAGCCGGCTCTGGCCGGGCCCCCTTATATCCCCACCGGGGCTGCCACGCCCAGGATATCAGGGGTGGGGGAGGGGGTGGGGTGGGGGAGGGGGGGGGAGGGAGGGGGGGGTGGGGGTGGGGGAGGGGGGGGGGGCTCGCACTTTTTGTCGGGGGGGGGGGTCAGGTAAGTTAAGTGGGTCAAGGTCACCCACAACACTTGTACTCTAAGTGTTGGCTATACCCCCACCACAACTGGGTCCCTAGGCTGCACAACACTGCTTCGCCAGTATGTCTCCGGCTTCCATAATTACTGTTCTCTAGCTCTCTATATGTAAGTAATTTTACAAGTTCTGAATGTAGGTCACTACACTTTAACTCTGGGACGATATCGACTTGTAGTATTTCAGTGTTTTGACTCAAGGTCATCACACTTTAACTCTAGCACGTCGGTTATCGTACCAGAGGTGCTCAATAACCTAACTTGTAATGTTTAGGGTGGCGTTTGCACGCCACGTGGTATCGCCATGAGTGTCCAGTCCAAGTTTTAAGTTAAATTAATTTTACTGTAATCTTTTCCAATTCCAATTCGTTTTGCCAAAGACTAAGGTGTCGCTTTATAAAGTGGTATTTCTCTAAAGTTATAGGGGATTGCAGGGATACAATTAGTTTGTTTAGGAGGCTCTTCATCTTGGAGTTTAACACAATTTCCACTTTGACTTTGCTTCCTCGACTCTCACAGCCTAAGCTGTACAGAAATGTTTCTTCTAACGCCAACTCGGGCCAAGAGAACAGTGTGTTGACTGTAGGACAGCTCATGGTGAAGTAATGCGATACTCCAGCGTACAACCTCACCTTCCCCCACCACTGTGACCTTCCCCCGCTCCTGCCGTTTCCCCCACCACTTTTCCCTTGACTCCTGCGCTAACAGCAGTCTCTTAGTATTGTGCGGACTTTTGTGAGGGGAAGCCATGTCGCGGGACGTTTTAGGTAAGAAACTTAGCCGTGTTAAGACTTTATTAGTTGCTCACTGTCCACCACTCAAAGTCAAAAGGGTTTTGACTTTAGCTAAGTGGCGCAAGCTGTTGCGCGGACACCCTAGGTTTTATACCAAACAGACTAATGTCAGTTTTACTGATGAAGATTTGTTTAAAATATTGGATGAAATGACTTTTCCTTGCAAAATTCAGTTAGTTACTCCCATTCCTGACAGTTTAGAGTCTTAGTCTCTCAAGCCGATATACCTAGAGTACACAGAGCCTGTCAGTCAGTCACACGGTGGCTGTCGTGGGGTGCGTATCGGTGTCGGCGCTCCGTTGTTAGGTTTTCAAGGTCACAGTAATATCAAATTGTTGGTGTTGTGCTGGTTCAAGGTCACCTGAGGGATAACCGATTGCCCATTTAGGCAGAGTCATGTCATGAAACTCGAGTTTAACTTGGCACTTTTGCCGTTTCTCGTCGAAAATTCGCTCCAAGTGGTCAAGGTCACGGGTACTCGGACTGAAACTAGGAGCGTAGTGCGAGAAACAGCAAAAGTGCCAAAAAATTTTAAGTTTCGGCGTGACCTTGACCTTAGTGGCGTCGGTGACGTCATTTGATGACGTGAGGGGTGATGACGTCATCAGCACGTCATTTCTGTGACGTCATGGGTGTGACGTCATCGAAATGACGTCATTGGTGATGACGTCATCGATGACGCAATCGATGACGTCCATCGATGACGCAATCGATGACGTCATCGATGACGTCATCGGTGAGGTCATTGACCTCGATGACGTCATCCCTCAGGTGACCTTGAAGTGAGCCAGCACCAACAATTTGACACTACTGTTTATGAATCTTGTATAAACATGTTTTACATATAAATCATGTCACTTTGATAAGCATTAATTTTGTATCAACTTCGTAATATATATTTTTTAATTTGTTAATAATATAATTTATAAATATATGACAAAATATGTTGTATTAAACTAGGTTTTGTTAATGGTACTGGACACAACAATATCCTTCAGAGAACGATGACTTGTTAAAATCAACATATCTCTAATCCATATGATAGTTTCTATAATAACAATTTCTTAGAAAATATTTAAGTTTTTTATTATAAACAGCCGGTTTTAAATATTGATATTGATATAAAAAATCCGCACACAGTTATGGATATATTTTATGCAATCCTTAAGTCATTGATATAATGGTGTAGGTCAGTTGTGTAGAACGGTTTTATTACGGAAAACATTAAAATACAATGTTTAAAATTTGAGCGTGGCCTAAACGAAATTGAATTTTTCACTGTAATAAAAACCTCTCTCTCTCTCTCTCTCTCTCTATATATATATATATATATATATATATATATATATATATATATATATATATATATATATATATATATATATATATATATATATATATATATATATATACACTTAGCACATTGTCAGACGGCCGAAAGGAAAGAGTAAGATTATTTCTTACGTAATAATGGTATTTTTAATTTTTAAACTTTAAAACGCGATTTCTTCCGACTGGATCAACCTTTTGAAGTCCGGTTTGCGGCATTGTTTTCAGTTGAAGTAGACCTTTAAAATGATGTACAACTCAACATAGGCTGTCATTAAAGATTTTCTTCTGACCCCTGACGGGTCGTCCCCCAAAGGTGATATCCGACCACCATGTACACAGAAAAGTAGCTTACAATTTCCAGTAACGGTATACCAAATGTGGTTGTGATATCGTTTGTCGTTTAAAAGTTATAAAGTCGTCCTAAGACTTTATGGTCACCCTGTATAATTAAAACTTTACGATCTCTCTAAATATGATATAAAGATTAACATAAATCCATTAATACCCCTTTCATCAAACTTCATACATGTAATCCTTAGGTGTTTGTGGTTGACATGTCAATGTACTGGGGGTTTGAATATTGAATTGTGTGAGACGTAATCAATTTATCTGAGGGTTGCTGATTGGGGAAGTTTTGGTCTAGAGACTTGTGGACTTACAATCGAAGTAGATTGGCTCTCCTTCGTGTAAGTTTGTCAACTTAGATTGTTTATATACAGTGTTACTTTTATATACACCCAATATCTTCTTGACAACATTCTCGTATATTCTAAAACTATTGAATTTATATATTTGGTATTTTATAAAGAAAGTACTGATAAGTGCAGATGAATTATATTTTTTATATGACGCAAAGTATAAACCAAAGTATTCACTGCTTTTGAACACCTAATTCTTCCGATACCTAAGGTAGCTATACAAAATTATGTCCTGTATTCTGTCTATAATAAACATATGTTCAATACGCTCATTTGATTCTATCATTGTAATTCATGCATCCGATACTCTGATAAGATTAAGGTATATTTGTATGTATGTGTGCTCATGAATTTTGAAAACGGCTCAAAAAATTTTCCTCAATCTAGTTCTGGGGAAATATAATATCTGTGTAAGTCACTAAGCTAAGGCAAAGTCTTATGTTGTTAAAATCCTTAACCGAAATTAAAAAAATGCAACATTGTTCTTATTTTATTTAAAATAAATAACACAAAATATTTTCTAAAAACCTCTGACTCAACCGTCAAAGCACGAACCACGTGCTGTAGTATAAACATGTGGTAGACAGTAAATTAATTACTAAATGATACTACAATGATTAAAATTTATCCTTTTTTTAATAGTAGGCCTAATATTTACAAGTGAGGAGGTCTATGTAAAAAGGGCGTATGCCGTATACGCCCTTTTTGCGGAGATGGCGTTTTCAGATTCCTTGTGTTTTCATTTGTAAGTCTGTGAAATTTCATGTTTGTATCTCTTTGTTTCACCTTTAGTGTAGTAACATTAAGCCACAATATGGCTGGAAAATGAAATAATTTTTGGACAGCGAATTTTTGCTGAAATGTGTTCTATGCCATCCCCTGACCTCCCTCAGAAAAGTCCCCTGAAATCCCCAGTGGGCAACATGCCTAAAAATGATGGGATGGCCCACGTGGAGTCAGAAATAAATATTTCTTCGACCAATGGGTTTATGTACATCAAATTAAAGCTCTTAAGTAGTAGAATTTAATGCCGCAAACCCCATCTCAAAAGGTTGACCGAGTCGAAAACTGCAGCCTGTCAAACTTTGAATAAAAATCAAATTTTAACCTAAACGCTTAAAAATGTAATAATTTTTGAAATACTTGACTTTTCGAGATGCGGTTTGCGGCAAACGTTTGCTTTTACAATTACCTTTGAAAATGCGGATAGCTAGTCATATGCTTATCATACTACCCTTGAACCACCCTCCTCATGGACGTCCCAAAGAGGAAGTTTTAAAAGAAATTTCTTAGGCCATAGCCATCCTATACATAATTTGAAAGGTCTTAGTAAGGAGCGTACATAGCCGAAAACCAGACCTCAAAAGGTCAAATATGTTGGAAGTTATTGTATTTCAAAATTTTGATAATATTATTTTATTCTAAACTTTGAACGCCTGCCATTTCAGTAGTGTCAAATTGTTGGTGCTGGCTCAGTTCAAGGTCACCTGAGGGATGACGTCATCGAGGTCAATGACCTCACCGATGACGTCATCGATGACGTCATCGATTGCGTCATCGATGACGTCATCACTAATGACGTCATTTCTATGACGTCACACCCATGACGTCACAGAAATGACGTGCTGATGACGTCATCACCCCTTACGTCATGAAAATGACGTCACCGACGCCACTGAGGTCAAGGTCACGCCGAAACTTAAAATTTTTTGGCACTTTTGCCGTTTCTCGCACTACGCTCCGAGTTTCAGTCAGAGTCCCCGTGACCTTGACCACTTGGAGCGAATTTTCGACGAGAAACGGCAAAAGTGCCAAGTTAAACTCGAGTTTCTGACATGACCCTGCCTAAATGGGCAATCGGTTATCCCTCAGGTGACCTTGAACCAACACAACACCAACAATTTGATATTACTGTGACCTTGAAAACCTAACAACGGAGCGCCGACACCGACGCGCACCCCACGACAGCCACCGAGTGACTGACTGTCAGGCTCCGTGTACTCTAGGTATATGGGGAAGTGGAGGGGGAAATCTCAAGGTCATCCAAATGGAGTTTTAAAAAAGTTGAAGAGTAGAAAGACTACTCTTGTGCTTCCTGGGCGACTTCATCAATCTCCAACGGATCTGTAAACCAATCCGATCTGTAGCGGCAGGAGTCCAGAAAACAGGTGCACCACCCATCAGGTTGTCCGTAGCACTTCCGACAATTGGTAAGATTGGAGAAGTGAAATTTAATACACCGCTGCGGACAACAAGTATAAAAGTATTTGGATTTGTAGATTTTGAAAGTTTGTAGTACCGGTGGTGGCAGGTGTTGGTTCTTGCATCTACACCTGCAACATCCGAAGCATTCACATTGCCGGCAGGCCAGCCCATCCACTTGCCACTTTGGTAAGAGGAAACACTTATCCTCACAGCAATAGGTTGTCCCCGTCTCTTCCTCCCAACGCTTCTTTGCACAATATGTGACGCCTTGTATCTCCAAACACCTATGCTCGCAACATGAGATGCGCTTACTTTCCATAGTTGATGTTGCTTTGACGAGGGAGCACGATGAAGTGATGCTGTGGTCAGTGGGAATGGGGTTTATATAAACTAAGGTGAGTGGAGGGGGAAAGGTCAAGGTCATCCAAATGGAGTTTTAAAAAAAAGAAAAGAGTAGAAAGACTACTCTTGTGTATCTATAGCGATTTCATTGATAGTGAGTGCTTCTGTATGCCAAGTTGATCTGTACTGACAGGCTCCTAAATAATGTTTGCAAAAACCTGCAAAATGATTGTTGCACAATTTGCAGCCAGTTAGCTGTTTTAGTGTGAATTCAATGCAACGTTCAGGGCAACAAGTGTACTTATGCCCTCTCATCTGGTACACATGGAATGTCTTCAACTCTGGTTTCGGCTTCTTCCAAGACTTGCACTTACACATGCATTGACCAAAAGCTTCACATTTTCTACACGCCAGGCCATCCGCAACATCAATGTCATTTGGCCATGAAAAACATTTCTGTTCGCAACAGTAGTTGAGTCGACTCTCCATGTTGCCGTGGTGAAGGTGCGCGATGAAATGATGCTGCAGTCATTGAGAGTGCACCTTAAATAAACTCAGTGGAGGGGGAAAGGTCAAGGCCATCCAAACGGAGTTTTAAAAAAGATAACTAGTCGTCCTCCTCCTCCTCCTCATCCGTTGTACTTAGAGAGCTGTCAGACGAAGAGCCCCGTGCAGGTGCTCCCCAGATGAAAAACAAATCAATTTTAAAACGAAGACCAGGATCTTGCATCATCAATTCCTTTAATTTGTCACATACTAAGTCGACCTTGTGTAAGGTGTCAACAACAAGCTTCCAATTCGTTGGTTCAATATAACTTGTAGTAGAGTCTGCCTCGCTGATAACCACATCCTCCGGCCGTATTGGAGTGTAAAGATGTGTAAAGTTCTTTGGCTGTAGCTGAGGTTCAGGCTGGCTGGAAGTGGAAGGTTGAGTGTGGACCCCTGTCGCATCGAAATCCATAGTCATTCTACATTCAATGTTGGGGTTTTCGTTTAATACATACACCAATTTCTCATGCAACATATCCACTTCTGCCGAGTCTTGCAGATGAACATTCCAGGAAAATGGCCATTCTTCATCCGTAGTGGAGTCAACTCGAGAAAGAGTGCTGTCCGCCATGATAGCTAAGCAAGGAATGATGTGAGCTACAGACTGTGGTAACAGTATTGAAAAGTAGAGGGGGTAAACCAAAAGTACGTGGAGGGGGTATTTTCAAGGTCATTTAATTTGGGTTTTAAAAAAAAAGGAAATAGTGGAGGGGGAATTCTCAAGGTCATCCAATTTAGGTTTTTAAAAAAAAAAAGGAATGAAGCTTACTCCTCTTCAGCCTCGTTGTCCCCTGCATCTTCATCAGCCTCATCTTCATCGACGTCAGACTCGCCGTAAGGATAGATCGGGGACATGGGCGAATATTGTGGAGATTGTTGACCGTTGTTGTCGTCCCCTTGCATTCTAACTTGGGACCAATCATAATTTAAATTCATTTGTATTATGATCCCAGGGTTGTCCCGCAGTATTTCCTTCATACGTTCGCAAATTGACTCCAAATAGTGTACACTATCGATCGATAGTGTCCAACCCGTACTTGTACCGACATCAGTAGTGGAGTCAGCTTGGCTGATGGTGTTGTTGTCTGCCATGGTTGCTTGTCGGACAAGGAATGACGGTTGATGTGATGCTCATGCAGGAACATGGTGAAGTGGTGGGGGGGGGTGTGGTGGAGTAGTGGGGGAATTTTCAAGGTCATCCAAACGGAGTTTTAAAAAAAAGGAAAACTTACAAAGTAACATTGAAACTTTCCAATTGATGGTGGCGAGCGTTTTCTTCTGCAACCTTGCCGACACATGTGACTATGCCGTACAGTATGAAAAGTACAACCATAATAAGGCCGAACAATAAAAGATAGCCGTTGACTATCATGATATTTTCTGAGTGGATCTGTTTTCTTCTTATCGCCCTCTCCTGCATCCTCTTCTCCAACTCGTGGACGAAGTCACAACATGCGTGAGGACATCTTTCATCTGTTGGTAGGTTTGCCATTGTTGATGTTGTCGGTGTGGCTGTTGAAGATGGAATGAGGTTTCCAATTGCGATGTGCCATGTACACCAATAGTCAAGTGGTGGGGGTAACAAAGCAGTGGAGGGGGAAGTTTCAAGGTCATCCAAATTGTGTTTTAAAAAAAACCTATCTTGTTACTGAGCTTATATGTCAGTAACAAGATAGGTGTTTTTGCTCTTTTACTTCTTTAATATAATGAAAAAATATACATATTCTACAATGGTTAGGACAAGAAATACAACTGCTAGTCAGCTGAAGTAGTCCAAGTTGTCTGGCTCGGTCTTCATGGACGCTGGTGAGGAAGCCGTCGAGGAGTGTCCAGGCTCTTCCTTTGACTGCCGGGTGTTCCGTATATTGCAAGCGTAAACTTGCACATTTATACGGTAGCCTCGTGCCACCATCAGCTGCAACTCCTTGTATAAGTCGTTTAGCTCCTGCTGAGTCTTGATGCTCACCTCCTCGTAACTTGCGCAACTAACGTTCAGAGACATCTTGATGTTGCTAGGTTGGCTGCTGGAGTAGAAATGAAGCCGAGGCACAGCGCTTGGAGGTACATGAAAAAGTGGTGGGGGTAATAGTGGTGGGGGTATAGAAAATCCAATTAAACAGTTCTAAACTTTTTCCATCGATACAATGGAATGGAACAAATAGCGCAGGTGTCCTTGTAATTTTCAAATCGAAACAGTGGCGCTAGAAATCCGAATTGTTTTATACCACCATCCTGTACGAATCGCCGAAGGTCTCTGACGGCGGCCTCGCCACAAGGCCTACAAAACTTTTCCCCGTCGTGGAACTTATACCAGGAGTATTCCGAATACCCTGTATTTTCCCTCCTGTAGCGTTTGACATCTTCTTTTATTGTTAGTGGGATGTTGTCTTGTAAACATGTTGGGAACAAGTCCTTGTGAGTTATAACTCGTTGTATGCAAAGCTCGTACAAGGTGCTCATCGTTTGCTAGTTGGCAACAGACTGACCGTTTTTCGCATCCAAGCAGGTTTGAATCCTAGTGCGGTAGTGGGGGTAATTACAGTAGTGGGGGTAATTGTGAAATGCAAAGGTCAAAGGTCAAGGTCACCCGCGAAGTTTAAAAAAAATGCAACATATCAATACGTGAAGTCTGTCACATATTGATATGTTGCATTTTTTGTTTTTTTTTATTTTTTTTGTCTTTTATGATTCGTTTATTTATAAAACATTACAACAACAACATATGTACAACATTAAAACTTAAATCTAACACTGCTGCTTGTCAGCGATGTGGATGGTCAACTCTGTAGAATTGCTACCCGTGCAGCCGTGGGACACCAGGTATAGACACCCGGGTTGAATAGAGCGAAGATCCTCGTTTTGTAGAAGATGGACGAATCTCTTGGGCAGGTACACCTGGAACTTTGGTTCATCCCCCGGAGTAAACGGTGCCTCGCTGAGACTGCAGCAGATGGCCTCCCCAACTGTAGTCTCCATCTTTTTCATAGCATGGATTATGTAGTGCTTCTCGTCTTTTAGTTCCGAGCACTTCTTTACAGGTTATATTGTTGACTTGGAGTGAGCATTGAACTGCTCGACCAAAGTCTGAAGGAACTGGTGAGATGCCATGGTCAGGTTACAGATCGTCTTCTTGCTCGGAGATGTTGTCGTCTCGGAATCTCGAGTAATACTCATGCCAGGTCCCTGTCTGCTCCCCACTTATATACTCTCCGTTACCCCCACCACTCCCCAATTCCCCACTTTGAAGGTAAGAGGCGAGTTTATAGGCATTTTTCAAAGCGCAATGTCTATCTTTATCATGTTCTGGGCTTTTTGTACAAATACATATGGTTTCCAGCATGTATTGATAATTCTTATCCAATTCCACATCATTAACCGGAACATGAGTAAATCCTTCGATCCATCTTTTCTTTTCCAGCCCCTTTGTGTAAATATTGGTAAACTTGTCTGAAAAGTGATGCATAATGTGATACAAGTCCGTGTAACTTGTAAAACCATCATACCAATCGATATGATGGAAGTGTTTTGAAATCCATCTGTTGGTAGTAGCGGCTTTACTAGTTAAAGACGAATAAGAACATGGTGGTTTAAATAAAAACGAATAAGGAACACTTGTATTCATGTCCAAAAACACAAGTTCTTTTATAATGAATCTATCATCATTACCACGAAACGCTTGAAACTCAATAATACCAGGCTTGGACTTTACTTGTTGTTCTTCTCCCTTGTCCATTTTGAAGGTCACACGTCTGCTCATTACGAAGTCAGGAGGTCAACTGATTTCCACACCACGGTAGGTACTACTTTTATACCAGGCCGTACAGTTGTTGGCGCGTTGGTGTATATTTAACGTGGGCACCGTCCCCAATAGGCCTAACCCCACAAAATGTTGGTTATTGTTTTAAAAACTAACCATTGTCATTTAAGTTTCCATCTTTATATTTTCCTTATTTTCATTTTCATCACTAACACTTGATTCTTCTCCTCCATCTTCCTCTTCTTCCTGTTTTACTGATTTCTTATGTAGTTGAGCGTACTTTTCCAATTGTCTCCACATCTGTACTTCATGAGGAACTCTATTAAATATAGAAGTATCCACAGGTCCGTATAATATAGGTGCGTCCGGTTGTTTGTCCAATGTGTCTTCCAGATAATCTTTAATAATCGAACTTGAAAACACCAGTTGTCTCAAGTATCTTGTTATAGGTTCAGTAGCACAAGTTAAAATGAAAAACTCCTCTCGATTAAGTTGAATTTTGTTATCATGTCTTGTTGTGTCTCTAAACCGTAGCTGATGATCACCACGTTGTTTAATGATATCAATTTCCACATTTGAATCCAAAAGTCCTACTCTTGTCTTTCTTCCAAACATGTTACTACTTAAATAGCATTCTAGTAGATGCAAATGTTTCATAAACGATTCCCAAGCACTGTCCGTAAACAAAATCATTTTGGGTCCATGAGTTAAAATTACAGTAGGGGAATAATCTGTAGATTTCATAACACCGATTAAAACACTTTTATCCAAACTGGAAGAGATTGGGTAAAATATTCGCAAAAATACCTCACTCAATATGTTTGGAGAAATATTATCTTCAATATCCCTTTTTCTCTTTTGTATAGTCTTTCTTCTTTTACCTTTTTCTTCAACATTATTACTGGCGTGAAGTTGTCCGCAAACGTTTTGTTCACCTCCTTCCCGGTGACCTTGAGGATCTAAAAACTCAGATATCTCCTTCTCAATATCTACCACATTTTCAGGTGTACCACTAGGAGAAGCCATATTGAATACGATGCTACCCATACAACAGTAGGCAACAAACTGATGAGGAGCGGTCTGTACGCTCTGCTTTTATACTCGCGGAATGAAACAAAACCGGTTCTTACAATACATTTTTAACAATTCCAGTTAAAGGTGTGTATGTTACGATTTTATCATGTAGAATTAAACAGTATGCAGTTGTATTAGCCGGTATAGCATCGTTGAATTCCATTTCTATTTTTATATCCACACTTGAAGACTTTACTGATTCATTTTGTTTAGAACAATCGATTACAACTATTGGGTAGGCATCGAAATATTTGTCAGGTGGTAATAAAGGTGTATTTGTTTTACCGTAATATGAACTTTGGAATCTCGCGTACATATCGTACAATATACTGTATTTCTTCTTAGTGAATGACACATTTAAATTGTCGTATGGAAAGAATTGTGAATTTAAATAAACTTTAATATTTTTCAAGTCACAATGATCAAATTGTCCTGCATGTTTAGTAATGGCGTCTCTTCTACCTGTTTGTAAACCAAATATAATATACCTGGCTCGTTCTACATAATTCGATGTTTTAACAGTCCAAGTGTGTCGATCCGTAGTAGGTAAACTGGGATGCTCATGAAATTCCCAACTTCTAAATGGAATAACAATATCACGATCGGCTTTTAATTTTCTTAAAAGTAGCATTCTATGCTCGTCAGCCAATTTAACATGTGGAACTCTCCATACAATTTTGTCTAATTTTAATTTCCATTCTAAAGTCGCATCTGTAGTAGCATCTGCAGCTTTAATAATGTCTTTATCGTTAGAAGATCTCAACAAAACTAATTCTTGTTTAACGTTTAATATTATTTTCCTATAATCTTCAGCAAAACCAAGCAGCAAACGTAATGGAATATGAAAATCAAAATATCCATTTGGATTTGGAGTGATCGTGTCAATCGTAGGTAATACCCATCCAGCAGGTTTAAGTAAATTGGTTTCATTGGGTGTTATAGATGTTAATCCTTTTAAAGTTGTCGTAATACCTACTTTTTTAGTGGAATCAACTGTTACACCTGATATTTCATATCTAATTTCATCAAATAGGAAAGCCATAGGATTATTTATAAATGGAACTGTTGTACCAACAGTAGTACCGTCCTTTTTAGTAACTTGTCCTTCAATATACAAGTAACTTTCACATGGTAGTGTGTAAATGTCTTGATTTTGTATGGGAATACGAATTTCATCGTTATTGTTTAATTTCGATGAAGTGTAAGGGTTGTGGGTGTGATATTCTTTTTCCCATAGGGTTTCGTCGAATGTTGGACCCTGCGCTATATCCAGTATATCCATACTCGGTTAATTTTAATCCAATTCTCTCTAAGAAACGAATGTTCTCACGTGTTAACTCCTCCACAGCTGAAGAGCTACTAATGCGGTTTCCCGTAGGTTGTTCGCTTTTAAATGTTAAACCCATGGTTTTGTATTCCGCATAAAGTGTCGATTTTAAATGTAATCTAATCGTAATAGGCTCTTCTCTGAAGTCTACCAAGTTACCGTCTTGATCCAATACGCTCAACACGATGTCTGAAATGAAAGTGGTGTTCAACGGTAGATATACCAGGTTTTGTGGCTTTTCAACAATTTTAAATCCAGGTGGTACACTTGGGTAAAAAGTATGTATGATGTGGGTGTTAGCCCCATCCCTGTAAGCACCTTGTATAATGTTACAAGTTATGTCTATACTATTGACTTTTAATATTGTTACTGTTTTCTTACCGGAATGTGTTACATCTGGTTCTAAAACAGGCTCATCGTTGGAAAATCCTAATAAATCACCAATTGAGTTTGGTTGAGTGAAATCTATATAATATTTGGAAGTAATTTCAGCTTTCATCGTATTATTATTACCTTTTAATGTTATATTGTCTTTTCCCATTTTAGTTTGCAAAAATTCATTTATATGATCAATTTCATAAGAACCTGTGGGTAACCTGCACTCTTGTAAGTCTGTAAATTTTCCACTGGCATCCTTTCCCTTATAATAATGCAATACGTTATTTTTACCTTCCGTAACATTGGGGATAGAGTTGTAAGTTGTAAAATCCAATAGTGCCGCCTCCCAAAACCTTCCTTTTTGCAAGCGTAATGCTGGAAAAAGGATACTTCGTAAAGTGGACGATTTTCCTGTTAATGATACCGTATAGGAAGACATCTCAATAGTGACTGATACTTTTAGCTAGAAATTCCAAACATAAATGGCCGCATATTGAAGTATTATCAGGTTGTTCTCTTTTATAGTTATAATATATGTTTTTAGCAGATTTAAAGTAATTTTGAAGTTCTTTTGGTGGTGGCAAATTACCGAAACTATCAAAATAATATACATTGTTATTTAGTTTCTTATAACAAACCCAATGGGTGCCAGGCCCTTCAGTATTATCCAAATTTACAATTCCAGTCTCATTTTGCCACATTTTCTTTGGTAAACTGTCTTTCATAAACACACCGCGGAAAAATGGTATTTTTAAACAGGAAATATATTTAAATAATTCAATATTGGTTAATGCTTTATGTGGTATGACCAATTGATTTCTTTCATTTAATATGCACGATAAGGTCTTAGGTAAAGACCTGCCCCGTTTTTTACCATTGACCACACGGTGGGCTTCTTCCTGCCTTTTCTTGTAGATCGTCGTCTTCTTTTTATATTTCCTCCATGTTTTCTTGTGGTTGACCTCCTTTTTACTCTCCTTCTCCTCCTTCTTCCACCTCCTACTGCTGTTTTAGCCTTCATACCTGCTGTTACTGCTAAAGCTGCTGCTTTTTCTGCTATGCTAGCGTCACTTGATTTTACTCGTTGCCAAGCTATGTCCGCAAGCTTTTTGTCAGCTATTGATCTATTTTTTGAATCGGCAAACGTGGAATATGCGATATCGTGTTCTTTACAAGCCTGATCTAACTTATTTATGCCAGGATCGCCTCTTTCCAGTCGTTTTTTCAATTTAGTTCCTGGTCCGCAATACTGATAACCTCCCGGTATATGAAATTCGTATGGTAATGCGTCTATTGCTCTATTTACTATGGATCCTACTGGAATTCGTTTTAAAGCTTTACTTAACAGAGAAACCGCTGTGGACGTGATCCCACCTCCTCTCCTTACAGTGTCTCTATATGGACTGATGTACTGGAACGTCATTATTGTCCTTTTATAATCGCAATGTACAACTTATGTGTTACCTCTATGACAAGTTGGACATAAATGAAGTCGTTTATTGTGTTCTTTTATTAAATATCAAAATCACCCCAATCCGATGATCTAAACTTTTTTGTATGAGGGTTGATAAAATAGTTTTGAACAATTTCCCGTTTAATCCAAGTACCTCTCTCAGATTCCAACAAAGGAGTACGACCTGAACGAATACCAATAAGATTGTATACATCAAATAATGCATTTCCTAAAACTTTTACAAGAAAATTAACAGTGACAGCATTATCCACATGTTCAGGGTCTTTAAGGTCTGTTATACGTTTATTATTACAAGTATACACTTTGCTATCCATTTGTGATAATGTGATAGCCTGTCCTACAGTTGCAGCATCATTTGCTTCTCTTCCTTGCGCCATGTTTGTTAATTTTTTATTACTACATATAAAAAACGCATAGTAATTATTTGGATCTAGATGTACTGTTTGTCCTAAGGCAGCCGCGTCTCTATCTGCATGACCCCATGACACATTTGATAACCTTCCATGCCTGCAATCCCAATAAGCGTTTTTGTATGTCAATAAACGAAATTTTTCATTACCTTGAATAAAGTCATCCCCTTGCTTTGATAATACTTCATCTCGTTTTGCAAATCCAGTTGTTTCTTGTTTTAAAGTCTCTTTCATTTGACCCACTGTTGCACCATCAGATGGTGCTGAACCATCTTTTACATTCGCCAAACAATTGCCAAGACAATCGATAACTCCCACATCACGTATGACACAATGATCTTTTATATATTTGAGATTTACAGCATCATTTTCATTTTTTGGATAACCTATATCGTTAATAACAAATTTATAAAAAGAAAATCCATCTTTTGTCTTTTCAGGTATCAAAGAATGTAAATAGCGTCTATTTACGCTGTCTTTTGCATCTTTAGGGTCATCTACGTTGGATATACGTTTATTGTTGGCACTATACGTTTTCCCATTGAATTTTAACGTATTTTTTAATTCAGATGACAAATAACCTTTGTTTATCGCATCACCGTTTTGATTTGGTTTACCAACGTTGATAATTCTATGATCTTCTGCGTCATATGTGTTATTTTGTAGTTTTAATGTTGGCGATATCTTTTCCTTTAATATTTTTAGATTTATTGCATCGTTTTCATCCGTAGGATCTTTTATGTTTTTTAACCTTTTATTACTCATATCATAATCTCCATCAGGTGTTTGTGGTAAACCAGCACTTCTTTTTAAACTATTGGCATAATATAACCCATCCGAGGAGTAACGTCCGAACTTGTCGACACTCATGGTGCAACTGAATAGTATTCTAGGGAGTAACGCATTTTTATGAGATTACCCCACGGTTTCGGAGTTCATCCACTAAAGCCACCCATTCGTTTTCCAATCCAGTATGACCCGCTTCTTTAGCTTCATGTATTAGTTTCATTCTATCCACCAATTTATTGATATTATTGTAATAAATCACATTTGTGTTATATAGTTTCTTCATTAAACCTGTACCCGTAACGGACTTACTTCTTTTTCTTCGTTCCTGAGCACTTACATCCAAAGTGGATGCCATAAATCTTCGTTTTACAGGTTTTCTTTGTGTTAACGGCATTGTTTGTCTTCTAGTTGGTATTAACTTGGATACAAATTCTTTATATTTTAAAGACTTAGATCTAAAAGGAGGCTGGTCAGGTAAATACTTTCTCCTATATGCATTTGTCTGTTCCAAAATATTTTTATATGCTTCCATGTCTTTTTCTTTCACTACCGATACTGAAGGCTTATTTTCAAATAATAATTCAAATAATCCTTTTGTGCCCTTATACCTTTGATCACCAATGACAATATTATCATGTTCGTCAACGTTTAACGGGCTATTACCTATCATTAAACCGTCTTCTGTTAATCTCGCTCCATAACTATGGTAATTCTTATTAGGAATTGTCCCGAGTAACATTTTTACCATGTATTTCCTTCCTAAAGGTCCTTTGTTATGAATGTTTTCACCCAATAAGCTTATGTTTGACGGACCTTCCCTTGTCTCTTCTTCTTTTTCCTCTTCACTAGCAGTTGATACAACTTCATGTCCTCTTTTGGCTTTTACTTCATATAATTCTTTTATTCCACTATAGTCCGGTGATTCTAGCTCTCTTTCGGGTTCTCCACCGGTAAAACCACTATACGTAGAGGATTCCAGGTCTTCATCACTAAAATCTTCTGATTTTACATTTTCTCTTTCAAACTTCGTAATAGGTGCAATCGCATCTCCTTCCAATACAGGTTTAGCAAATTTTTTGTTTAATTGTTTCAAGGGTTCAGTAATAGGTTTAAAAGTAGATTCAAGGAATTTCTCCCTCTCGCTAATACCTAGTTTCAATGCTCTGTTTTTAGCCCGAATAGAATCACTAAGTGATTTTATTTCTTTTACTAATTTTTCTTGGTTAACCATGTTTGTAGCAAGACGTGTTGTACAACAATGAATGTGTTATACCACGTTTAATGTATTAATATAAATTTATCAAATCCTATCCTGTATCGACCATTGTTTAGCGGTTGTTCCTTCATAATTGTTAGGAACCCATACTTTTCAGCCCAAGCCTTTCCACACAACTCTTTAAATCGTTCAAATGTCATATCCGCATTTACATGATCAAAATATATATGTTTTAGGTTGGTTTCGTCCTGTTTAAATACAATTAACATGTTTGCATTGTCTCTAATGAGTTGTTTAGGTATTTTGCTGTAAGTTTGGCCAATATAAATGCTATCTATGTTGTTATGTCGACCCATAGCGAAGTAATTCCTTATTGTGTTTTGGTTTTCACAAGATACATCGTCGAATATAAACACGGAGAATGGTTTAGCTTCTTGTGGCTGCATGACACTCTCGCTTGCATTAAACTTTAAATATTTAACTTCAGGCACATTAGTCAGTATCTTTTCCAATAATTGATACTTTGGTTGTTGTAGTGATTTTGAAAATACATATAGATTGTTAAATCGTAATCCTTTAGGGTTTGTAATCAAATTGAATACTACATTAGTTTTTCCACAGTTGGAAGGTCCGGTAACCAGACAACGAACGGTGTTTGGTAACAAATTGCCATGTTTCCCACTATTGAATTCTGAATTATCCACTGTGAGTTCATCTATATTATTAATAGTAAAACTCTCTTTTTGTGGTACTATCTCCATCCTTTGTAATGGTTCAACCTAAAATGATTCTCTATCGTTATATCAAATCCTTTTTAGTATCCAAGAATCTTCCGTCTTATTAAATCCTAACCATCGTACTTTGACCTTATCTTTTTTCCGTTGCAACACCTTTTCAACTAAATATACATCGCCTACTGTTGATTTTAACATTTCATGTCCATAAAACCCTCCTTCAAGCAATTGTCCTTTATTATCTTTTAAAATATATGTCTCAGGTACTGTAGGTTGTACTTTGAATACAGTAAAAACCTCATTGGTCCAATTTGGCAGGTATCTTTTACTGAATACACCTTTATATTTACTTATTCGCACTTTATCACCCACATTAAATTTTTTAGGCTTTAGTTTTTCAACTTTTGGTTTAGTATTCGTTTTTATACGTTTTAATACAAGGTTTTCATTTTTACTAGTTACTTGGTTTGGTTTCATTCCGATAGTCCTATGAAATTTGTTATTGTAATCGTTTATAAGTTTTGGTAACATATCAATCCATATGTGCGATCCTCTGTTGGAAAACATTTTATACATTGCACTTTTTAAAGTTCTGTTGAATCTTTCGATTATTGAGGCTTTTACCTCTGAATTGGTTGAGTAATGGTTTATATTGTGTTTTTTCATTAAATTTGCAAATTCCTTATTAAAATATTCTTTTCCATCATCTGTTTGTAAATGTTTAATAGTATGTTTGTCTCTTTGTATAGCTGTTTCCATTGCTTTTGTAACACTTTTGCCACTTTTATCTTTTAGTGGTAAAGCATCTGCCATTTTTGAAAAACAGTTAATAACAGTCAATATGTATTTATATCCTTTATTTTGTTTGCTATAAGGAATCATTTCGATTAAATCCGCTTGATATAAATCATTAATTCCTTTTATCACCGTATTTCTTCGTGGAAACTTTCTTCTTGCAGGTTTATGAAGTTCGTTGACAATTTGTTGCTTCAAGTCCTTCATATTGCAGGTTTCAATGTTTGTTGTATCACATGTATAATCACAATGAATGTTGTTTTAAATATTCACATCATTTATATGGGTCAAGGTCATCCAAACTTGTGTAAAAAAATGGGGAACACGGCGTTGGACTTGCCGTGTTCCCCATTTTTTACGGAAGGAGAAAGGAATAAGGTCGTAGTTGTAGAAGGACGAAGAATAGGTTACTAGTTGATAGGGTTTAGAGAGTAGTGGCCAAAAGGAAGAGTGTGGATTTTGTCGGGCATAATGTATCTTTTATCATCCCGAGCTGACAACGCTTTTTTAATTTCGGTGACACTGTAGACTTGATGCTTGAAGCTTCGGATATTGTTGAATGTTGCTGATATCGTAGTATCTTCAAACAAACAAGTCTTGTAGTGGTCAAATGTCACGTGTTTTTTCAAATAAGATGTCTTCACTCCTTTTGCTTTCTTCACTGTCGGTGTGTTGTTCTCGTGGTACATCTTAAATGAATACAATTTCGCCATCAGCGCCACTATTTCTTCTAAAGGCATTCCATTTGCTTCATCTTTGAATTTTCCAATTTCTTTTTTATATTTTTCATTAAAATTTGGATGGTTCTTCGGATAGTCAGAAAAGTCGAAATCTTCTTTGTATGGAAAAGTCCTTAGGTCTTCATACATGTCCAAAGTCTTTATCCAGTAGATAAACGCGTCCGTATCCATGTATGCGACTCCAATGTTTTCCCTTCCGTAATGTTTAACCATTTTGTTATAATGGAAATCATACATCAGGGTTTTACTTATATCCAAAATCGACATACCTATGTATAACGGACGGTCCATGACTATTGTTGTTTTCTTCATACTGACAGCGACTAGATTTTCGTTTATAATCATGGATGTTCCGAAATTTGGTTTTTGCACTAATTTTTCCAATTTTCTAGGATCACTCACTAATTTTACATTTTTATGTTTTCTTTTGTTCTCCAAGGTCTTCCCAAAGATGGCGTTGTTCATTAATTTATAGAAGTCCTTTTCAAATGCTGTTGTTGCTGCAGCTCTTCTTGTAGTGTTGGAATCAATGTATGGTTTCAACCAACAAGATTGGGTGAATTCAATTGCTCTATGAATTCTCACTATACGTAGACCCAATTCAAGAGCCTGTTGAACTACCCAGTAGTGAGCCACATAGCGATCTTTATTCTCCAAGGTCATCATCAATTTTGGCCATCTTCCTGTCGGTGAAACTTCAGTCTTGGCTAGGAGAGGCAAGTCGTAGTGATGGTCATGAAGGTGCTCCGGGTATTCAAAATCACAGTCCAAAATATAGCCTTTTGGACCATCCTTTGGAATCTGTGAGATGTCTCCGATGGTGGCCGGGTCGATCCACTTGAAGTCAGCGTAGGGAAGCGGATTTGACATTGCCCAACCATAAAGGTTGTTTGCATCAAAATAGCCAAGGTAGACCGATGGTTGTTGCTCGTCGAAGCCGGGGATGTACTTGTTGTTGGCTTTGACATGACGTGTTACAGCTTGTGTCAAACCGCCCCGTACACCAGATTCCATCATGAGCACCATATCAATATCCGTTAGAAGTTCCAGTCGACAGTTGGTTGACTTTAGCATAGCTTGCCATGCTAATCCTGGAGATGTGTACGAGTGTAGAGGGTCCAGTCCATAGGCGGAGAAGCAGGTGTTTCTGAATTCTTCCATCACATCGCACAGCAGAGTTACGTCCAATTTTATATAAAAGTCAGAATATCCCCCTAAGGTTTGAATGTTTAGTTGGTTCCAAACATTACATGCATGATTGTAGTCTTCAACGGAGATTTCACTTTCGTTTAATTTGCTGTTGAAGGCTTCAATCGGCGGTAGACTGGTTTCTTCAAATTTTTCTGTAGAAGTTATGTAATCGTAGGGGAACACTCCTTTCCGTAATACTAGGTCTAATTTATCTTCAGGTACAATTTTTCTGGTTTCTTTTAGGTCTTCTCTTCTTAGGTTCTCTGACAATTTGGCTAAACTAGATGCCATAAATCTGTAAGAGTCTACGAAGCGAAGTTTAATTTTACCTACTGTTTTTGAAAAGCTGATGTACTTTTCCAATGTTGTAGCAAGAACATCAATTTTACCGTCATCTCTTCCTAACTCCGGGATAATAAAGTGGGAGTCGTAGCCGCTAAGATTGTGTAAAACGACAGGAATAAAGTTTGGCAGTTTGTAATTTATATTGCATGAATTACAAGCAGCTCCTCTGTATAACCCTGTCAGGTGATCGTGATCTCTTACTTTTGGATTTTCTTCACTGAACATCTTCTTGCATAAATAGCATCTTGTCGCTAAGTTGTATTCTTCTTGTTGATTTTGGTTTAAAGGTTCCATAGGTACAATATTACCGAACAAGCGTTGAACCTTTCCAGCAATGTCGTACAGTTGGTCTACAAAATACTTAGCGGCTTCTTCACCACGGTAGAGTATTGGAGTGGATGTTAAACCATAGTCTTGCAATTGGTTTTCAGACAAGGTTGATTTAACTAGTAAACAAAAACTGTTGGGCTGATGCAACTGATATTTTGTTCTTCTAGTCACTTCGCCGTCCGGCAGCTCCTGTGGTACTAACGTTGATTCAAAATCTGCATAGACCACTAGTGGAATTCGGTATTGGTGAACTGTCTTGTTAAATTGTATTGAAGCTCGGGTAGGCGGTGGAAGACTTATCTTTACTTCATAGTTCTCGTTGCAAAGTCTTTTATGTTCCAATAACCAGTCCAATCCTCCACGTCTTGAATCTTTCCAAGAAAAGCAGAAACATCTCTTGCAAACTGTAATCCTATTTACTCTTTTGGTCAATTGTTTTACAACTAACGCTTCAAAGTCTTTTATCCATACATAATGGGAAATTTCACCCTTGGTTATCAATAGCAAATCCGTATGGTTTCTTTGCTCAACCTTTCCTACCCGCAAAGGATAAACGTTGTTGGAATCATCCAGACCAAAAACATTGACTGAAACGCCAGGATTTTTCTTTTCAAATTTGTCAATATCTTTTAAAGTAACTGGGTAAGTAAGACCTTGAAAGTTGTAGCGGTGTTCATTTTCGTAGTATTCTCTACCAACTCTACAAGGATTGTTTTTAACATACTTGGTTAACATTGCATACTTGAAACATTCATTACCCTCATTTTGAACATTTCTACACGAGTTAGTGTTTTGGATCTTCTTTGGTAGAGGGATAAAACTACTACCTCTTAAACCATATCCATGTTTATGAACCCTAACATCCATACCTTCGATTGATGACAAAGTCCATCCAGATCCTCTTCCTTCATGTTCTTGGAGTTTGGTTATAAGTTCCTCCAAGCATTCTTCAATAATATCATCAATGTCGGAGGTGAAGGTAAGGGTTCGGTTTTTGGTAATGAATGCTCTCAATGCTGTTTCACCATCAGTATTGTTAAACATAGCCTCTAACACCATTCCAAATTTAATAAAATTTAGCCTTTGTAATTCTTCCCTCAACGTTTGACCAACAAGTTCCTTAGCCTGGGTTATGAATGTTTCCAATTCCAATTGAACGTTATTAATTTTGAAATGTGTTACAACTCGTCCTGGCAAGGCTGTGGTGCGCAGTTGTCTTACATCTTCCAGTTCTTCTTCTTCCATATCCTCTTCTTCGGTGTCCTCTTCTTCGGTGTCCTCTTCTTCAATAGGTCTTGTAGCAGTAGATGGTCCAGCACCAGCAAATTGGATCACACTAGGTCTTCTTCTTTGCATTTGCTGTAGATAGCTGTCCCAGTAGGCCGTCTGCTTCTGGTGCTCTTCCAAAAACCGGTCAATTGAGTCTAAGTCTATTTCATCCATGGTAATATCTTCTTTTCTATCTTCGTCTTCATGTAATTCTCTGTGTATGGTGAAAAGATCTTCGTCTTGAAAGATTTCCCCACAAATGTCGCAAAGAGCCATTTCAAACAGTTTGGCTTTGAATGCACACTCTGTGAATGTCCACGCAATAATGAGCAGCGCACTCCACCGGGACCCTTTATATCCGAGACAGATAGGTGGGGAAAGTGACGTCATATGGAAACAGGTTATCACTCATGTGCTAAATTTAGCCTTTACACAACCGTTTGTAATACATTTATCAGTAGGCTTGATAAATTGATGATATTTGGTCTAGATTCAATAATTTGTACAAGTTTTTTCAAAGATGTCTGTTTGAGCAAGTTTATGTAGGTCAAGGTCATTTGGAATTATTATTTTGAGCGGGGGATAGAGCACTAAGCAGCATCATTTACTACAAAGTGCTCTATCCCCCGCTCACATTCTTTTTTAACTTTTTGTTTAAACTTTTTACAAGGGTGAAACATCACCATCAGAGTCGGAATCATCCTCATCACGGAATAGGCAGCGATGACAATACATAATTCTTCTGGCAACTAACATCCTATCCATTGGACGATGGGGAGTGTCTTGTTCTTGTTCTTCTTCTTCTTCGATTTCCAATTGGAATTCCATTTCCGACTCAGATGACGACTCTAATGTTTCGTAGGCGTGCAAGTCCACCTCATTGTCCGTTGAACCAGCTTCGTCAGAGTCCGTTTCAATATCCATTATCTCTTCCTCCTCCTCTTCTTGATCAACCGCAGGTAGTTGGTCCTCTACTTCTATAATTTCTAGAGGTATTACCTCCAGAATAGAGACAATTCTGTTGCGATGGAACACGGTGTTGTCAAGTGGAGCCATGGTATGGGAGTGTTGTATCCATCCAATTTGCTTACCCTTTTTATACCCCCACCAACTATACAATTTATGTGGGTCAAGGTCACGTAAAGATACCCTTTGAGCGGGGGATAGACCACTAAGCAGCATGCTAGTCCATTGCCGCAAAGTGATCTATCCCCCGCTCTATTCCGCAGACCACACTCAAGTCCAAGTCCACATCCAAGTCCACATCCATATGTTACACTTTATTATTACTGCCACCAAGTAATTGTCACTCGCACATTTACTTGGTTTTGATAAAGGTACTGCACAAACTCCATATTGGTTGTTTGTTCGTTATACAAATGCATCATGAAATATGCAATCTTATCGATTGCGGCATTGTCCAACGGTTCGCAATTCACAAGTTCCAATGTGCCCTGGCTGGTCTTATCCTCTATAAGTTCCACCACTTCGTTGATGTCTTCTTCCAAGAGGATGAACTCAACACTGAAGCTCTCCATTGTTGTTGTTGATAGTGTCTAGACAAATGCTTGACTAAATACTTTATTCATCAGTCCTACATATATACCAATTTCCCCCTCCTATTACCTATTCCCCCTCTACCTTTATATGGGTCAAGGCCATCCAATAATACCCTTTGAGCGGGGGATAGACCACTAAGCAGCATGCTAGTCCATTGCCGCAAAGTGATCTATCCCCCGCTCTGTATTCCACACAAGTCCTAGTCTTTACACACACATAAGCCCCCCAGTCTTTTACACTTACTCATATACTCTGTCCTCCCTGCCAATTAAGAGTTCCCCATGTTTGCCACTATTTTCAATTAACCTTTCCAAGTCCCAAAACACAATGTCCAAATTAACCAAGTTCGCTCGTCCAATTTGAAACACACTATTCCCCCCAAAGTCACTTGCTCTCACTTGTTGTCCTGTATACTGCTTCTTCTTCCACGCTACAATCACTACCCTACCTTCTTCAACAACCATTCTTTTAACATTATCATACACCTTCTTCAACATCCCTCTACAGTTTAAATAGTTTATGGTTACATACTCCCACTCCTTACCAATGATCAGTGATCCACTCATTTTCTAGCGTTCCACTGGAAGGTTCAAAGCAGAATGAAGTCGGGATGTACAGACCCCCCTCTTTTATACCAGTTAACCGGTTGTCCTTGCTGTAAAGTGGGTCAAGGTCATCCAATGCTACCCTTTGAGCGGGGGATAGACCACTAAGCAGCATGCTAGTCCATTGCCGCAAAGTAGTCTATCCCCCGCTCTGTATTCTACACACACACACACACACACACACATGTCCCTGTCCAAGTCTTTCATTACATACCCAATATATATTCAGTTCCTTCATCATCACTATCACTCATCACTGCTTCCACAAACTCCACAGGATTAAAGTTAAATTGTTTCAATTGTTCTTTTAAGTTTTCAATTTGTTGGTCCTTTACTTCTAAAACACTGTGAAGGTGTGATATGTAGTCCGCTGCCTCGTTGATGCTTGCTACTCTCGGATCGCCTAACTTCAAGCTGGGAACTACACCCTGCAGCCTGTAGTACGCCATACGCCTTTCTTGCTCCTGCCGTTGACCAGGACTGAGCAAGCCTTGCCCGTCTTGGCTCACCTCCAGCAAGGTCCGTAGCATTGGAGCTTTGCAGGCGTTTGCCCGAGCAACAGTTATGCTGTGGAATGGTCGAGCAGGTCCACGAGTAGCAGGCAGGACGTTGGCAGCACGCCTTCTTGAAGAAGAAGAGGAAGCCTGAGAAGTTTTGCAGTTGGTAGCCATGTTGAAGTGAGGTATTCAGCTAAGCGATACAAAGCAGAATAACCAAACTGCACATCAATACCCGTATATATACACTTATCAGTGGTGGGGGTACTAGCTAGCCTTGGTAAAGTGGGTCAAGGCCATCCAAAAACATTACCAGAACGGGGGATAGATCACTAAGTGGCATGTTAGTCCATTGCCACAGAGTGATCTATCCCCCGCTCTGTATTTCACATTCACGCACACATTCATACATACACACAAGTCCCAGTCCAAGTCTTTACCCACACACCTATCCACTCTCATCCTCACTATCATCACTGTCCAACAGGCTTTCACACTTCTTAATCAGTTTTTCCCATTTACTCCTGACATAAAGTAGCTCCCTGCGAGTATTCTCTAGCATTCTGTCCCTTTGCTCTATCACTTCGTCGTACCACTCGATGATGTTTGGTGGAGTCTGAGTTGATGCATCCGTCGTGGTTGGTTGAGACGCTCCGCTGCTCCGCAACTCCTTCCTCACAGGACCAAAGCCGGAGAATCGGACACGACTCCTTGACGAAGGCCCCGATCGGATTGGTCAAATGCTCGGGCTGGAGTTGGAGGCGACCGGGCCAGAGGTAGAGGCTGGGACGTTCATAGCAGACATGGTGGTGTTCAGCTTAACGGTGTAAAGCAGAATGAGAGGACGGTTGATCACCACTCCTATATATACCCATTTTTAGTGGTGGGGATAACAAGGGGGGGGGGGGGGTTAAAAGAAATTTTGCTTAGTCTTCCCGGTCATCAGTTTTACATACCTTTAGCACACCCATTATTTTGGTTTCTTCAATAACTTTACACACCTCACACACCCAAGCAAACAGCTCATCTATGTTGTTATAATTAATTTTTGTCCAGTGTTCATACTTATGAGTTTGGTTGTTTATAATACATAGATAAAATGTAGACCCGTCTTGTCTTATACAATACTCAACTTCCATTCTATGCTGGTTTAGCACTTCCCAAGCATTGTGTTGATCTATCAAGAAGTCACCACCTTTGTAATTGTACCGTGACATGTTTACCACGGAGCACAGAAACAGACTGAAGCAAATGAACGGCTCATACAAGCTTAGTAAGAGCGTTAGAGTGGGGGTATCACGTGATACACAACATTAGTTGTAAGGTTAGCACTTTACTTTAAACAGTAATTTATATGGGTCAAGGTCATTCAAACTTTGAAAAATTTTTACCTCCAAACACTTGTAGCAAGCTACAAGTGTTTGGAGGTAAGTTTTTATTTGTTAATGATTTATTTGTAACTTAGTCTTCACCCTCAAGGACACGGTTTGAGATTGTCCCAGTGACTTTACATCACCGCCAGGTTAAAGTATTATACAAGTCAAGTATTTTTTTTTTATTAGTTGACTTGTATAATACCCCTCTCCCTTACTTTAAGAGGGTTAAGACTAAATTTGGAAAAATAATTTGGAAAAAGACTTTTAAATATTGTCCAACACAACCTAACAATTTTGGCTTTTTCTTTTTAGTGAGCCCATGTCCTAATCCATTTCCCAAACAGATCGGCATCCTTTTCTTCGAATTAAATAAGCCCCGGGGACAAAAAATTCTCTTTGTACCATCGCAGGTGGTACTTTCATTCTATGAAGGCGGCCATCACCTTTTAGAATGATTTGCACATTTATGTTAAATGCTCCATAAGCTTGAACAATGAAATAATATTTTTTGTCCCTCTTGAGCCTATTAATTTTCAGCTTCTGCGGACTGTTGGGGTGTTTGAACTTGGACTTTTCAGGCATAATATTAAGGCTATAGGGCTTTGGTGTCGGAATTTTGATTTTCTTATTCAAGTGTCGTTGGCAACGATCTTTTTCTGGAAGAGCAAAACTCGGACAACAAAGAACCACAGCCTCTCTGCTAAACCAAACATAATCGCATTTATCACGCTTGCCAGCAGGGCATTTAACACGATTACGTTTCTTTTGTGTTGGACTCTTAGTGTTTTGGAGCTTCTCCGAATTAGGCTGGCTAGAAGAAATAGGGGTGGAAGGGGGTGGAAGAGGCAAAGATTGGTCAAAAGGAATGGAGCAAACAATTTTGGGTGGGGTAGGAGAGCGTGTTAGGTCTATGGAGGGAAGTTCAGGGGAAAAGATGGATTTACGGGATGCTTTGGTTGGTGTGGATGGCATGGGGGATATGGGTGAGGGACATTGTGATTTGGTATAGGATAGGATTTTTTGGGTTCTGCTGTAGGGGGTTATCCTCGACCTGGACGTCTCTTCGAAGACTGCAGACTCCGATCCTGAGTCCGATAGCAGCGAGAGTGCTGGAGAGGCTACCGGGACTCGACCGCTGAGTTTTCCTGACGATGGTGGAGGTGCACTGGCCTCTTCCACTGTCGGCGGCAGTGGCGACAGGCTGGGCATGGAGGCGGGCTGTGGTGGCGGCGGCGGCGGTGGTGGCATCGTCAGGCAGCTCAAGATGTTTGCAGTCATCAGATATTCCAGGATCGAGGCGGAGGATGATGGAGGTTGAGTCGTGTCGGTTGAGGTTGAAGCTGGCGGGTAGTTTTTGAGTTTAAGGCCCATTTTACCCATTGTAATAAATGGACTTAATGAAAAGAATAGATGAGAATAAAAAAGTGAAGTTATTATAAATAATCTCAAGAACAAGAGAGAACCTGTCCGTACGGGAGCTTGGACGGGAATGAGAAGTGCATGCAGCCGGGCCGCCTTATATCCCCACCGGGGCTGCCACGCCCAGGATATCAGGGGTGGGGGAGGGGGTGGGGGTGGGGGTGGGGGTGGGGGTGGGGGGGGGGGCTCGCACTTTTTGTCGGGGGGGGGGGGGCTCGCACTTTTTGTCGGGGGGGGGGGGGGGCTCGCACTTTTTGAAAAAATAAACCCCACTTGGGACATTTATGTTGCCATCGCTGAAGCCTCCCAAGACACCCAATTCCAAACTTGTGCGTTACTAATACCTAACTGTTAACTTTTAAAAGACCTCTATATATAAACTGTGTTAGTAAGATCTGACTGTTAAAGATTTTGAAAACTTTTATATTTAGGTCAAGGTCACGAAAAAACTTTAAAAAAATTAAGCCCCACACCCCCCTATGGGGGTGTGGGGCACTTGGGTTGTCATCGCTGTAGCCTCCGAAGAGACCCAACTATGACAACAAGGCAACATCCAATGTCGTGTACCCTTCGCCACGCGAGACTTGTAAACATTTACTGCATTTCCAACTAATAACTTTTCCAATAGCTAACGAAATGTCATTTACATAATTTTGAAAGAAACTGAGGACGCCCTAGTGGCTTACGTCCTCGGTCCGAGTGCAGAGGCCATCGGCTCATTACCCCCGTATAAGCGTACAAACGGACCACCTCCTATTTCTCAGCCGCATTGAAGCATGCATGAGAGGAGCCTAACAATTGTAAAAAAAAGTGGCTTTACACGGGGGCCTACTCCCGTAACCCTATCTTTAATATTTTGAATTTAGCAATGCAGTAAATTTTTACAAGTCCTCTGTGGGTCAAGGCCACACGGACATTAAAAAATTTCGGCCCCCGTACATCCATGGCGAACCACGAATGTTCGGGGGCCTTGGGGACAAAAAAACACAAATAGCTAACAAAGTTTCATTTACATAATTTTGAGTTTCCAGAAGGGAAACTAACTGAGGACACCCTAGTGGCTTACGTCCTCGGTCCGAGTGCAGAGGCCATCGGCTTATTACCCCCATATAGGCGTACAAACGGACGCTCCTATTTCTCAGCCGCATTAAAGCATGCATGAGAGGAGCCTAACAATTATACAAAAGTAACTTTACACGGGGGCCTACTCCCGTTCCCTGTCTTTACGATTTACTTTGAGCATTGCAAAAGCTCAAGGGGGGATTGCTAAAACAAGCGTATACACTTTAGAAAAATATAACACACTTACAACACACAATTGAGCTCAACGTAGTCAATGCTGGAACAAGCACATACATGTTAAACACATATAACAAACAAGACACAAAGGATAAAAGACACACAGGAGACATAAGGTACAAGTAAAACACTCTCATATAAAACAATTCGCAATACCCAAACGCAAGCGCAATATCTTACAACTAATACAAGTCTTAAAGTTAGAGTAGACTTCGCTAAACACTGAAGGCGCCATTCAATGTTTAGTGATGCCTATGGCGGTCCGTCCCGATCGTTCACGTTCAACGCGCGGGAGCGGACTGCGAGCCGGCTCTGGCTGGGCCCCCTTATATCCCCACCGGGCTGCCACGCCCAGGATATCAGGGGTGGGGGTGGGGGTGGGGGTGGGGGTGGGGGTGGGGGTGGGGGTGGGGGTGGGGGGGGGCACTTTTTGTCGGGGGGGGGGGGGGCTCGCACTTTTTGTCGGGGGGGGGGGTTCGCACTTTTTGTCGGGGGGGGGGGGGGGGTTCGCACTTTTTTGTCGGGGGGGGGGGGTCAGGTAAGTTATGTGGGTCAAGGTCACCCACAACACTTGTACTCTAAGTGTTGGCTATACCCCCACCACAACTGGGTCCCTAGGCTGCACAACACCGCTTCGCCAGTATGTCTCCGGCTTCCATGCGGTGCGTCTCGCTGTTCTCTAGCTCTCTATATGTAAGTAATTTTACAAGTTCTGAATGTAGGTCACTACACTTTAACTCTGGGACGATATCGACTTGTAGTATTTCAGTGTTTTGACTCAAGGTCATCACACTTTAACTCTAGCACATCGGTTATCGTACCAGAGGTGCTCAATAACCTAACTTGTAATGTTTAGGGTGGCGTTTTCACGCCACGTGGTATCGCCATGAGTGTCCAGTCCAAGTTTTAAGTTAAATTAATTTTACTGTAATCTTTTCCATTTCCGCTTCGTTTTGCCAAAGTATAAGGTGTCGCTTAATAAAGTGGTATTTCTCTAAAGTTATAGGAGATTGCAAGGATACAATTAGTTTATTTAGGAGACTCTTCATCTTGGAGTTTAACACAATTTCCACTTTGACTTTGCTTCCTCGGCTCTCACAGCCTAAGCTGTACAGAAATGTTTCTTCTAGTGCCAACTCGGGCCAAGAGAACAGTGTGTTGACTGTAGGACAGCTCATGGTGAAGTGATGCGATACTCCAGCGTACCACCTCACCTTCCCCCGCCACTGTGACCTTCCCCCACTCCTGCTGTTTCCCCCACCTCTTTTCCCTTGACTCATGCGCTACAAGCAGTCTCTCAGTATTGTGCGGACTTTTGTGAGGTGAAGCCATGTCGCAGGACACTTTAGGTAAGAAACTTAGCCGTGTTAAGACTTTATTAGTTGCTCACTGTCCACCACTCAAAGTTAAGAGAGTTTCAACTTTAGCTAAGTGGCGCAAACTGTTGCGCGGACACCCTAAGTTTTATACAAAACAGACTAATGTCAGTTTTACTGATGAGGATTTGTTTAAAATATTGGATGAAATGACTTTTCCTTGCAAAATTCAGTTAGTTACTCCCATTCCTGACAGTTTAGAGTCTTAGTCTTTCAAGCCAATATACCTAGCATACACAGAGCCTGACAGTCAGTCACTCGGTGGCTGTCGTGGGGTGCGCATCGGTGTCGGCGCTCCGTTGTTAGGTTTTCAAGGTCACAGTAATATCAAATTGTTGGTGTTGTGCTGGTTCAAGGTCACCTGAGGGATAACCGATTGCCCATTTAGGCAGGGTCATGTCAGAAACTCGAGTTTAACTTGGCACTTTTGCCGTTTCTCGTCGAAAATTCGCTCCAAGTGGTCAAGGTCACGGGGACTCTGACTGAAACTCGGAGCGTAGTGCGAGAAACGGCGAAAGTGCCAAAAAATTTTAAGTTTCGGCGTGACCTTGACCTCAGTGGCGTCGGTGACGTCATTTTGATGACGTAAGGGGTGATGACGTCATCAGCACGTCATTTCTGTGACGTCATGGGTGTGACGTCATTAGTGATGACGTCATCGATGACGCAATCGATGACGTCATCGATGACGTCATCGGTGAGGTCATTGACCTCGATGACGTCATCCCTCAGGTGACCTTGAACTGAGCCAGCACCAACAATTTGACACTACTCATTTCATTCCCGACATATATTTTGAGGTCGGGTTTACGGCATTATATTCTACATTTGAGGACCTTTAATGTGATATATATAAACCTTCTGGAATGTATTTAAATTTAGTATGCTTAATATCAAATTTTAATGTAACTCCTTATGGGCCAACCCCTCATTTTTAAGCGTGATCCCCATATGGGATTTCTGGGGAATTTTCGGAGTAAGGTCAGGGGACGCCATAGAACACATTTCAAAAGAAATTGGCTTTCCAAAAATTATTTCATTTTTCCCGACTAATTTTACTACACTACTTCTACTGTCTGATTGTATCAGCTGATATTTAGGTCTATGTAAAAAGGGCGTATGGCGGTATAACGCCCTTTTTGCGGAGATGGTGTTTTCAGATGCCTTGTGTTTTCATTTGTAAGTCTGTGAAATTTCATGTTTGTATCTCTTTGTTTCACCTTCTACTGTATGATCGTATCAGCTGATGTTTAGCCCGCCTATGTTAAAAGGATGTAATGTCTATGTAAAAAGGACTTATAAAAACATGTCTATGTAAAAAGGGCGTATGAAAAACATGGCGGCAAGCCATCTCCTGAAAAAGGGCATATGTAAGCATTTTTTGCAAAAGGAAATTCTTTAATAATTTAAAATAAACACTCCTACTTGTAAATATAAAACGAATCACCGAATATTGAATATTATTTCATTAATAATAGTTTAAGTTGCCTAGGTTTCAGGTTAAAAGATACTCTTGAATGAAGTTTTGCACACTCCATATCTCAATTGTTGGTTTTCAGACTACAGCCCTTTTTACATAGACCTCCTCAAGTGATTTGGACTATTTAATTAAATAAAAGTGAAGTAAAAGAATAAAACAAGTAAAAAATGTGTATAATTGCAATTAATTAAAAAAAATAATAATAATTGGCAACAATGATGAAATTCTTTTCTAAAATGGCTGTTAACCTATCTGTTAAAAAATTCTGAAAGGCAAGTCAGTAAAGCGAACAAACTCATCGTAGAGTCAAGTGAACGGAGCGAATGAGCTCGTCTTGAAAAGAATAAGAATATTGAGCTTGGTATTTTAGCGTACAGTCTGTGACTGATTTAACTATTTACTAAAAGCACTGTTTAGGTTTACCGAACATGAAAATGATCGGCCCCCAGGTGGTTTATTTTATCAACCTTACATTGTTTGTTTTAACAATCAAACATAAGTAAATAATGCACACTTATCAACTGGAATAAAAAAATATAGTTTAGCTATGAAAAATAACCTTTCAACTTTTCAGCATTAGCCTTCATCAGGAACAAAAGTAAAAAGTCTTTTATTTTTTGTTTTTAATACTTTTAGTTTTTTTCTTAATGACTTTTTATTTCTGTTCCTGATGAAGGCTAATGCCGAAAATTTGAACTTTAATAACAGAAAATGTGAAGAAGGTATACCGTTTGGTGATGTATGTGAAAATAAGTATGACCTTTGATACATATTATAAATTATTTATAAACTATCAATACAGTGTAGTAAAATTATTCAGTAAAATTTATTATTTTTTACATAGAATTTATTTTGACTCTTGTTCTTTGGTATTCTGACAATATATAGATTAAATTACCTGTTTCTGTCAGCAGTTCAAAGTTGAGATATAAATCATGTTGACATGTTTCGGTTTCAACTAAACCATTTTCAAAACATACAGTACACTGGCAGATCCATACGGTCGTTGTCAAAAGTTAAAATAAGTTACACATACACACACATACACGGCACATTGAAACATGATAGGCCTATCACACGCACGGGTCATGACGGACACGGGTCAGGTTGCAGAGTCATGTTTCAATGTGCCGTGTATGTGTGTGTATGTGTAACTTATTTTTAACTTTTGACAACGACCGTATGGATCTGCAAGTGTACTGTATGTTTTGAAAATGGTTTAGTTGAAACCGAAACATGTCAACATGATTTATATCTAAACTTTGAACTGCTGACGGAAACAGGTAATTTAACCTATATATTGTCATAATATTGCAGTTCTGGGGCTATACAATATGAATTATAATTCTTTGGTATTCCTTAACATTCCTCAAAAAGCCCCCTGCAATCACCAAGGGGATTCATCCCAATAAATAAAGGAATGGCTCAAGAGAAGTTAGAATAAAATCAGATATTTATCGTACTAAATTTAAATACACTAAAGAAATTTTGTATACCGGATGTTCCTAAAGTCTTGCCTTGATAAACAAACCGAAAAGTATGAAAACTCTTTGTGGTAAGATATAGTTTTATATTCAGTTATAGCAAGGTACTTCTTAAGTTTTTATAGCTACTCACAAATTTAATACTCTTTCACAAGTTTCAAGGTGCAACTTAAACTACCTCTAAATCTTCGAGGCAAGTATTTTATTAATTTGTTTTATTAACAAATTTTTTTTATTTGAGCTAAAATTGTTTCAGTAGTGGACGTGACTGTATTTATTATTCTCTCTTCTAGGGTTTCTAAATTCCGGACTGGGGAAGAATAAAAGAAAATCTTTGACAATCCTATAGGTACATAAAGAAATCCAGAGAAGTCAAAGTGCAGTGAACGTGGAGGCAATTAAATCAGGCCATCACGATTTGTTCATGTAGTGCATAAGTGTCGTATCTTCGACATAACTTAATTGCATTAATTTTAAAACATATAACAGAACAGGACTAAACTGGATAACATTCATGTAGCAAAAGACGAAAGTCGCAGCCGGCAATCCACGACGTCATGTGACACAGTGTAGCCAACCTTGGTATTTATTGTATGCTCTACTATTAATTAAGTTATTCCAAATATAATATATTACACTCGCCCAAAAAAAAAAAAAATCTGCTTGCATTGCTATGAACGAAATACTTCTTCTTAAGAACTCTTAATTAGGCCTTAAAACTCAATTAATGTCCAATAGGCCTAACACAAATTAAATTTCCAACAAAAATAACTTATTAATTAAGTTACTTAGGCCTCAACAAATTTAATTAAATGTGTTCATGTAATAACCAATAAACAAGAAAAATCACTTAGGCCTATCTGTATTATTAAAAAAAAATAAAAACGAAAAAATTCTCTTTCTTTTTTTCCTTTTCTTCTTACAAATCCAGTTGTTGGGGTTTTTTTACGGTTCGTGCAGATCTTCTAATCACTGGTGTTGGACTACTCTGTGCCGCCGTTGCCTCTTGTCGTGGTTGTGGAATTCGCTGTGGTCTTCTTGGTGATGCCATTTTCGGGCTTCCTCTAGAACCTTGGTTTTCCAACTCGGGAGTTTTCTCGGGTTCTCTATTGGGTAGAATAGGCGATGCCACTCTTGGTGCAGGGGCAGGTGGAATAGGCACAAACACCTCGTCTTCATTAACATCAGATGCGCTCAAATGATCAGCGTGACAGAACCTCTTTTTCCCTAAGACACTCACAAGATACGTGACAGGGCTCTTTTTAACTAAAATCTTTCCAGGCACCCATGATACTTTCTCCTCTCTCACAGTTTTGACCATATCACTTTGACCACCTACAAACTCTCTGAAGGTACCTCTACGTTTATCAGCAGATTCTTTTTGCTGATCCCTGCCTTGCTGTAAGGAACTTAACAAATTAGGCTTCAACCTTGTAAGTCTTGTCCGGGGTTTCCACTGCAAAAACATTTCAGCTGGCGTATAGCCGGTTACTGTGCTTGGGGTGTTACGATAAGCAAAAAGAAAATTGTCAATTTTATGTGGCAAGGTTGTTGTGTTCGAATTTTGTTGCTCTTCTAATACTTGACGAAGTTGACTTTTTTTAACCTCCTGCACACACCTTTCAGCTGACCCATTTGACTGTGGGTGATAGGGCGGTGTAAGTGTGAACTTGACCCCATTTTGCGCAAGAATTCCTTAAATTCAAAACTACTAAGGCATGTAGCATTGTCGCTAACTAATTCTTCGGGAAGTCCATAAGAAGAGAATAATGTTCTGAGGCATTCAATAGTTTTGCTAGAAGTTGTAGAAGCCACTTCCATAATGAAAACTTCCAACCATTTAGAAAATGTGTCGACTAAAATCAAGAGCTGAGTCCTTGACTCCGGGTCCTGCGCGTAGTCGATGTGTATCCTCTGCCATCGGTGAGTTGACATCGGCCACTGCTGCACGGGAACTTTTGGTGCTGCATTTCTTGTGCTTTGACAAATGTTACAAGTGGAGACCTGTTCCTCAATGGCCTTTTCAAGGCCACGCCACCATACAAAACTCCTTGCTAACAGTGTCATACGTGTAATACCTGGATGTTGGTCATGCAACATCCTCAACACAGCAGGCCTTAGCTTAGCAGGAATGACCACCCTTGAGCCCCATAACAGACAACCCTGATCAACTGAGAGTTCATCTCTCCTCTGCCAGGAAACAGTAAAATCTGATTCCACAACTTCCTTCCAGCCATACAAAACCAAATCATTGACCTTGGATAAAATAGGATCTCGATCGGTTTGTCTCGCTACATCTAGAGCACACACCTCTGGTAACTCACTTACCGTGCAGTAACGGTTGACCACTTCCAAGCAGGACTCCACATGAGAAATGAAATTACTCTCCAGCTCCACAGGCTCTTCGTCTGGTAACGGAAGACGCGAAAGCGCGTCTGCATGAGACACTTCACTGCTCCTTCGATACTTAATTTCTAAGTCATAAGATGATAGGATGAGACTCCATCTCTGTAGACGAGCAACAGCCATGCTAGGTACTCCCCTCTTACTTCCGAAGATTGCCGCTAACGGTTGATGATTGGTCTGTAAAGTACATTTCCTACCGTATATGTATTTGTGAAACTATTTTGTTCCAAATATAAGTGCTAGAGCCTCCCTATGTAGTTGAGAGTAATTTTGCCCACTTCGACTTAATGTTTTAGAAGCGAAGGCGATTGGCCTCTCCACACCATCTATTAAATGTGACAACAACGCTCTGACACCCCTAGGGCTAGCGTCGCATGTCAAAATCAAAGGCTTAGTGACATCATAGTGCACTAATAAACTTGAGTCTAATACCCATGATTTACTTCTTTTAAAAATTTCTGAACATTCCTGTGTCCAGTTCCAAGGTGCGTCTTTGTGTAGCAAATCATAAAAACAAGATAATCTGGCTGACAAATTGGGTATGAATGCATGATAATAGTTAATGAGACCAACATAGGCCCTAAGCACATCTTTGTTGCTCGGTTCCGGAGCCTCCCGCAGTGCTGCTAAATTACTGGAAAGTGGCCTAATACCTTCAGCAGAGATTACATGTCCAAGATACTCAATAGAGGACTGCAAAAATTTACACTTATCCTGGTTTATCTTCACTCCGAAGTCCTTGAATCGTTGAAGAACCAACCCGAGCCTTCGTAGTCCCTCTTCACGAGACCGGGCTGCGACAATCACATCGTCTAGGTACGCAACCGTACCAGGTAGGCCATTTAATATTTGATCAATGGCTGCTTTGAAGATGGCAGGCGCTGACGACAAGCCATATGGAAGCCTACGCAGTCGAATCAACCCCTTGTGTGTCGACAGGGTCAGTAGATGCTGGGAATCCTCTGCCACGGAGAGTTGTTGGTAGGCATTTGACAAGTCCAAACAGCTGAAAACGGAACACCCCGCCAACGAGGCAAAAATGTCCTGGGCTTGGGGCAATGGGTAATGTTCTGACTCAATACATTGAGTCAGAACATTACCCATCAATACATTGGTTTAAAATGACTTTAAAATCTGCGCAAAGCCTTACACCTTTATGCTTAGGTACAACAACAAGTGGTGTGGCCCACTGTGAATTCATAACCTTGAAGGCAATACCATTCTCAACCATCCGGTCGAGTTCTTTTTCTACCTCCTCACGCAATGCATAAGGCACAGGACGAAACTTGCAAAACTTGGGTACAGTTCCTTCTATTAAAATTATGTTAGCCTTAACACCCTTAATTTCCCCCGTACCAGGTTGAAAAACTGAGATATATTTTTGTTTCAACACCTCAAGAGCAGATTTATCATTAACATTAAGATCATTTTCATTTGACTTTTCATGATATGAAATGGAACGTTTCTTTGAGGCCTAAGCCTTACCAACAAAAATCGATTGCCAATCTAGCCTAATCTTCGCTGGCCAATTACGGCCTAACAACATGGGTTGACTTCTATAATCTAATTTAACAATAGCCAAGGGCAATTGAACATTTTGATTCGCATACTCCACATTTACGAGAGCTTGACCCTTAACAGGTACTTCATTACCAGCATAAGTTTTTAACTTAACATTTGCAGGCTGTACGGTTACATTTGCAAACAACTTATCAAATATTTCTTCAGGACTAATACTGACAGCACTACCAGTATCAACTTCCATAGCTACAGGAGTATTATTAATTGTAAGACGTACCTGGTATCATCCAACAGGCGTGTGATTACCTAGGCCTATGTTGTATAGGCTAATTCCTTCCGGGCTCTGCTCTGGACCAAACCCATCCTCTTGCTCCACTTGTTGTACATTTAATTTATGTTTTCCGATTTTCCCATGTTGAGAAGTATTACATTTTCTTGCTTTACACATTTTAACAAGATGGCCTATTTTCTTGCAACCATTACATTTGTAACTTGCATATGGACATGAGTTTGCTACATGTTCAGGTGATCCACATCTAAAACACTTGACATTAGTATTAGGACTAGGGCCTACAAAAGTTCTATTCATCATTTTATTTGACCCCGCTACATTTTTATTATAGTGAGAAACACCCATTTTCCCTTTACTTTGGACATTTATTTTAGCCACAGACATGTGAGATTGGCCAAACAGAGTAGACTGCTTTTCTGCCTGTTCAAGCCTGAGAGCCAAAGCTAACGTTTCATCAAAATCTTTCTCATCAGACAAAAGTTTCTGACGAATATTTTCATTATTTAGCCCTGCAATTAATTTATCTCTAAGAGTGTCTTTGAGAAATGAACCAAATTTACAAGATGTGGACAAATTTTTAATGGCCACCGAAAATTCTGAAATGGACTCTCCTGGCTTTTGAGACCGACTGTAAAACAGGAATCGTTCTGCAACGACTAATTTCTTTGGTAAAAAATGTCCCTTTAAAATTCCACTCAATTCGTCAAAATCGAGGCTATCAACTTCCTTAGGCGATACTAAATCTGAGAGAATTGCTAAATTTCGAGGTCCAATTACCGTAATGAGCACAGAAACCTTATTGTCGTCTTTTACGTTGTTAGCTTTGAAAAAGTGTTTCAGACGCAACAGGTATGCTTTTACATCCTCCTCGGCCGGATTAAATTCTGTCATTCTTCCGACTCCGATATTATTCGCCATGATTCGGGATAGCTAAGAAACGCACTGTAAAAATACTTTTTATTGCGTACTACCCTAAAGAAATCACTTGACTGCTCCAAAAATGTCGTATCTACGACATAACTTTATTGCATTAATTTTACAACATAGAACAGAACAGGACTAACCTGGATAGCATTCATGTAGCAAAAGACGAAAGTCGCAGCCGGCAATCCACGACGTCATGTGACACAGTGTAGCCAACCTTGGTATTTATTGTATGCTCTACTATTAATTAAGTTATTCCAAATATACTATATTACAATAAGTAAACCGTATTGTTGTCAATAAGCTAGACTTAGGTATTGACAAATTAATGACTAGATTAAATAGATTAAATTCTCTTTGAAAACAAGAAAAAAGATACTTGAGGCTATGCTGTTACACATTCAGCAAAGCTATGAAATTAGGGCAAGGCTTAGTGGACACCCAGTATATTAAAACTCTGATATTGTAAAATACAATCCTGTAAACATGCTGTCAAAATTCCTGTGGGGATGGGGGAATAAGACAGACATTCAAAATATAAGGAAAATATTATTTTCAAAACTTTAAAATGCAATTAGTTTTTACATATTTTACGTTAATTTCTGGTTTTACGACTATATACTTTCCTTAGTAAGGCCTTTAACACCTTTTTAGCATGGCTTTGAATTAAACAATAATTTCCAATTCTTCCTATCTTGGACGTCCATGCATGTCAATTTCCCTGAAGTTCTTAAATGAAGTCGTCTGGTAAACTCTCCTCGTCCCCCCTTTGAGGTATAAGGACAGTAAGTACTTTAGAAAGTAGACTTTGTCACTCAAAATTATTTTAAGTTTTACTTTTTTACTTAAATACTTTTAAATATATTATAGCTTTTCAATACTTTTTTCAACCCTGTGTAATATTATTTTAAAGTGTGTAATTCCTCTTAAATTTTATCAATGGAGAATCGGACAATCATAAAAGTTAAGTGTATACAAGAACGAGTGTAATTTAATGAATCGAATCCCTGGAAATAATTACTGTTTTCAGCAGTTCTCTTCCACACAGGTTGTTCCTAGTTTTTGTCATATTGTCACAGCAACCGGATGCTTTAATTGGATCGACATTCCGTTGAAACCAATAATAACTCTCCACACGACGCAAGCTATTAGCGAAACCTTACGTATACACGTTACTCGATGTGTTTATTGTATTCTCTTATTTATGAACACTGAATATACATTTAAATGTCACCTCACATGCATTTATAAAAATGCTATTTATAATTATTTAAAGTAATTGTTTAAAATATACTGTAAAAAATTACTACATGTTTTAAACTAAAATTATGTTAAAATTTTATTTCTTTTTCGAGAAACTAGCAATTTTGATAAGGGAAAATTTCTCACGCGTTATATTAGTAGAAATATTTTCTTCGTCTCACGTTGAATGGAACGCTACGGATAAATATAGCCAGAATTGGTTTTGAAGACCTACCTTCTTCTATTTCCCTTTATTTTCTAAACGTTCAAAGCATGCTTCGTTTTATTGAAAACGATGTAAAAATAAACAAGGTACATTATTATTATCGTTTTTATATTTTAAAATGTGTTAATCTATAAACAAACTAAACATCTTATTTTATCTACCAGGTCAAAAACCTACTTTAACTGGTAATTACATAACTGATAACCATAATTTATTTGTAAAATTAAAAGAAATAATGGGTTGAATTTCAAAATGTCAAGATTCAATTCACAATCATCTAGACTAGAGCTGGCCTAAAGAGCTTTAAAGGTTCGTGCTTGTAAAATTTTGGTATAAAAATTATCTTAAGTCATTGATCAAGTTTTAAGAATTGTTTGTAAGAAATTAGCTACTTTTCATAACCTCCCTTTAATAGAACAGTATTTTTCAAAACAGTTAATGTAGTACCAATAATTTCTCAGTCCTTAAAAAGTTATATGCAATACAAGTAAATAATAAGTAAAAATAGTATATAATTAACACAAAATTGACGAATTAACTTGCTAAAAGTATGTAACTTCTTTGATTTTAATTTCTTAAACTATGCAGAATATTTTAAGTGAGTTATTTCCCTAGTATGAACGTTTTCAAAGCAATTAACCGCTATATGTTTAAGTGTTTAAAGGGTATTAATCCCATAACGTAATTCAGCTTACGTGAATACCTTTTAGATCGGTCGGATAGATAATAGTCCCCTAGACCAGCGGCCCAGCACCGGTGTAATGGCTATAATGAAAGTAAAAGTTCACCTTAATCCAATTCAGGCGGTCAAGGTCAGTAGGCCCATCTTCTATCAGTAGCCGCATCGTGGGGCGTGTCAGGCTCAACCGGTTCCCAGTCAGTCGGTGTGATCTACTCTCTATTATCATGGCAGAAGCTAGTTAAGATTTTATTTCTACTACCATAACTGTAAGATACGATAAAAATTACTATTAAATCTATTGTAATAATTATTAGCTTTATTATTGTATTATATTGTGAAACAAATATTTAGCGATGTATGTGTAGCTAGTAATTTGTTTAACTAATTCAGTTATTAAAAATGTTATATAAATTGCAAAATCTACTTTTATTTTCTTGGTTTTATTTATCTTTCAGGAAAAAATATACTTGTTTGTAAAATCTGTTTTGTATTTCTTATTACTCCCATTCTGCTAATTATTATTCAAACTGCTTTCAATAAAAAACATGCATATACATAATATAAACCGTAATTACCATTTGACACGTTGACTTTGAAATTCAAGGGTCGTCTATGATTTTAATAATATTAATCACTACAACAAAAAATTACTAAAATAAAATTATGATGTTTATTAATTTATACGGAGTGAATATTTACCTAGTGTTATCTCAGAAAATGAATATTTAAAAAAAGTTAAACAAAGTTTTTATGAAAATTAAAAATATGAATTCTATTTTTTATACAGACACCATTTGTCAGTATGGCCGCTGACCCAACATTGTATGATGTTATAAGGGTTTTCATGCAGTTTAAATACAGTTTTTATTTTTTGGTATTTTTTCCTAAGATAAACCTTTTAAGAGATAATGGGAGGCATTATTTTTACCCCTTAAATTAGGAGTGGTTTGACATATTTTTTTCTAAAACAGTTGTATAAATAAAAACAAAAAAAATGGATGAATAATCCTAAAATATCATTTTGTCTTCATTTCATTCATAGGTGTATGGTTTTATAGGAATTTGTTGTTATTAAAAGGCGGTAATATTAAATATAATTTTAAAGTGTAAAAGTCGCCTATTCTTATGAATGATTTGAAAATGAAATAACATTTTAAGAGGATATTATATTATGTTTCTTAACAACTGTTTCACAGAAAAACGGTATAAAAGTTTTCCTCGTGTAAGCCTTGTGTGGTGCAAATGAAATTTGTGCTAGCCTTATTTCGTATACAGTTTAGTCTAGGAAAATATCAAAGAATGAAAATGTCTTAAGATTGGCGTAAAATTATAAAAAAATCATACACACTAGTTTGTTCCATAGTAAATATTTAAGTTAGCCGCCATGTTGGAAAATTTGGGTCGTATACGAAAAGTGAAATTTATATATTTTATTTTCATACAAATTTCGTTAGATTCGCCCATTTAAAGTTTTTCTATACAACTTAAAGCTTTTGAGATACCAATTGTGGCACAGTTAAGTTGTTCATCCTGTATAGTACAAAATTTGTTATTAAATTAGAAATTTATCAACAGAATTTAAAAAACGCCAAATATTAAAAACCTGGGACTTGAGGACACAACATTTGTATTATTCTTAATTAGGAACCAACAAATCCTACACTCCTGACTTCTAGTACTATATACAACATCTATAATGAATCATGCCTAAATGTTTTCCTCCCATAAATAAACACATTACTAAACTACCACCAAATGATTTGTGTCGCTATAAATAAATATTTGGAATAAAACTTCTCTATGGAACACAGTAGATTTGGGACTGACCTGTCATAAGATACCGTAATATTTGTCGCCGGACAATATTCTAGCATTAATAATTATTAATACTTTTTTAATTTAGTTTAGTTTTAGATTATTCCCCAACATTTTTGTACCATTATCATATTTTAAACATTGATCTAACTATTATTAAAACACATTTCAGGTCAGGGTTGTCAATGGCGGATAATCCTACGAATATAAAATTCCGCCTCGTAGTTTTGTATCTTCGGTTATATATTTATTACATTTGTTAAGAGTATGAAATACTTTACGTTCAATACAAAGAAATCGGTAAAAGATATCGACTCAAAACACATCACTTGACAATAGTGCAAAAGAAAAAATACCAGCAATATTTTAAATATTCTCTAAATGAGCCGATACTAAATAGTTTTTTAGGAACAGACTTCATACGCTTAAATGTTTTTGTACATTTCATGCTGTTATTAGATTAGATAATTACATAGCCGCTACATAGCCTTGAAATACATCTATGATGTATAAGTGTAGAGTAATAGGTATATATTTAGGATGCAAACAATAGGTTTGATATAATAGGATACACGACACCTCAACCAGTAATCCGAACCGTCTGGTGATGAAGAGATTACAGCGGGAAGCTGTTGTATGCTAATTTTATGTTATAATCCGTTAGGAACAACTGCTTTAAAAACATATAATCTTCTGAGGTGAGACCTAATCATTCAATATGTGGTAAAATCTACAAATCATCCTCATAACTGGTTGAAAAAGTAAAAACATCAAATAAATTTCTTTTCCTACGACTGTCCATGAAATCAGTTGTTTACCCACTAGATACTCGTCGCAAAACAGGTGATTGCCGTATTCATTTTAACTTGCGCACGCTAGATTTACTTTGCGCACTCCAGTGTATAAACATCAGAACACAAAACAATTTGCATTAGCCAGCAAGGAAACGTTTATTAGTCAGGAATTAAGTTGGCAACACTAGATATAAACATCTGATCTATTGTCCTTGTGGTCGTTTACGATTGAATCAACATAAACATAACCTACAAACCGGCTACAGGTGAGCTACAGGTGGAAGTTATGTGCGCAATGATCAACTATGACAGTGACTTTTAAGTGACTTATTCCCTGACGATCTTGCTAAGACTGCTAAAACATTGGCGTTAAATCTTCGCTGCATGAAAAATGTAATGAGTTTTTAACTAAATGTAGGAAGTGCATAATACAGGCTATCATAAATATATATCACTTATCTTAAAACAGGGACCTCACATAGTGGGTATTTTAACATGAATATTAAACGTTTATACTTATATAAGAAATACTTGCAGTCGTAGGAAAAATTTAATATGCAACTCGTGCGAAAAGTGCCTTCACTGCACTCGAGAGAAATTATTCCGCACTCGCTTGCGGCTAGTGCATAAACATTTCTCTCGAGCGCAGCAAATTGGCACTTTCCGCACTTGTTGCATAAATAACTATATCAAGTTTGTTAAACTAGCATAACTATTGTTTGTCAACACTCAATTCCAATTTGTACGTATTGAAAACCCCAGCTTGGTTTCGTTCAGATAGCCCACTGGCAGGGCCGGATTTACGTTTTCTTCGCCCATGGGCATATAATAATCTGCCGCCCCTTCACCCTCCCCCCCCCACCCTTTGTACCCTCCAAGGAGCCACATTGCGGCGACATTGCTTTTTTTAAAGAAGGAATCTAACTTTAAAGTTTGGACAAGCACCTCATTTTCCTTCTTATTCTTCACTTCAGCTAATTTCCGGTATTCCGCGCCACTAAGTCTTTTTCGCTCATCCATTAGGCCTATGTTTTAAAAATATAACGAAAATTATTGCGTATATCATATTCAAATGATATCTCACACGAAACACAGCATTAAAGAGTTATGAGCAAATCAACAACATACAGCCGCACACGCACTACTGCATAACAAGCAAGCCGCAAGCGTACTCGTACAGGCTGTCAGTTCTAATGCGACATTAACAACGCCACACAACACTGACGAATGACGTTTGTACACTGACCGTACAGCGTACAAGCGGAATAGTGTAGTAAAATTAAGCCAAAATATGGCTGGAAAATGAAAAAATTTTTGGACAGCCAATTTTTGCTGAAATGTGTTCTATGTCATCCCCTGACCTTCCTCAGAAAAGTCCCCTGAAATCCCCAGTGGGCAACATGCCTAAAAATGATGGGATGGCCCTCGTGGAGTCAGAAATAAGTCTTTCGCCGACCAATAGGTTTATGTATATCAAATTAAAGCTCTAAAGTAGTAGAATTCAATGCCGCAAACCCAATCTCAAAAGGTTGCTTGAGTCTAAAATGGCAGCCTATCAAACTTAGAATAAAAATCAAATTTTAATCAAAACGCTAAAAAATGTAATAATATTACAAATACTTGACCTTTTGAGCTCCGGTTTGCGGCAAACGTTTGCTTGTACAATTACCTTGGCAAATACGGATAGTTTGACATATGCCCATCATATTACCCTTGAACCACCCTCTACATGGACGCCCCAAAGAGGGAGTTTTGAAAAAAACTTTTTAGTCCATAGCCATGCTATACATAATTTTAAAGGCCTTTATAAGGAGAGTACATAGCCGAAAACCAGACCTCAAAAGGTCAAATATGTCGGAAGTTATTGCATTTCAAAGTTTTGATAGAATTATTTTATTCTAAATTTTGAACATCTGCCATTTTTCTCTCGACCGTTATATTTAGGTCGGGTTTACGGCATTGTGCTCTACATTTTAAGACCTTTAATTTGATATATATAAACCTTCTGGAACTTATTCAAATTAAGTATGCTTAATATCAAAATATTTTTTAACTCCTTATAGGCCAACCCCTCATTTTTGAGCATGATCCCCACATGGGATTGCAGGGGACTTTTCGGAGGAAGGTCAGGAGATGCCATAGAACACATTTCAAAAAAAATTAGCTTTCCAAAAATTATTTCATTTTTCCCGACTAATTTTACTACACTAGAAGCGAAATGGCGACTTGGCGGGATGGGCTGATGCACAGCCATCTCTAGTACTCTACTATGTACTAGAGATGGCCGTGGCTGATGACCGGTGGGGCATACGGGAGACATTCGGAGCAAACTATGACGTCATTGAATTAGTTCCTTGGTTATCACCAAGGAATCTAAAATAAAATAAATATTTTAGATTCCTTGGTTATCACTACGAACAGTCTATACGCTTGATTTCAGAGTTGTCGTCAGCAACAACTGAATAATATTGTTTACACTAGTCCTAACCTCTATAGGATTAGATGATGATGAATGGAAATGGATAAATTCTATCATGGTCCTCTTTTTAAGGAGAATTTGACAACTCTTTTACAAAATAAAAATGTTTATTTTTGTTATAGGTATTTTTTGTTTTGTTTTTATCAGGCCTAGCTTACATAAACTTGGGCCTGCTTTAGTTTGAATAGAAAAGATTCAAAGCGTTCAACGTTTTAGGCCTAGCTAGGCTATATTTTTGGTTAGTATGAAACGTAATTTTATGCAACTAAGTTTAACTGTCTTAACAGTCAGCCTATTCCTTAATTCCCCATAAACGAATCCTAGTCGGATTCGGTCAGATGTATTTACAGTAACTACCGGTAGTCAAGTTTAAATTTGGTAAAGTTTTTTTTGGAACCAAAACTTAGGTGCAAGGTTTGGATTGCAGAATTCTACACCAATCTATCACACACCCAATTTAACTTCAACACTACATTTAAAGAGTGCCAATCCAAAAATTGTTAAGGATTATGTACTACTATAAGGATACTGTATCTATTTCTAATCTTACACATGAATACCGGTATATTTATTAGTAAATAAAATGCTTTTAAGATTTTTAGGCTTAGGTTTTACTTAGTTATTCATCTTTATCAAGATCTTACTACACTAACAACGATTCCTCAATACTCAAAAACAAAGAAAGAAAGAGGGCAAGCGAGAGTAGCCGAGTAGCGGCAAAATATAGAAACGTTAATGTTATGACGTCAGCATCATAGCCGTCACACAGTGAAGCGACGTCATTAAGCTGCTCCGAATGTCTCCCGTATGTCCCACCGGGATGATGACGGCGAGGAATACGAATACGGCTCCCCACCACTAGCACATCGTCTGCCGCGCGCAATAGACGCTCGTCCACGCATCCGCGGCTTCCGCGCAGGCAGACTGCAGTGAGTCTGCCCTTTGCTTTTTCACCACAATACGGCTCTGTGGCCTGCGACCATGACGATGACAACGCGCCGTGCATCAAAATATAAATTTTAATTTCTCCAAAATTTTGCCGCCCTTGAAATTTGCCGCCCTGGGCATGTGCCCATGTTGCCCATGCGGTAAATCCGGCCCTGCCCACTGGTCGAAATTCGTCTAAACCTTAAGTTAATCTTTGCCCAATTAACTAAAATAAATATTTTATAACTCAAACATATTATATTTTTTCGTTTTCATCTGATATTACAACAGATGCCGAAATATAATGATTCCATCAATCACTCTAACATAAATAGATGATCCTAAGGATTAAGGTGAGTTTTAATGGTTTACTTCTCATTAAATTTCTATGGGTATTCGAAGATTTCTCTACATTTAAGAGAAACTAAGTAAAAGGGTGAAAAGTTGTGTGCTTGCCTATAAATGTAATGATTTTAACATATGAAAAAATATATTATTTAAAAATATTGTGTTTACACATTTTTAATAGTAAATTCCCCATTCGCATTATCATCATTAGCAATGAAGGAAAACTCTGAACATTTCAATAGATAAATAATTTATATTTATTTGTAACTATGTATAATTTGTTATCGGTATTGTTGATTTCCCATTTTTGACACTTTTTTCTTGTTAAACCTCAAGTGGAATTTCTTGGCATTATGTTGAACTGCCCAAACCCTATCTTACCATGCATTTGACCTGTTTAAAGCTTGTAACATTTATTCATAGCCCAATGACAAATAATAACTGTATCCAGGATTGAACCTTTTAAAATAACGAACCTTTTAAGCATATCACAGGCAATTTTTGGATTCTAATGCGAACACTATAACCACTTGGCTTCTAGCCGGGTCATTATTCCACTTCACCTTAAAAATTCAGTAATAAAAACCCTTAAAATACTTGAAAATTGCTTTGTAAGATTACCGAGTAGGTTGGTTTCTAGACCACAGCTGCTTTTTTACAATGTATCATGATTCATGGGGAGTGTTTATTATCAGATTAGAATTTTCTAACTAGTTCGTTTGATCCGCATCGGCATCAATGACTGATGATCGCACACTGTCCTCATTAGGATCATATTCTCGGCCGAAGCTGCATCGCCTTCTATGGTTGTGCCGGCTCCTGCTCTTGTGTTTGGATCAGTCGAGACAATAATAAAACTGAAGTCTCCTGTAATGAACCAAACAATGGTCAATTGCCTTTTACCTCTGATGGTCGGCGGTCTTCGATTGTCACGAATTGACAGAGCAATAAAATACTGAACTAAATTCCCCACAACTTCATTTGATGGTATTGTACCGATTAGCTTTTTTATATGGGTTATTAAATACACTAAGTAAACTCATTTCTGTTGGTATTATTATGTACTTGTTTTTATTGATTGCAAGATTTTTTTAAATTTTAATATCTTGAATACTCTTTTTTGTTGGCCTTAACCTTTACCCTCATAACCCCTACATAAAAATAATGTACTTTTTATGTGAGAGAAAAATGATTTACTTTTAGTGTCATAACTATACTTTTTTTATTTGTGCTAGGTAAAAAAATCCAAAATTTAGGTAATAATTAAATGTGTAATCTCTTTACAACCGTAGTGCTTAAGTATGATTATATGAACCAACCATATTTGTACTAAAAAACTATGGTGATAGTTATTATGTGTGTAATTACTATATAATTAAAATTCCATTTTATTATGTCACTATTAAAATGTTCTCTATCAAATATCTCTCAATAATTAAACAAATTATTTTATGGACATATTTTAATTTGATATTGTTGTGCCGATAACTATAAAGAGTTTAAAATATATAATTGATTTGGTGCAAAATAAACTTGTAATGAATAGTCATTTAGAATTGTAAAATGATTTGGTGTAATAACCAATCTCATACATCATAGTTTATTTAATCAATCAGAGCTTCATCAATTTAAAACGAATTAGTGGTAATTACACCCAATGTATTCGTTAATATCGGAGGTGATTATTACCAATCCAAATGGTACTTTTCAAATCCATGGATATATTAAGATTTTACACTTCAACTCATTATATCAGTATAAATTTATTTTTTTATAGCCATTCATATCTGCGTTATATTGGTTTTAAATTTTTATGTTTTATTATTTTTATGTGTTAACAATAGACCAACAATGTTGATAAATAAATAGTTATTTACGAAATTGTAAGACTAGTTTAAGACCAACATAAGTTATTGAATGAAACATAAATGTGGTAATATCCATTGATATATTACATATTGAAATATAATTGAAGATTCTACACAAAACTCAAGTAAAAAGTGTAACGGTTGGAAAACTAGACTAAAGAAATAAAAATAAAAATTTCCAGATTACCAAGGAGGTCATAATATTTACCCATGTACCTCTAGTGAGTTTATTTCATAATTTCACATATTTTAAATGTATATAACAATTTCTATACTTCGAGGTATAGTCGAAAATTGTTAAAACAATTTCAATAAATACAAATTGATTATATGGCTAAAATTATTTTGGTTAATTTGTTCTAGTGTAATGAGATTATTAGACATATACATATACAAACAACCAAATTATGGTACATATACAACTAGATTTAAATTTCAACATAACATTAAATGTATTTAAAAAAATTATACAAACTTGTTAAAATGCATTGAATTATAAATGTCTTGTCTTAATTAGGTTTTTTACAATAATTGATAAATTATAAACTCAATTGATAAATTGATAATTTGAGAATTACTTTAATTTCATCCTACATGTACACAAGAAATAAATTATAAATACATAAAGTAAATGTCTTTTAGTTATGTTTTGTACATAAATATGTGTAGGCTAAGTTATGGTTTTATTTTTAATCAAATAAATACTATTTGATGCTTGTCCTGCAATAATTGTATTAAGAGAATTGACATTGGTGACAATATTACTATCACCAACGGTGATCACCAATGCCACCACTATCACCATTGGTGATTGGTGATGTGTTGTCAGTGTACATATTGCCACTATTTTTCATGATATTTCAATATACCAAAGTTCATTAGTTCATGTGGGCAGTCATCAATTAAAAACCAATCATTCTTAATTGCATCTGTTGCGCTGGCCGAAATATCAGGTTGATTACCAATTTAACGGTAGGATCAGGATATTTTTGAAGAATTGGCTTGTAATGATTTTTCAGGCAAAATATAGGCTAACATTTTTAAGTTTAAAATTATTACTGCATTTTATTAGTACCATTAATAATTAAGATTTCAGTCTCATAAAAAATATACCTGATATTATTCTACCTAAATACCATGAGTAAATACTTAATTTATGAAACTTATTGCGGTTTTCATAGCAAAAACACCAAAAACAGGCAGTTTTTATAATTATTTCTCACTTTATAGTTATCTTAATAAAGTTATATTATATATAATTTTTTTACTGATGATGATTACGATGAAGCCAAGTGATTTATACAGAAATATTTTAATGTTGTTTCATATACGATAATGGTTGTAACCGAAGAATGTTAATAGAGTTATTAATCGTACGGTATAAAAATGTTTAAGGATGGCTCAGTTTATTTTAAGATCAAATGCTAAGTTGACAACGCTAAGTATAGGAAGCCGCTTATATCTGGTGGCCTACAAAGCTACAATAAGCTTCTTAGACAACCACAAATGTCGTCTTCGATCTGTTCCTCTTCTTATTGCAAGTGTTTATTTTGATGTTTACGCCAAATAGTATGTTTTACAAGTATTATATTTTTAATGTTATGCAATAATGTCGACAATGTTTACCAACCACGTTATAAGAAACCGGTCGATATTATTTGATTTGTATGTTATGTATTTATTATTATTATTATTATTATTATTTTTTTTTTTTGTAAATGTTATGCTTGTGTAGGCAGATAATACCTTGGTCTATGAATAAGTGTGTTAGTTGTATAGCGATATAGATGGTTCTAGATGTTAAATACATCATAATGAATTTATCTGTTTCCTTATAAATAAGTTTTGATTTATAAAAAATGTTCTTAACTTTTGTAAATGAAACCCCAATCGTTGCTTTTTGGCTTCAAACAGTCGTGACAGTTATGACTCATGAGTTAGGAAACGGTTATGACTCATTATCCCGGTTTCCTGAAAAAAGGTATATGGATTTTCCTCAAATGAATTTTCGTGAATGCATATTAGCTGAGACAATGTGCTATTGTTACAATGCAAACATATTTAAATCGAAGCTTACAGTTTTTTTTTTTTTTTTTTTATTGTTTTTATGGAATACGCTATTATAGTACTAGCCACCAAAGTACCTAAGCCTGGGACTATGATACTTTTTTGTCTTGAGGTCCCTAGAATCCAAAAAAACTGTTCGTTCACATTCACATAAAAATCTAACAATTTAGTATTTCAAATCTTTAACCTACCTTTACTAGTGACGGAGAAATTTCAAAAACTGTACATGTGTTTTTCTTATGGGAAAAATACAAATCTCTCTACCTCATTTATTCATATTTATTACTTGATAAAATTTCGTATGTACCTTCACGAGGCGTTGATTACAATAATTTATATTAGCTAACACCTTCCACATGTTGGCAATCCTATATACTCATTCCCCATGGGATGTTTATAGGAAAGATAAAAAATTAAAAGATCCTGATAAGACTTTGTGTACTAACTAGGTGGTTGTCAACTTATATTTGCTTATAAAACCAATAAATCCAGTAAACCTACTTACATAAAAACATATAATGTTTATTGTTGAAATGTCGAAATCGCCAAATTTTTATGGAATTTCGCTTAGTATGCAGGTCTGCTGCCACGTTTTTTTAAGTATTCAACTGCAAATATAAATGTTTTTATTTAAATATGCGGTATTCATAAAGTCTTGTGGTGGTAATAATGAAGCAATTACAATTTCCGAACTTCGTTTTGGTGTTGGAATTCTATGAAATTGCCATAGGCTTGTTGGTTTTTTTTCTACGAGGCTTCAATTACGTTTGATTGGTTTTCAAATTAATGATTGACCATGATAATCTAAAGCGAGACGGTGTAGTTGACATTATTGCATGGTAACCAATTACTCCAGGTATCGCTAACAAATGTTCGGAGTTGCTTTTAATTTCGCAAGATGAGAATAAAACCATGTTTGATGATATTTTTCATGTTCATCAATCAAGTTTTATCACCAACGTAACAGTTAATTTACAGTTGAAAATAAAATGTTACAGGTAGTCATTGACCACTTTAAGTATCATTAACGTTAATTTATTTTATTTGGCCTATTTATTTTGATTATTTCTACCTTTGAAAATAAGGTCAATTACTTACAAAGAGATGATACTAATGTTTTAATAATATTTCAATACTCGTAAATTATATAGTAAACTAATTTTTCTTACATAAAATACTAACACTTGATTTCAAACGTGTTTGATTATAAACGGTCAATCTTGTCAACACATAATATCGTGTAAAGTAATATTTGTTATGTTCTCAATTGATAATTTGAGAGGAGATTACAGGTAATGGAGTGGTCTGGTCGGTGTTGTATCATAATCTCCCCAGCGGAGATGGGAGATGGGCCACACGCGGAGAGGGAGCGTCCCACACGTCTCACAACATTGACGAGACGATCGCTCCCACTACACTGGGACACCAGCACCCTCGTAGCAGCAGACATACGCGGGTTTATTTGGAAATAATTCTATCCATAGGTTTCGTCTTAATGTTTATTCCGAATGGGAGTGTGTAAGAAAATATTACTGTAAAACTACTTAATATTACATGTTGGAAATTATAATAAAATGTAAAAGATTTTTGCTACAACATTTTTTTGATAAATCTGGCTACAACTGTTTCTGAAAAAAAAAAAGAAATGTGAAGAAACAAACATCTAGAGGTATACTTCGTTGTTGTTGGTTTTTTAAATCTCATGTTAACAGGGTAGGTAGTTCTTTAATTTAAAAGCATGCATAGAATATATTAATTAAAAAAAATTTAAGTTTAAATATTTGGAATATTTGGTTTTATTTGGGATTTTTGGGAACATCTTCAGAGTAGGCCTAGTGGTTAGAGCGCCAGACTCCTGGACCATGTCAGCGATGTAGTGGGTTCGGATCCCCGTTCTGCCAGTGTCTTTTATCAGTACCTTTGACCTTTCACCCCCTTTTTTGTCTACCACGAACGACGCACAGATCAATAGTCTATGTAAAGTGCGCAAAGTAAAGCAAAAAGAGGTCCACCAACCTCTTTAAATAAAAAATAAAAAAATTATTACAATAACTTCTAAAGTAGAAAGCCACAAGACAACTCCCGAAACAAGAATTCTAAGAAAAGTTACTGTGTGGTAAACTTGTCCACTTGTGACTTTTAATCATATGTTTTAATATTATTTTGTTGTTTATTTATTCTGTCAATATTTACTTTATATTATGAATCTCAATTCAACTCTTGTACAAGTTTTATGTTGCATAAAGCCTTGATTTATTCAAAAGGTTTAGTCTTTCATTACAATTTATACAACATAAATTAAAAGTTTATATAATGGACAAAATCTTTAAGCCAGAAAGATTTAACTCTAATTATGATTCACCAAATTCAACAAAGGAATGGAAACATTGGCTCCAGACCTTTACTAACTTTATAACAGAAACTAAAGTCAAAGATGAAAAGAAATTAGGAGCCTTAGTAAACTTTTTGTCCTACAACAACTATGAATTCATTAGTGAATGCTCTACATTTGATGATTCTATTGACGTCTTAAACAGTGTGTTTGTACCTAAAACAAATATCCTCTTTGCAAGACACAGACTTTCCAATCGTAAGCAACAAAACGGTGAAATATTAGACCAATACTTGCAAGCCTTAAAAGTTCTCAGCAAAGAATGTGAGTATACTGCTGTCGACGCTAAAACGTATCGTGATGAATCAATCAGAGATTCCTTTATAAGTGGTCTTACGTCACCTCAAATTCGGCAGCGTCTCTTAGAAAACAATACACTTACCTGAGAAAAGGTAGAAGAAATTTCCCGCTCAATGGAATCAGCACAAAAACACTCGGAAGCTTACAACCAAACTGGTTTGCAAAACTCGTATTGTTACTGCACTAACACTCCTGTTTCTTTAATTCAACCCACGGTTATGCCGATAAATAGTGAGAATAACCAAACAAACGTGACAGAATCAAACGGACCGACATCAAACGTGACAGAATCAAACAGACCGACATCTACCACTGCGGCTTTAGCCCCTCAACACTCTTATCAGAAATGTTACTTCTGCGGTGGGTTAAGACATCGAGTGAGTGTCCTGCTAAGGATGTAGTCTGCAGGAACTGCTCAAAAATGGGGCATTTCCAGAAAGTATGTAGATCTAAAAACTTTCAGAAAGGTAAGACTACATCATCTTCTCTTACCGTAGCTTCAGTTTCATCACCTTCTTCTCTTTCTAAAGCAGTAATTGAAGGGAAAGTTAATAACATTGATGCCAATTTCTAAATTGATACTGGTAGTTCAGATAGCTTTGTCGACCTGCATTTTGTTACGAAAAATCATCTTAACACTCCGATGGTCGCGCGGGGTAGTCCCATACCCCAGTGATTTTGTTTTGCTGATCATTGACAGCTGGCAACACTCCTGACCTTGAGCAGGTCAATACCTTCCCCTCAACTCTTCATCAAGACGTCAGTGTCATTTCAGATGTCTGACTCAACTGTGCGGCTGCTCACACTGTTTTTAAAATACTACTGCATGGCATGGGGTAGCGGCATACCCCACGCGACCAACTGTGCTACACTTTGAACAATAGTTTGCATATTTTTCGTCCGTGTTAGTTCGGTTCTATGACAAACATGAGTGAATGTGGCACTGTTTAGTTGCGAATGTGGTTGGAGGAAACCGATAGTGACAATGAAAGTGTGTTAGGAGTTGAAGATCCGGAAGAAGTAGAAGAGGATCATCTAGAAATAAAACATTGCTAGGGATGACGTATTATTAAATTATATATATATTATATATATTATAAATATTATATATATATATAACGGCTCAAAGAAGCCTTTTTAAAAAACCTAATATATAAAATATATATAATATATATATATATATATATATACATATATATATACATAATAGTATTAAATAATACATGTGTATGTGATTAATTATACTTATTCTCTAAAATTAAAATTATTTGTGTGCATTTCCGCGTTTTCTTTTTTATCCCTATTCAAAAAAGCCTATTCAAATGTTTATAACAATTTTTCTCCATAAACTAGACCCAAACTGTGTTTTTTACAAGCATAAATATGCAAAGATATATTAATTAACATATAACAACATAAATTAAAGAAAAAGTAACGTAAGATTATTTTTAAAAGAAAAAAAACACGTGGGGTACGACACTACCCCGCGCGACCATTGGTGTCACAGTAAGGGGCGCGACCAACGGAGTGTTAATATATTTCCTGAAAAGAGACAAGTTTCAATGGCGTCAACTTCGCTTACATCTCCTGTTAAAGGGTATACTATCGTTGATTTATATATGCAAAACAATCAGTACAGTAAAGTAAAATTGTTAATCATCAACAATCTGTGCACTGTCGTATTAATCGGACATGATATTATGAAACTTCATGCTGCTGTAAATGAAGATTTTGGAGGTTTAAGACCGATTTTCTCTATTTGCAATGTTGCTTGCGCACTTGTAGAGCCAGTAAGGCTATTCCAGTATTTAACAAATGACTGTCATCCGATTGAAACTAAATCTAGAAGATATTCTAACGACGATGAAAAGTTCATCAGATCTGAGATCCAATCTTTATTATGTGATGGAATAATTGAAGAAAGTAACTCTCCATGGAGGGCTCAAGTTCTTATCACAAAAAATGAAAATCACAAAAAACGTCTTGTTATCGATTATTCTCAAACAATAAACAAGTTTACTTTACTAAATGCATATCCATTACCTCAAATTGAATCATTGGTGAATAAACTAGCTCAGTATGAATTGTTCAGCACAATTGACTTAAAAAGTGCTTATCACCAAATTCCTATTGTGGAGGAAGAAAAACTGTTTACAGCATTTGAAGCTGATGGACAGTTATATCAATTTAAGCGTATTCCTTTTGGTGTGACTAATGGAGTAGCCGCCTTCCAGAAAACCATCAACAAAATCATCTCTGATGAGAAACTTAATGGGGTCTTTGCTTACCTGGATGATGTAGCAATTGCAGGAAAGAATCAGCAGAAACACGAGGAGAATCTAAACGCTTTTATGGATGCACTTAAGAAATATAACTTGACCATGAATTTAGATAAATGCAAATTTTCTCAGAAGGAAATCTCTATTCTAGGGTACTTAATAAGCAAAAACAATATGTGTCCTGATCCTGAGACACTAAAGGCACTTTTGAATCTTCCACTTCCTCAAGACGCTTCTGCTTTGTGTTGGAGTACTTGGAGTCTTGTCTCATTATTCAAAGTGGGTCCCGAAGTTTTCAGAGAAAATTAGAAACTTAGTCAATTGCAAACAATTTTCTATTTTGTCATCATCACCTGCAGCAAATGATTTCCAACTCCTAAAAAAAGAGATTGCCTCTTCTTCTTTGGCTTCTGTTGAAAGTAATGAATTACTAACTGTGGAAACTGACGCTTCTGATGTAGCAATCGCAGCATCCCTAAATCAGAATGGTCGACCAGTAGCCTTTTTTTCAAGGACATTATCAGACTGTGAAAAACGACATTCAGCAATTGAAAGAGAAGCTCAAGCTATAGTGGAATCAATAAAGAAGTGGAGGCATTTCTTGCTGGGAAGATATTTTCATCTAATAACTGATCAAAAGGCATTGTCATTTATTTTTTACCTCAAACATCCTAGTAAGATTAAAAATGACAAAATAATGCGCTGGCGATTGGAACTATCTCCTTATTCTTTTGACATTGAATACCGACCTGGAAAAAACAACATAACGGCTGATGCACTTTCACGAAGTTGCAACCTTACTTTTTCAGACAAGAAACTTTTTGAATTACACCAGTCTCTCTGTCATCCTGGTGTCACTCGCATGAACCACTGGGTTAAATCAAAGAACATGCCTTATTCTCTTGATGAAATAAAGAAAATTACTTCATCTTGCCCAATTTGCGCGGAAGTGTAATGTAAAACTAATGAAACACTTTCATGTGTTTAGTTTTAAGGATAAAAAATTGTTATTTTCGCAGTTAAGTATTATTTGTTTAAGAACCTTGGAAAATACCTTATGTTTTTTAAAAATATGTCAAGGGTTGTTTAAAAATAATGAAAATTTTTATATTAAAGTATAAAACTTAAAAAGAATAGTAGGAAATCGGTTTATATGAATCCTCAATTTTTTTTATTTAATGTGCATGAAAAATCATATATGGACGTTGAACTGCAATAATTGGTACTAAGGAGATTTTTTTTTAATTTATTCTGAAGAAAGGGAAACAATATTTTGAAACAAATAATAGTAAATGTTTACTATTTTTTGTAAAAAAAATATTAACTTGTTACTACGCAAATATGAAATAAAATTATCATTGAATAGTCAAGCTAAGAAAAATGAGTTTTTGGCTGACTTGAAGTATCATGATTGACATTGATGATTCAATCTTTATTAATGGTCAATTTACATTCATATTGGATTAGAAAGGTTTCGTGAGCATAATTACAGATATAATTTCTTTGGTATAATTGCTATATAGAGATTGTTGTATGTTTGTTTCTTCGAATTAAAGTAAAATAATTATTTTATTAACTTATACAGGAAAGATTTTATTGTTTTAAATAAAATGTACACGCCTTTATTATACTCTATACAAGTAGAAAGAAGGAAATTTACAAATATAAAAATGTATACGTTATAAAAATGTAAGATTAGTTTTCAGTTTCAGATTGTTCTCAATGTTGCTTAAGGCAAGTTTTAGTATTTTTTCTTGAAATAAATAAATTATTGAAAAGAAAACACTTAATGGAACTGAGCATGTTGATATCAGTAATTTTTATTTATCATTATGGAGAGTCTCAGAATTTAAACAATGGCTTAGGATGATTTAAAAACAAGTAAATATTTTGTATTTTCAAATTAAAAAAATTTTTAAAAATGAATTCTTTCTTAAAATTTGTTATTGAAGTGTCTGGATGAAGAAGAATGGCGACTGTGAGATGCACTCTTCAGCCCCTGCAACGCAATATATGTAATGCCAATAATTTATTCTTAGTAAACAAGCTAGAGACTGTTCAAGTTTTTCACTCTAACATAAAGTCAGTCTCAATAAATCAATGAATCTCAAAATATGTATACTTTTCATAAGTTTAAACAAACGAATTTGGAATATGTTCATGTTGTCAGGTCACTAAACCGGTAAACACAATGTTTAATCAATGAACTTTATTTAACCGTTGACTAATATAATTCTTTTATTTGAGGAACTAGTTCGTATCGTTGTATCTGTTTTTCAGGGATGCCATAGCTGAACAAAACTACGATAGTTTTGAGATTTTTTGTATTTGAACAATCTTACATTGAATTAAAAATAAAATTAAATTTTATAACACGATTAATTGCATACAGGAAGAAAAATATGCAGGTATGGGGTTGAACACAAATATTGAATACTGGAGTGTAATCATGTTCCTTATCTAGGTAGTCCTTCGTAACAAAAAGTATTTCTTTCTACGAACCACGCTGTACATGGTGATTGATATAAGTGTGCCAATGGTGTTATTCCAAACCTAGGAAAAAATTTTAAATAATTAAAAAGAAATCTAAATTATTTTTTATATTTTTATCAATATGTTTTCAAATTTTGATCTTATCCATAGTTATTCCAAAATTTCAAACAATTTAAAAATTTACACTACAAATAGTCCTTGTATGTAGTTTATCGATTGTGGTTTTAGATATTTTTTTATTTTTATCTTAACCTAAAAATATTTAAAGGAACTAGAGGCAACTGAAGTTCTTTTTCAGTACCATGTAAACAACATTGGGACAATTTTCACTGTCCCATATGCAAGGCCTTTCATCATAATAAAACAACTCAAGAATCAAAATGGCTTTAAATGACGTTTTAAGAACATTTGGTAAATTCAAATGGTCATTTACCTACCAATAAATATTGTTCGAATATAGAGGAAAAATATTTTTGCTATACAATGATGTTCATGCAGATTAATTTAAAATACATGATTTGAATACATTAGTATGTTTCCATAAATTTCCATAAATATAGAAATGTTTTGGAGATACAGGCAATGAAAATTTGCCCCATGTTAATAAAATACTTAAAATAAACTTCGATTACTGCTAGCTCAATAAAATTTAAACTTAAAGACAAAATTTAAAGAATAAAAATATTTTAAAATTATATACATGATACAAACAAATGGGGGCACGTATGAAAACAAAAAAAACATATATATATGGTTTGTCATTGAAATCATTTTTGGCTATTATATTAAAAAAAAAATCTGATAAAATATAATGTGAAAAGTAATGAAAAGAAGAGAATAATGAATTATATGTTAAGTGATTGGTCAATCAAGCTCATAATTTTCGAATAAAACAACTGACCCACTTATACTAATCGCTGAGTTTAATATACTAATATTTGTAATTCAGTTTTTTGTTTGTTACATTTTGAGAAAATTATTCGTTCTTAAAAGGTTACTCCATGACATTAAATTAAATGTAAGATGTTAAAATTCCTCAAGGAAAGCTATGTCCACCAAATTCCTGATAAATTGTTAAAGGTGAACATGGTGTTTGAGTGAACAACGTCACACAATTAGGGAACAATTAGGGCACAATTACATAACCAATTAACTAATATTATATCGTACTACGCCGAAGCAATTACCTCATAAATAGCGTTGAGTATAGCTTTCTGCAGTGTTTACCTTTTCTATTGACACATAGGCGAAAAACATAAAGTATCTTGACATTACAAAAAAAAAAGTTTATATTTTTTTGACAAGATTTTTTGTTGCATATGTGACAGTTAATTAAATTTGGGGTTGTATTAAAATATTAGAAATGTGAAATAAAATCTGGAGAACCTGGAGGTATAGGGAAAATGGTTGGGTGAAATTCTATCAGACAAGTATCAAGGTGTCATCAGATCTCCAGATTGTGTCTGCCTACTCACTAGTTTATCCCACGTTAACAGTTTAAAGCTTACGAGGTGAAAACCTCTTAAATGACACAAAAAGATGTATAGCTTGCCAGGAAATATTTGTTAGTGAAAAATAAATACTAAAGTATAAAAAAATTGCTTGGAGTTAGATTTAATTTATTGAAAAGAAAATTTATTTTTTAATTTATTAAAATATAGCCGTACGCACGGAATTTTGGAACATGGGTAACTACAAAACTTCGCACTGCCTCAAGTCCAAAGTAAGATCACCACTATGATATAATTACACTTTTTAAACTGTATATTGATACCGATTTGAAAAACTTTGAAATTAGTTTTCTTTTCTCATCAAAACACAATGAAAAATATTTCCAATCTATATTTTTATCTTTTTTAAGTGGTTTGTCTTTTTCTTTTTGAACAAAACTTCGGAAAATAACATTATAAACAGTGTATTGTATTAAATAATTATTCTATACTATAATACTAGTAAGGGATATTTTATAATACTAGTAAGGGATATTTTAGTGTATGTATACACTCGTTTCTCGAATAAACGAGCGATTTTAAAATAATGGCTTAAGTGATGTTATTCAAAATATATAAATAGCTTTGTCCTAAAAAAAATAAAAAATAAAATAAAAAAAACTCTTTATGGTTAGACAAATTTTATTTTGTTATACTCTTGAATTAAAGTCCTACAAATTTTAAAGAATAGTCTTATGGAGTTTAAAATTGAAACAAAAGAGTTTCTGCAACTGCTGACTCAACCGCCAAAGCATGAACAGTATGCTCAAGTAAATACATTTGGTTTTTCATTGTATCCAATAACTAAATTACTGCATGATACTACAATAAAAATAACTTATCAGTTATCAGTTATATTTTTAGTTGGATAAAAGGAAAGTAAAATAATAAAACAACCAAGCAATTTGTATAATTGCAATTATATTTGAAAACACAAGCAAAAATTATGAAATCAGCTGTCAACCATAGAGGTAAAATCGACGTGTTACAGTTCCAATAAACTCATACCAGAGTGCAGGGCTCTAGTCCTACATTATTCCTGAATAATTAAAGGTGAGTGAGCAAAGTGAACGAGTCCGACTTGAAAGAAACAAACCATTTTTTCTTGGCAATTTATCGTACAGTCTGTGAATGATATTACTATGTCTACAAAGAGTTCTTTAAGATTACCAAACCAATGCTCGGCCACCAGATACTTATAAAAAATAAGATTTTTCTATGTTACGAGCTCAATTTGAACGGATTGGGAAAGAGCGATAGTTAAAAGAACATTTTCTTCCCCTCAATAAACATAACTATTTCATGCATAACTATAAATTATGCTAATTTGAACCTTCATTAACTTCACAAAATTAAAGGTTCTCGAAAATATACTGATATTCCTTATCTACTAAAAGATGCAAGGTTGCAACACCTTTTGCAATGATATACCTTTTGTTTTAAGGCAGAACCTTTTAGGTAATTCTGGCATTATTTGGAAGATCTTTTTAAAATGTCAATAATGCAAAATTAGGAAGGTATGATTCAAAATAGGAAGTCTTTATCGGTTTCATTTAAAACACTCTTAGCAACAAATCAAACACAATCTTTAATCCCAAGTAAACATAGAAACTGAGAATTGTTTATAGAAGATGAAAACAATGTTACAGAAGTACAAAATGAAAAATGTTTAACCATTCATTTTGCTATAAAACAATTTAGGATTTAATCTAGCCAAATTTGAACGCGTGCCACACCGGAAGAATAAATGAATGGACCGTTTAACACTGAGGGTCAACAATCAATTTATTTCGTTAGAGCGCCCTCTGTTGTCTAGACACAATTACTGACTCATACTTTTGAAATATATGTTGTTATTTATAAACTGCTAGGAGACATCAAAATAAACCATGCACCTTAGGCAATTTAAATTCTAAGATAAGGAAATGTAAATAAGTGAAAAAGATTATATATTATCAAATTCCTACTTGTATAGAGATACAAAAGCATATGCTTTAGTTTGTAGTTAAATGTAGGAGTTACTATGTTATGATAAACACGATTTAGTTTTTTAATGTTATACCTGCTGTCCTGCTTGTGTTTTTAACGGTACTCAAATAGCAATGCCAATTGGAGGAATTTTATGATCTTCAGGTGAACTCGTCACTACCTTCACTCGCCAACAGATTGAGCTCGTTCGATTACGCTCACCTGCTGTCAGATTTCAGATCGTCCACTGCGCTCACTCGCATCAAGTTTGTAATATTTTTTCATAACACGTATCTTCTCTTAATACTTTAATTGAGAATAGTTCAGGTGAGCTCGTTAGCTACGCTAACTCGACGTCAGGTTCGGCTCGTTCGCTGCGATCACTCGCCATCAGGTTTATCTCGATAGCCACGTTTACTCGCCTCAAGTATGTTTAGTAATTTATTGACAATTTTTCTTTAAATAAGAATAGCTGTTTATAAAATAATATACCTAAATGTAATCATGTGTTCATCACCAAAATGTTACTTCCATAAGAATAACATGGTAACTTTTAAGACAGACATCTGGACAAAGCACTACGGAGTTTATTATTTTACTGGATATTTAACGTCAAGATCTTTCGATTAAGTACATTGTTATATATTTTCCAACTTTAATGTGATTTAGTGTTAAAATGGTAAAAGGGGCTTACTCTGATTGCGCACTGCGGTCAAGTTTTTGACGAGGGTCAGTTTTATGGCCCCCGTGGGTCGAGTATCATTGCGCACACGGTCAGTTTTGCCCGACCCTCCGCGGCGGCGCGCCGGCGCCGCACCGGCCGCTGGGCCGCTCGCCCCGAAACCAAAGATAATTTACATGAAGAATAAAGGTATATGCAAAAGGTATATATATATTAAATTAAGTGGATATATAAAACTTGTGACCACATAATATTGGCTGTCCTTTTAAAACAATTGTATTCGTGTTTTTAAGAGAAATTATTTTACCCTTCGTTTAAACGTTTGTAAGTGAAGATTTTTTCTAGACAGACATGATTATTTTCTAGATAATTAAAATTATTTTTAGTGTCTGGATTATTTTCTAGATATTACCAGTTTGTTCATTATAATATTGTAATTTTCCCAACAGTTTGCCATAATTAGTAACACAATCCTTTATTTCTCTTTATATTTTATTGATGCTGCAATATAATATATAGTACCAGGTTAACCCAGCCTTGCTCGTTGGTTTTACTTCACTTTTGTTGTAGTGTCATGGTAAAAAAGCAATTCAATTTCCACCAACAACCAACTATACCTCTTCACAGTTAACAGCTGTTTCAAAAAGTCTGCATAAAGTCTGCTGTTCCAACCAAACATTTTTCTTTTTATAGAGGCTTTAAAAAATGTTCAAATTGCTACATATGTAACATTTAACACGTTGTCGCCTAGAAAGCAAACTAATGTAAAGTACAAAAAAAGAATACAGTTTTAGGAAAAAATCCAAACAGAGCTGAAGGAAGTAAAGATTAGCCGCCTGCATTTCATGCAGAAGGCTTCATTTTACTTAAAGAAATAAAGTTCTTGTAATGGCTGTTTTATGCTGTATGTTTGTAAATTTTGTAAATATATATATATTAAACTTTTATTATATGCTATACCGTGTATTTGTTAAATAACCTTGATATAGTAATAAGAATGGTTTAACCGGCTAAGACTATTTTCATCGTTATTTTCAAAACAATACCCAATTATTAGTAAACTTATTTGATTATGAAGCAACCTTATTACACGTATAATTATAACATTTATGCATATATGTCACACAGTAATTATAAAATAAAGTTTATATTGCTAGATAATTATAATTTTGCTAAAATAATAGATCCAAATTATAACTATTATATTAGTGAAATGAAACAATTTGAAGTTTAAATATGCAGCTATGTAAATATATATATAGCATATATATATATTGCTACTCTATTTATTTAACATAGGAACGGGACTACAAGTTTCGTTTTTGACCGTGTGCGCAATGATGCCACCCCCAAGCGGGGCCCCGAGTGACCACTGTGCGCAATGATGCCCTGAAGTTTGACAGTTTTCTGACCGCTGTGCGCAATGAGGCTATCCCCGGTAAAAGATAGATCCAAACCTCAAACACAAAAGATAGTGTAATTCCCCACTAACGATTTTTCATCAGTTTTCAGATCAGATACACCCTTGAGTCCTTAGACTGCAAAAACTAAAGAAAGAACCCAGCTTTTCAGCCACCATAGCAAATTTCAAGAGTCTCTATTTTTTTAAAGGATTATCTATCGTCAATGTTTCTGGAATTTTCATGTCAAGAACTCTCAATCAAGCATATTTTTGTAGGAGTTTTGACTTTTGGAAATGCTTGGATATATTATGTTATAGCCTTAAAATTTATATAATATAAAAATTCTAAGATTATATATATATATATATATATTATATATATATATATATATATATATTACGACAGACATTAAACTGTGTTAAAATGAATATTTAATGTCACTAGCTACTTAAGATAATCTAAACTAATAATAATAAACTTTAATGAAGGGACTATCTTATTCACACTATTTACGAACGAAATTGTGTTGACTGACATACAATATTGGAAGATAATTCACATAACTTGTACACTGGTCATGATGACATTTAGGTGAGATAGTAATCCCAGAATCATTTCATTGCCATTATCATGTACATGGTGACTGGATTTCGTCGGTCATCATGATTGCCACATCAAACCCCACTCAAATCCTAAACTTACTACTCTAGTTGAGTTACCATTGACATTCTATTCATTGGTATCTTCCAGCATGTTAGATTAAAAAAAAATGTACTTTGAATTCCGACCAAAGAATTGTATTAACTATTAAGATTAAAACTATTTATGAGAGTTTAATAAAAGTATTGACCTGAAAGATCAAACTGTTTTATATAACATATTCCTATTGAACTTTAAAAGCCTCAAAGAAATCAATGCCTATACTAAAATTATCCTAGTTCAGTCCTTAAAAATAAACCACAGGAGTAGGGTTGATAATGCATGAATATTATAAATTAATATTTTTAAATACTTAAAAATAATTTGCGATTTCATATAAGTGAAAGGACATTCAACACAATTTTAATTTTTACTGAACCGATCGTTTTAAATTTATTTATAGTATTAAATACGAATTTTAACAATGTATTTTTTATAATCGGTGTTTTACTATCAATAGCTACATGAATGGACAGATGAAGAGCAAATGCAACTCAACTTTGGATTACAAAGAAAAGCCATAGTGTGAGTCCACTTTACAACGAAATCGCTTGCAGAGATTTGTCAGTTCAAAGAGTGAAATAATTATTTTAAAAATGTTTAAAAAGAGGTCTAATCTACTATAAAGAGGTCTAGTCTAAGACCTCTTTAGTCTCTCTCTAGTCTAATCTAAGAGGTCTAGTCTACTATTAATATTGAATCCATTCAAAATTATATTTGATAGAAAATTAAAAATCAAACTGGCCTTTGAGTGAATCAACATAACATATTAAAAATATTAACTTAAAAAGTTAGTATAACGAAATAAAAAATAAAAAATGGTTTGATCACCGGCAATTTTTGTAGTTTTATCAGTTGCTACGCGTATCTTTGAAGTATATTTAAATCTACATAAAAATGCCCTCGAGATGTTTGAAAGGTGTGCCTACGATATTGGGTTAATGTGACGAGCAAACGGAACTGGTTATGGGAGAAGTGAGAGAAATGACGGACGGCGCGGCGCCGCCGCCGTGGCGTAGGCAGAATCAATCTGTGATGTGATGAAGGCCCGATAGTTGTGGGAAGTGGCTTGGCCCGCTTTCCTACCACACAAGATACACCAACCTTACGATTTTTATCACTCAAATATAATTATTTTTAAAACGAAACTTACGTCACATATTTTGTTTGCATTGGTGGAGAAAAACGTTTATCCACTTGTGCGATTTCGATACGTTTATGCATGAAATTCAACAACAATATAAGTATAAGATCATCTTTTTTATTTAACCACTGAACGAATGCTGTTATCTGAAACTTAACACAACGTAGCCACTTAAAATAACAGTAGGCTATAATATAAGTATGACTTCTTTCATATATAGAAAAGTTTATTTAATGTTTGTATAGTGTTTATCATTTTATAAAAATCGTCAAACTCATGGTTTCAATTTTTAATAATTGTAGACCATATGCAGTTGTCATCTAAAAAATTAAACTATCATCATATTAGTTCTGTTGCAAAAACAATCCCCACAGTGCACACACAAGCACCACGATTTCCGACAGTTTTAAAAGTTCACAGACTTTTCAAATTTAATCAATATTCAAGGTTACAAATTTTAATTATTCCCTATAAATAATTTAAAAAATAATAATTTCAAATATAAATTCCATATTTTTTCGTACCCACATAGCAACTTAAATAAAAATATATTTTTTCTATCACCACATGAAAATAATCACATTGCCACACCTGTAAACCAATCTCAAAACTGTTCATTTCTGTTTTCCCGTTTATTTTCCGCTCTAGAGCGGCAATAAACATTGCTGTACGCTAAATCAAGGTTATTTTAAATCTACAATAGATCAGAACGGTAAAGAAAGTGACGTCACAACAAAGACTAGTTTCAATTGGTCAGAATTGATACTACCTATCAATGATGAGTCATGATAATCACTATAATTATTGTAAATTAATTGTAGGTGCTGAATCAACTGATTTCACAGTCGGCATTTCGATAAAAATAACTTCCGTTTACGCACCTATGAAAGTATTTGTGGTTTAATACAGTTATTAAGGTTAATGCAAGTGATTCGGTTAAATTTGAAGTTTGTGTAATTTTTTTCGTTGGTATAATTGGTTATATACAAATTAAGTACAATCAATCATAAATACATCTGAACGTAAATTAAGTTAAATAATAATTTTGTAAGGTAAGTATTATGGAAGATATGGATTATGAAAGTACTAGTTTAGAAAATGATACACCACCTGAAATCAATAATCTGTTGCAATTTTGGTGGAAAGAAAAACCTTGTCTGTATTACGAGCAAAAATAGTCATAGCCCCTATATAGGAATGTTTTGCCGCACTCAGCTGACGCTTCGTGCGGCCATTTACAAATCTCGAGCGGCAATGACGTTCTCTGCTCTCCTAATACACAAATAGCAATTTCATCATACCCTTGCGACACACATTGTTTTCGAACCGTCTGCTGTGTTCGAAACTACAGTTAATTCCCTATGAATTGGATAAACAAACCTGAAAATAACAGTTTTTGGGACTACGCCGGAAAATAGTATTCTAATATGCTTTACTAGGCCAGAAAATAGTAGTAGTTTGGGACACTAAAGTTAATTATTAACTTTAAATCAAGTTAATTCTTTTTATTTGTACTAAGAGGTGACAACAGTTAAAATTTTGTATAAACAAATAAAAAAGTAAGAGGGTATATATAGGTCAAAATTTATTAGCTTCTATCCAAACGGTATATTTATTAAACGTGGTATAATATAAAGTACTGTTCGTAACTCGTCCGAAGGCGGAATACCGGTGCTCGATCGAATTCCCCAGAAACGACCACTACGGACTTGTGACGAAATATACTATAACTCGTTCGTATTTTATAGGAAAAGTCAAAGCTAACAAGATTCGTTAACACTTAAAAAGTATCAATGGAGGATAACTCAACAGTTGAATTTTTTTCTGTGCGTGAGGTCTAGTCTACTAGAGTCTCAATTAGGAAGATCAGACAAGCTAATACTGTAGCAGGTTGCCGGCACGATGGGATGTTGGTCAAATATTTGCCTGCGACTCAGATAGCGGAGAGCACAATGAAGATCGATATGAACGATACGCCCCAGCCGTTGCGTGGGAACCTCCAGGTTTGAGAAGTGCCAACTGCGATCATCCAATCATACAACCAAAACTATTACTTTACTGGAAAAGATTTCATGAGATTGCATTGTACTGGCCATGATTTTAATCACAAGTAATTTCGTTTAACTGATATTCAGTTTAGAGTATTTTGGATAAAAATAACTGGAAAACTACACATTAGGATTGTTAGTTGGCAAATATTACTATAAAGTGATTTGATAAACATGTTTGGGTATTACTTTTATTATTTTATATTGTATACTGTACACATAAGTGTAATTTTAATTTTCAAGTGCAGTTGACCCCTAACTTTGAAGCTAACAAGGACTTTTAAAATCAAACAAAACAATAACATAAGTTGATCTAAAATAAATAAGCCTAGTAAATTGATATTTGCTTGCTAATCTTATATGTATATGGTGCAAAGAAACTCTCTTCCGAAAATCTGGTTGATGATTACTTGGATCATAATAAACAAAAAAGTTCGTAAAGTCAATAGCCACCATTATGTTATTTGTACTTAATGACTTTATTGAGTATCTGATAGTTATGTAAAATTTACACTTGGGACGAATCATTATCATGCCAATGCTTATTTTCATAAAAACCCATTTATTTCCAATGTGCATTTTCGAAATTGTAGTCATTTAAAATAAAACTCAAATACCTTGAAACTGGTAAATGTTTTCAACATTTTATAAGAAACAAAGAGTTGACAAATTTAATTTTCTAACCAATGATACCAAGTTTGTAAGATTCTGACAACAAATAACGAGGTTATTGTGATTTTTCATTAAAATAACATCAATTTGCATGAATTATAATGCAAAATCAACGTGTTTCTGAAGTAAAATGGCAATAACTCCGTTACTAGTTCTCTTGCCCTTAAAAACTTGGTACTGTATCGTAGTTTAGATAGTTCAATGTGTCAACTTTTATGTTACTTATAAAATTATGATTGAAATGACTGGTTTGAAAATATTTTAGTGTAAAATCTAAAAAATTTCCGCCATTTTTATGATACATATAAAAAATATTTATCCGTTAAAAAATCGTTGGTGTGATAAATGTTAATGCCAAATATAAACTTAATAAAAGTATTTCCGTTAAGTAAATGTAAATCATTAGGTGCAAAAAATGGATGCTAACGGTTTAAAAAGAATTTCAGGATATATGTTTAAATTATCTTTTTTGTTTATTTGGGTCCAAGAAATCACCACACGTAGTTTCGAAAAGAGTTCCTGACATTCTGTACAACCATATTTCTTGCGATGTGTATAATTGTGATGGCATTACTCAAAGGTGACATAATTAGTTAATTTTGGATGGATATTGAATAGATTTAAATATTTATTGTTATTGTTAAAACTATAAATATGTGTATGATATATGAACAAAGTTCATACTTATAAGAAATTTAAACAAATCTTTTTAAATATTGAGCAAACAAGACAAAATAATTTGAAATCATTCGTTATACAATAGGCTTTTAAAAATCATCGTGCATCGATCATAATTTAATGGAAAGGCCTGGAACTTATTATGTGTACATAAATGGACAGTTGAAAAAAATATTAAGATTATATATTTTTAATTTAAAAAAGAAATTTAAAATATGTTTTGCAAGTTTCTCTTAAACACAAAGAATCTCGATACGCAATCACTTAGACGATAACATGTACTGGCGTGGCCTTGTAATAAAGTCGAGTACTACATTGTTACCCAATAACATGTTGTAAGCTTTGTAATGAAAGTAAATTAAGTAAAACTTAAGCAGAAACAACGAACCAAGAATCATTATTTAACATCTTGTTTCCCAATGCAATATTTTCGATGAGAGCTAGTATTTGCAATACAAATTGAAATTTAAAAAAATAAAATAAATCTTTATGTACAATTTAATTAATTTGACATATAGTTCATATAAAAGCAAAAATTAAATTATACTAAAATACACTATTTATCTGGGTGGTATATACTAGTTACAGTAATGCTGGTTAAATTATATTTTTATAGGAAACAGTCTTCAATACGATTACACATTTACGCTATATGATAATGAAACCAGTATGTGTTAAAATATGTTCTGTTATAGAACCTAATATTAGACTTACATATTATACATTAAAATATACCTGTAGTGGAGGTACACTACTGTGGAGGTACAAGTTCGAATGTAAATTACATTATGTTTTAAAGTTTCTTTTGTATGCCTTTTTCCTCTTCGAAAGTTTTGCACAAATGTAAGGTCCTAATCTTTTTGTTCACTGTCGAAACAAATTAATCGACATTTCATATTGATTAAGAGTTTGTTTTAGAAAAATGCCATGTGGGATGTAAGGTGTACGGATTTATGACTCTTGGTTGAATAGTAAGTACAGGATGCTTTTAACAGAAGCTTTCAGCCGAGAAGCTTCCTTCTACATCATGCGGTAATGTTGGCTGCGGACATGCTTTTTAAAATTCACATCAAGGTAAGTTTAATACAATATTACTACTCTTAATAAACGTTACTTATAACCAGCATATCCATTTACTTACACAAGACAAGGCAAACCTTTTTCTATCTAAAAATAGGGACGAGAAAAAATATTTATTATTTCAAACCCGTTTATGATTTTAAGCATTTATTAGAAGAGAATTCTCATTTAGGCATATACTAACGATATTGTTTTTAAATGAACCATTTGAAAAGCATTGTCACAAGTCCTCTCGTTTAGAAAGGAGGCGCGGGACGCGGAGGACGGACGGGTATATCAGTCATCTATCAGAGCCATCAGGCTGTCGTCAGACCGGCACATTCCATTTACCCGCAGTATGTCATTATCTCGCCTGTTTAGGCGTTAAGGCGTTAGCTACACGATCAACCAATAAAATTAATCTCAACATCTGTTGATCCTATAAAATACCCTTACGAAATATAGCGATTAATTTCATAATTTGATTGATACGTTATGTTAGTTGGCAAATATACCAATACGTTTATTTGTTAGAATTGTAGCTAATTATTTTAAAACGTTAAAATGAAACTTTGAGATTTCAATAATTAAAATACGTCAATATTTAAATTAAATTTTTTAAAATACAAATTACTTGAAACTTTATACTCTAAAACAAGCATTGTTTGTACGGACAAGATATTTCATATTATTCTATAAGATGATTTTTGATATTTTGTGGGGTTTTTGGCCACGAGGAAACGATTGGAGCTGATCTCGTGGATGGGAATATCTGGCTTTTGTCCTAGAGCCCAGAGCTCTTGAAAGTTCTCATGTGGTCCTTATGGAAATATTTTGTACTTCTAAATAAACAAAAGTTAGTAGATAACTGTTGGAGAAATAAATAAATATGTTACATGTTTGAACAGTAGTTTAACGAATTTATAAAAAAGTGTTAAACCCTTTCGCCTGGCAAGGGAGAGAAGCGACAAGCTCGTCTCAAAAACGAAGAGAGCAAGTGAGCAAAGCAAACATCTTTGTCTGAGAAATAAAAGTGATGCTTAATAATTTTACCCAGCATTAGCTCAAGCTTAGTAAAACAAGGAAGTGACTAATTTCTATTCTATAAAATCAATTTCACAAACTGGATTACAAAAAATTAAATCAAAACATGTGAATAGTTGATAATATTCATTGCAAATCATCGAAGAAGTAGGTGGCTAAATGATGCGTTACAGTATTGCATCTAAGTAAATGCGAGCTAGATAATTATAGAAGAAAGTAAAACATTCATAAGTTTCGTTTTCAGTAATGATGCCCAACAAAGCTGTTGTTCTTTTAATGACTAAGTGCAAGTCAGCAGCAGGTCGGTTTTGTTTCTTTCATCGCTTTACAATCGAGTTTAATTGAGGTCCGGCTGGGCGGGCTGCGGCCTCCGTATTTGGACACGTCACCGTTGGCGGGTCCGGCAGCTTTTTATAATCAGTAGACAATGGCATAACGGATATGATTATACGTTTTGCGTCAAGACTCACGCTTAACGAGTTACTTTAAACTGTTGTATTTTAAACACATAGCATTTAACTACTGTGTTCGGGGATTACAACTCTATTATACAAAGGATTTTTTTATAGTCGTATTTCTCATATGATATGCATATTCTTAGATTCTAAAATATGATACAATTAATATTTTATTTATTTGTTATTTATACAATCCCGGGTGTACACAAATGGTTATTACGATTTCCACTACAAGCTGGACAGTTTCTTATATACTTATTAGGGTTTTCTGGGTGGTTGCATCAAGTAAACATTAGTTTAAGTAGTAGCTTTTCCCAATTTTTATTTTTCTGTATAGTGAATAAAGAATAATATTTTATAATGTGATATTTGAGTATTTAATGTGTTTGCAAACAATTTACTCAAGTTTGTCGAAATAATTAAAACAATGTTTCATGTGGAAAACGTCGAAAACTTAATAATGTTTTAGGTATTTTAATTTTATATCAAAGGAGGAAATCCCCCTCTAGTTCTTGGAAGTGTAAAAATGGGCATTTCTCTATTCCAGTTTCAGCAGCAACCTTAAGAAAGAATGTGAAAATTATCCTTCTATCTCCTCCTATAAAGTTAATTTTTTAGAACAGGCCTACTGTTACCAGGTATAGTGTAGCCTTCATGTAATTCTAAAATAAAAAGTACCGAGGTTTCCATTGAATGAAAAGACTATGATATTGGTCCTACCGGCCCATCCAATACGAACTTTTATTAAATACGCACATTTCAACATTTGCGGACTAATGCATCAGTAGTGTATTGGAACATTATGCTGGGAAATGGAACCTTTACCTCTTACCAGATTGAAAGTTTTCTTTTTTATTATTACAATAGGAATTTAGGCCCACAGTACAGTTGAAGAATTGAGTACAATTAAGAGTCATCTTCACCCCTGTGCCAGTAGCCCATTGTTGCGCAGTCGGCAATGTTAACCATAAAACTCATAGTAAAGTTTCAAATTTAAGATTGTTCTTATGGGACAAAATACCGTAATGGCGTAGGTACTGCAGACTCTTAAGGCTTAGGATTTCTAAAAAAATAAATAATAACATTACTTTTCCATTAAAAGACATAATTTCCACTTCATAATATCTGCGGTGATTAAGAAAATCAGAAAATCTTCAATGTTTTGTAAAACTAAACTGTGAAAACAAGTGGCTGCAAAAACCATGTGTTGAGAAGAGGCAACCTGTCTTATTTTAATTGTATTGATCATTTGTGTACTCATGGTAGCAAAAAGTAAATAATCTTAACATGAAAAGCTTTGGAAATTTATCTTATTATGTTAAATATTAAAAAAAAGAATAATACACATTATTACAATTGGTAACAATTGCAGTTTTAAGAGTTTTTTTATTTTATTTTTTTATTAAAAACCGTTTTAACTATCTTATAAATGTTCATTTAATTATCAACGAGAAATATATTTTACGTAGACCTACAATAAAACTCAACCCGTTTTAACTTGCTACTTTAAAACTTCTTTATAATTACTGAAATATGAAAAGAAAGTTCCTCCAGCCAACAAAGAACGCTATTATTATGCAGTTATTGGCTTCGAAGCGCCACCTGAACCCACTCTCTAATAAAACCCATAATTTTTACGAATCTTTTTGTTCGTCACAAAATCTTATAGATTTAATTTAAAATGAAATGTTTGATTATATTTACGTACTCATAGTTAAAATATTTTAATATTGTTATGTACCATTATTTATTAATAAATTATTAGAAAAATATGAGTTTATTTTATATTTAAATCCGTCAAAATAGATAACAAATCTCATAAATATATGTTTTGACAAATATACAGTATTATGACCAATATAATCAAACGTATGAAAACTTTAATTTAACAGACACATTTAATTTGCAGGTTAAATTGATAGGTTATTTAATTCTTGTGAAAGCTTATTACTATGTATATAAATGAACAGTTGCTATTAGCTTCAAACAAATAAAAAGGGAGGATTATATCGTTATTTTTATTATTAATATTGCGATAGAATTATTTCCTTTAAAAAAGTAGGATCCTAGAAATGAATGGATGTAACAATAGTACTAAGTTTGAATTCGGAATAATTTGATTTAGTCGAATCAGATTTTTATACAAAATTTGTTAAAATTATTTAAATTAAAGTATGGATAAAATTACAAACTCATCAAAATATAACCCTTTCACATTGTTCAACATTTGTATTTACTTTTATTTTAAAACATACGTGTAATAAAAGAACTTGACAACTTTCATAATATTTATTTTTGTAATGTTGGTTATAAGGCTCTATGGATACTCAAATTTCTGTGGTAAAAAGCTGCCTCAATCGAGTTTTGGGTAAGTAAAATAAATAGGCCTATTAAAATTCACCAAATGAGAAAATGTTCGAATTTAAACACATTCACATGCATTCTCAATTAAATCTGCTTTTAGAACTTTAAATAAAAGGTCTGAATTTTATATGTTACATGCTAAAGATTTATGGTTCATGTAATTTAACTGTTTAATAAAAATTTGTAGTATTTTAAAGTAATTCTTTTCTGATAAACTGTACTGAAATTTATATTCTATTCTACGAATTCCTGAGATACTCAAACAAGATGCAGTTAATTCCATGAAAAAAATTAAACTAAATGCGTACTTTAGTTTTTCTACTTATTTAGTGTGTACTTTGAAGGTTCGTGTACCCAGGTCATGTTATTTGCTGCTCACCGCTACTTACTTGTCTTTCCCATAATGTCCCTGTACTTACTTAAAATTGGTAGGTCATTGTACAGTGTATGAAGTCATTGAATCTAAAGGTTGCCGGTTCAATTAAAAAAGTTAGTAGCTTTTTAAAGTTTCTATTAATGACGCAGTCGCCATTTGTCATTGGGCTACTAACTAATGAAGTTATATACACAACAGGTCGACGTTAGATAGTAACAAGATTGGGGTTTGGATGTCAAAACGTTATAAACACACAAAATAAACACCTGGCGTAGAAACACCCAAAATAAAATTTAAAATAAAGTTTACTTCTAATCAAGTGGCTTAGCTAATTTAATAAAATATAAGTTACATCATCAACAATTTACACGTTAACAATAACAAGACGTTAAACAAACGTTAAACAAATAACAAGATTGTAAAATACATCATTTACAATCTTGACAATTAGTCTAAACTGTAGAGGGCTTTGCCAGATGTATTCACTTGTGAGACCGCCTCTGTTCCTGCATATCCAGAAAATTACAGTTTATCTCGTTTCCTATTACTGAAACATATAATCTCCATAACTAGCTGGTTCATCCTCGCCGACGAATCATACCAGCGCTTTGCATACATCAGGCGAACCTGTGGCATGAGTTCATCTGTTGCATTGCATGAGGTTCCTCGTAAATGTTAACATCGTCTCGTCTGTGTTCACCATTCCTTTTTATTCATGATTTTATAAAAAAATTATATTTGTATATAAAATTTAAAATAACTTTCATTAAAATAATGTTTTTTTTCGTTTAAATATCCATTTCCTATTTTTTTTCTCTGACAGTAGGCATCAGGTTTTTTTTTAAGAAGAGGCGGGGAAATGCATTACGCACACAGGTGTCCAGCCTGAAGTGTGGGGCACCCCTAAAAACGGGTTTACCCACTAAAAAGCCTCCTCTACTCTTTAGGATTGTAACCTGGAGTTTTTTTATTACATTGCGTCAGATTAGGCCTAAATTTGGCTTATGTCCGTGGGGCTCACTCCTTATCCAGCCACTCGATCTAGGGATCTGGGCCACTTCGCGGTCCAGATCGGTTTTCTTTTCCAGGAGGATGCCCCGGACGAACTGTGAAAAACAATCCCAGTTGCCCTTATCTCCAAGATCTTTTGACAGACCGAGTCCACCAAAAATGCACCAAAAACTTTGTGTGGCCTCCAGGCGGAGCCCTTCCCAACGGGGGCAGCGGAAATATCAGGTTTGCATCCGGTTTGGGTGAACCATGATTGATTTCATAGTGTAATATTGACTTTTCCGCACATTGTAGCAACAGATATTTACAAACTAACGTAAACTGATTGTAATTGTTTTATTTCAGATAAATATAATATAATACAATGACTAGTAGTTATTATGTTATTGGCCATAATGTCTGCACAGGGAGGACCTAGCACATGCGCAGTAAGGTGGTCACCCCCGCGCTTGCCACCCCCTACACAATACTTCAGTTCCACCCTTACACTGTTTCTGTACCTGGCCAACGTGCGGTACGTGTTCGGTGATCCATAACGCTACAAAGGTTGTTAATTTGTAGCAAATGCATATTAATTATTGGTTTATTGCTTGAAATATTGTTAACACACATTTCCAATATAAAAATGGGTAATTTGCTAATATAATCAGTCATAAAATCAGTTATATGATTGATTTGGATGCTTAATTGATTATTTAGTTTTTCCTGCAGAATCATTTTGAAAATCAGTATTATCTTAGACCAATTTACTACTCCCACAACCATAGCAACCATATAACCTTCGCCACTCCTTAAAACACAATTAAGACATGACTGGTTAAGATGATTAGTGTTTATTTGTTAATAACAAAGACCAGCTGATTCAATTGACAATATCATTATTGACTAGCCAATTGACCAAAGGGATTTGTTGTTAAGAAGATGTTGGTTGTATCACATACATTTAAATTAACTTGCATTATTTCAATTACTTTATTTAATTTAAATTACTTCAATGCAAGATTAGAAACAAGAATTGTACAGTACCAGAAAACTGTAAGTTTGCTCTTTCCCAATTATAACTTTTTTTAACAAATGTTAAGTGCGATTGTTTTAATCACATTGGCAAAATAAATAGTGGTAGTAGAAAACCCCTTGTATAAAAAAGGACGGGTTTACTTTCGTGTTCTTTAAGTAAGTAATTTGTTTGTTTATGTTTTACTACACTTTAATTCAGCGAATTATATGTATCTAAACTAAAACTTGTGCGGATGGTGTTTATTTATTCATAGTTTTCTTTTATCCACAGTGTAACTCCTTTACTGATGTATTTCAGGTATTTAACTATGTAATACAAACTTGATAAACTTATATAAATTAATTGTGTTTGTGAACCTAAGACATTTAGTTTAAAATCTTACAATACTCAACCTACACCTAAGTTTTTTTGTGTTTAGTGTTGTTGTTGTTATAGTTTTCATATTTATGAATGTTAAAGTTTTATAATTCTGTTCTTATATTGAGAACTTTCCATATTTTAGTTTCTGATTTCTGTTTTTTTTTTTTTTTTTTTTTTTTTTTTTTTTTTTTTTTTTTTTTTTTTTTTGTCTTCAATAACGAATTACATGATTGTTTGTCTTCTTGTTTGCCCTTATGTCTTCATTGTATATAAGATATATGTTTTTTACTGCAGAATTTCTTTCAATTTATGTCATCTATATTCTAAAAACGATTCTTAAGTGGTTTATTTCCTTTGAAATAAAAAATGATACAGTTATTTGAATTAAAGAACCTGAAAAAACTAATTTAGTCGACTATAGAAACAAAGTTTATTTTGTTTAAACTTAGTTACTTGCTCAATAAATTATACCGTGGATTCACCTACTCCCGAACCCAAAACTAATAAATCCTTAGATTGAAAAGCCAGAGGACCGTGGATGCGGATAGAACGTGACCCTAAGGCGATCAATGAGTGGGCAGGTGCGGGGGTCACGCCGGGGTGGCCTCTGGTCGCATATGCGGGTCACCGGTATAGGGACCACGTACGGTGGGCGGCACACACATACAGTCCATCTTCAACTATTAATAATTATGATTATTCCATCAATATGTTGTGCCGTCGGCGTCGGCCGGTGGCGGCTAGGGCGTAGTTGAGGGCTCGGCCGCCGCCGCGCTGCGCGCGCCTCCCGCCCGCCAGTGCAGTAGCGACCGCGGCCGGGAGAGCACCGTCGCGCTCCGCCCACCCCGTCACATCCCTGACGTGCGTTACAGGCCCGCCCTGCGTGACGTCACCTAGTATCTGCTACATGAATTAGTTAGTGGCACGCATCCATCAGATGTAAATATCATTACAAGTACAGTGTTTTATATATCACAATGTTGTGTAAATTAAGTGTCATCAATTATTGAATTATAAAAATAAAACATTAATCGGTTAAAATTGTTGTTATTACTTTTTAATTTGAACACAGTGTAAGGATTTGAAGGACGATATTTAAAGTGCGCATGGAAAGGTGGCTGTAATGTTCAAACTACATGGAAATCGCAGTACACAGAATGACTGGTGTTTCCGCAGATTGAATAGGTGGGTCGACCTTCCGTAAACGTTTGACCGACCATCCTCAGCCGAGCGGTTCCGCCCACGGACTGTCACTGTCGCTGTAGTTAACCACAATTATACATCGACCGCCGGAATTGGCTGTAATGAGGGGAATGTTGGAGGTCAAATGGTGTTAAGTTTCCCGACTCCCACAACGGATGTGTCTGTGCCGTGCCAGTGTCCCGTGTCTCGTGTCAAGTTGTAGCTCAAGTGTCAAATCATGAAGGCCTTCCCTCCACGAGAGGGGATCCTCGCGTATCTGCTGGCAGCCGCAATAATCTTGGATACTTCATATGCTCAAGGTAACTTCAAAAGTCTTTTATTGCAATATCACTTCATTTGTGTACGTTTTTAAACCTAGTAATAACCTAATTTTGTAAAAAAAATCACTCAAATTTTTCCATGCAGATAGACAGACATTTAAATAGTTTCCATTATTTAAACCCCTTATTGCTCTGTAAAAACTTTTATTATAAAATTTCGATTTGTGAATTTTACGAATATAATTCCACGATATATTCGAATTATTATTTGTTATTGTTTATATTAATTAAAACAATTTTAAAGAGTTAATTGAACTTACTTCCTTGCAACGAAAAAATATAACTGCTAATATTGAACCTTATCTAAATATTGCCTAGGGTGTTTTTTAAGTTTGTTTGTTGTAATAAAGAACTGAGAATCGTTGTGATGATGGTGTAAAAAAATGTTTTGTGGAAAAGGGTACATTTAAGTTCATATGCATGATATTTTTGCAATTTAATTAATTACACTAGACATCCCGTAGCATATGTATTTTTCAGTCAAGGCATTAACATTCACTACACTGTAAAATACTATTACATTACTTGTAGACAAGCTAAATCCATAACCTAATTTTTGTCATACAATGTAAAATATTTCATCAAATATAATTGTACAATATAATTTTCACACAATAAATGGTTGACAAAATATACAGATACAGCAAGGTTTTTGCTGAAAGATAAAGCGATAAATTAATATTTCTTTTATGTTTCAAAAACATATAAACCTACTATGGTAAGAGGAGTGTTTGTAGAGATCTATTTCATTTCAAGCTCAACATTTAGATGGTTGATTTTGTTTAAAATTTGATTTCAAGGTATTTTTTCCAAAAAAGAGTTTATAAAGAACCACAAAAGATATAAAAATTCTTTTAGTCTAAAAAGTGTTTGAAAATTGTAACTTATTAAATTAAAACGAAATGTAAAAAAAAAATACTTTTAACTTTTACAAATTATTTTAAGCTATAGCTTTAACGCATCTGTTACCTGTGGCAGGTAGGGCCTACAGTTGGTGGTTCATTTAAATTTAATTGCCAGTTTACAATGATAATTTAACGATCATGAAGTATAACCATCAAGCCATATTCGGTAAACCCGGTAGTTTTAGTATAAGGTTTGAAAAAGTGTTTAAGGGCGTGTATGTTCCAAACCTTCAAAATTTAATGAAACTCGATCATGATTCTTTTCTTCGTTATTCATTGTTGGTGATAGTAATTTTAATTTGTTTAGTAAATTATTGCGGACATTTTCCATCCCTGATTAGTAAATTACAAATTCACGACGGTTCGGAATATGAAATCTGATCCCGTCTTCAGGTGGAGGTAATACCTAGAACTTTTAAGAAAGGTAGTAAAAACACACCAGGTGAACCTAGAGAAGTCCATAGCCAAACCTGAAATCAGAAAAGGCAGTCACAAAAATTAAATAAAATGATTCTTTTACAAAATAATTGGAAATCCCACTTTACGCGTATACATGTGTGTTGGAAAATTGTACAGTTATACTGTATAATTTTGTTAACTACAATTATTGTATGAATAAAGAGAAATGTATTTATGAATTAACAGATTCAAATTATGTATGTGGTGATAAATAAGAAATAAAAAATACTCTCTTACCCAAAACTTAAAAAACGTTAAAGCCTAATTCATTTTTTTTATTTCTATTATTATTAATCTTTGTGTAAACTTAAATTTAATATTAATTTAACTCTTTCGTTTTCGTAGTTTTTTTTATATTATCATAGACATATTTGGTACCTAGTTTTCCCTGAAGGGAAATAGAACAAAATGACTCGACAGCGATGGAGTGGTAATCCTTAAAGGATCAACGCTATTTACGGGTAATCTGTAAGGGATTACCGTCCTTTCGATGGGGCAGGATTCATTTTTATTTTCACAGGACCATACCAAATATCAGCTATATATATATATATATATATATATATATATATATATATATATATATATATATATATATATATAAGTTTATTATGATATTGTTAAAAAAAATATATGTACTGGAAGGAACACATTTTTAATGTGGACAGCTTATTCATTTTTAAAAGCACTGAAATAAATTACACCATATTGCAATTTTTTGTCAGAAAAAATCGGTTTTTTTATTTAAAGTTTCTAAATTGGTATTTATAGGTAGCTTTTTTCTAGGGATTGAAACCATTTATTGCAGTATACTTCGCCACATAGTAAAATTTCTTATGTAAAACTTTCTTCGGTAAATAAAAACAAATAAAATTATATAATTAGCCTATTAAAAAATAATGATTCGGAGATGCATCTTAAAATATCAGATAATTGGTACTTACTGCCTGAAACAATCTCTTGTATTTGAGTTTGTGACGCGTCACAAACCCAAATACAAGAGATTGCTTCAGCCAGTAAGTACCAATTATCTGATATTACAAAGCAATCTAGAACCAGATTTTCCATCATCTTAAAATAATTCAACATTTAGATTTGACCTTTTAAACATTTTATAAATGTAAACAAATTTATTATATTGCGGCTTAGTGGTAATAAAATGTAAATCAACCGATAAAAACTAACCATTAGGTATTAATGGATTTCAGACTGATGTCGAATGTATTAGACTGATGTATCTGCAGACATGTAATGGCTATTGATTTTTCAAGCTGAGCCATTTTACATTTGTAATTATTCAAAATCCGATCACAGATTCCAATTAGTGATATTAGCCGACCAACCGCATAACACTGATGACCGGAACGTTTTGTTTTACCTGCCCATTCATTACTGCATTTTAAAGATAGCCCTTTAATACAAAAAATCTGTTCAAATTTAAATTGGATGGTTATTTTTTACAGATTTTAATGTTTCAGTAATTACGTTGGTCGGATAACATTTAACGTAAATTATAAGACAGTACCTGGGGGCCGAGCAGGCGAGCATTTGCTCTGTAAACTCAAAAGGTATTCTTTATAATATCAGTTGCACTCAGTGCACTAAAATGTTTAATGCAAAAAGGCTAATTCTTGTTGAAGACGAGATCGTCAGCTCTCACTCTCCTTCACGAGGAGCTTGTTCGCTTCGCTCACTCGCGATTCAGATTATTTCAATGTAGGCCTACCGGAGCTGCACTTGTCAAAACACAAGTATTTTGTCAAAACCCCCGGGTGTATTTTGTCAAAATACATGTTGAATCTGTAACACGTGGATTTTAATTATTTAGTTATTATCTCTCTTCATAATTATTACTAATGATTTTGTTTTTAAATTGAAATGCAATTCTACAATTTGATTAGTTATTTTATACTTTTACATTTCTTTGACTTATCTAGACATTTATAATCAACTTCATTATAAAGGTAGAGAACTCACCGTCTGATAGCAATCCGGATTATTTTTGGTCCTAGTGGTGGACAATTGTTTCGCCCCTATTCGTCAGGGGCATCATAAGCACAAATTTTCCGTCTTGAGGTTAAAACTTAACGAACTTGATGTTCTTGTCAAAGGTTAAAATGAATAAATAAACAACTTTGACAAGAACAGCAAGTTTGCTAAGTTTTAACCTCAAGACGGAAAATTTGTGCTGATGATGCCCCTGACGATTAGGGGCGAAACAATCCGCTAGTTTTGTCCACCACTAGGACCAAAAATAACCCGGATTGCTATCAGACGGTGAGTTCTCTCTACGTTTATAACTAAGCAAATCCCTTATGCCAGTAGTTACAAT